>OY978034.1:4357599-4745045 GCA_963854515.1 Pandemis heparana
GTGGCCTCACGATGAGAAACCTGGCTGTAGCGGTGCTACTACCCATACCCATGTAAGTCATAAATTACTCTTTCTGTGGTAACTAATCTTGATGAATGAATGAATGAATGAATGAATGAATGAAAACGTTTATTCACAAAAACATATGGTAGAGTAGGTCTTATACATATTGCAACAATGGTATTTCCCATAATATGTTTAGCCAAGGCAGGCATGTGAAAAGTAATTTCAGTGATTAAATATCTCACTGGTCTAAAAGTTAATAGTTATCGTTATTGAATATTAAAAAACAGTTACATGTGTTACGTTTCACTTATATTGGTATATAGATTACAATTAGTTACAATTAGAATTAGTTACATGAAGTTATATAATAAAATGATCAATAAAATACAAAATAATCAATAGAAATAGAATTAAAATAATCAATACAATTTCTTAAAATTATGCCCATTTGTAAATTAAGTTCCCATGTCAAACCTTAGAATTTATGCATTAAAAATTCGTTTATGCTGTAAAAGCAATTGTCACTTAATAATTTGTACAATTTTATTTTTAATTCATAATTAGATAGTGACTTTAGTGTAGCTGGTATTTTATTAAACACTTGTATACACATGTTGTGTGCGCTTTTTTTTCTTAGTACCAGCTTACTATTAGTAGGTAATTCAAGCCTATAGCGCCTTTGTGGCCTAGTTGTTTGTCCGGATGTGTGTATAGAATGACACACACACATGGACAACTAGGGTGCATACCGTATAGTTTTGCTGTGTGTACATACAAGAGGAGGAGGGGTTAAGGTTTGAGAGGGCTGTGGCCACCCCAATGGTGGCCACGGTAATATAAAATGACACTGCATACATTTTGCTTAGGAGCAGGGCTTTGGTAAGACTGGACTGTGGCGACCATTTTCCCCGGCGTCGCTCATCGTAGTGCCGCCTCGTGCCGACAAAGTATACCCGCCATCACACACAAAGATACCTCACGATGAGAAACGTGGCTGTAGAAGTGCTACTACCCATACCCATGTAAGTCATAACATTACTCTTCCTGTGGCAATTAATCTTGATTAACGCGACCTTACTTTCAAATCGAACTTTTGGATTCCATTTCGGCAAGTTTCGGCGTAAAATAAAACTAAAAACCGAAACTGGGTTCGTGGACTTCCGAGCAGCATTCGGAAGCATTCGGGCCCAGCTACCTAAACATAAGGAAAGACCATCGTTACCGCTACCCTGCCGCCAAGCAACACTGCTTGCGCTGCTCCAGAGTAAGACAGTCGGTGGAATTACTGGAACATGAGGTATTTACTAGTACCTATGCCCGGTTAAAACAGTCTAGAGGCTGGCAACCCCCCCATCTGCGATCCTGTTGTTGTGTGTACAACTTGTTTCCCTCAATGTCCACTAGCGGCCGGGCCAGACGTCGCTCATTCGAATGCTGCTTCGTGAGGACGACGAAGACCCGCCATCACACACAAAGAGGCCTGGCGATGAGAAACCTGGCTGTAGCGGTGCTACTACCTATACCTATGTAAGTCATAACATTACTCTTCCTGTGGCAATTAACGTTATAAAATTCATAACTCTCGGCAAGCGACCCGATCTTGGTCGCGTTGGCGTCCGTTTTGCCGACGTCTGCCCAGAGCCGGGGCGGGGTCGAAGTCACTGCCTCCCGAAGGGTATTTTTCATACACGATTATGAAAACTTCTGTTGATATAAATTGGTAATACAATACATGTCATGTCATGATACTGATGATAGTTCCACTGTTTTCGCTCATTACCTTTTTTTATAGGCGTATGTACGTATACAAAACGAGGAGGGGTTGAGGTTTGAGAGGGCTGTGGCCTTTGTCCAGCAGTGGACGTCTTTCGGCTGACATGGTGATGATGATAATAGTGAAGTTTTTAACAAAAACTTAATTTTATTCCATCAATGTCCACTAGCGGTCGGCCCCGACGTCGGTCATCGTAGCGCCGCCTCGTGCCGTCAAAGCAGACCCATCACACACAAACAGGCCTAGCGATGTGAAACCTGGCACTAGCGGTGCTACTACCCATGTAAGTCATAACATTAGGTACTCTTGCTGTGGCAATCAATCTTGATTGACGTCAAAGTTCAAATCCCTCGGCAAGCGACCCGATGTTGGTCGCGTTGGCGTCCGTTTTGCCGACGTCTACCCAGAGCCTGGGGGTCCAAGTCACTGCCTCCAGAAGGGTGTTTTTCATACACGATTATGAAAACTTCTGTTGATATAAATAGGTAATGCTGTCATGATACAATGAACATTTTGTATCCACTGATGATAGTTCCTCTGTTTTCGCTCATTACCCTTTTTTATAGGCGTATGTACGGTCGCCCAAATAAGTGGCCTACCACTTTTCATCAAACTTCCTATCAAATGAAAATGTCGCTAAAGTCGAACTTTCAAGTTGACAGCCTGTCTTATCGACGTTATTATCAGTGTTGCCAGATGGGTTTTACGTTCCGTTACGCGTAGCTCTTAAAAATAGTACGCAAATTAAAGTTTGAGTACGCAGTGCAACATTCAGTGCAAAACTGCGCTTTACGCAGCTGGTACATAAACAAAGGCCTAAAAAAAAAAAAAAAAAAGTCATCGCGACAGCCACAGGTAATTTATATTGTTTTTCTGTCATCTGAAATAACCTAGGCTGTCAGGTGCAAAAATATAAAAATAGTACGCAAATCGACGGATGAGTACGCGAGTACGCAAGATCATAAAATAGTGCGCCATGCGTACTATTGCGTACCCATCTGGCAACGCTGGTTATTATATTGTGACGTACAAAGGAATTTTAACCTTAGGGGGGTTGACCACATATTTGGCTGATGGTACATACATGGGAGGGGGGGGGTTGGGATTTGAGAGGGCTGTGGCCACCCCAATGGTTTAATGCCCAGCTCATCCCAGAAGGTTGGGCTATCGATTCGAAATTATACGATGAACAATTAAGTACAAATACAATGCTATGGCCAGGAACCCGTAGGCTTATTTTCAACTTCAACTTTTTGTATATATTAGCAACCGGTTGCTTATGGTTGACAACCACTATTGCCAATGACACCTGACAGCAGCGAAGTGTATGTATACTGTGTTTGAGCGGTTTTTAATTTTGGTTCCTAAACGAAGGTTGTAGTTGTGTGCGTTTGTGGAATACCTGTAATTGACATACACAGTACGTACAGACATTACAAAACATTTACACGATTACGAACACAAAGTACAACCAAACAGTAAACAATAACTAAGGGAGAGACAAAAGTGGGAGAAAGCACCTAAAGTTTGATATTTTCTTCGCTAACGCGCTCGCATTCGCTTCGTGTTCGTTTTGACAGTTGTTGTATGAATGTGACAGCCAGCTGATTCTGATGCCAAGTGTCAGCTCATACATGAACTGTCGAAATGAACACGATGGCGATTGCGAGCAAGTTAGATAATAAGCCTACTGCTTCCCTTGGAAAAATAATCCTAAATACGCCAATGCCTTTTTTAGTGGACCATATTAGACTTGCTGAATGTGGACTGCTTGCGGCTCGTACTCGACCAACTCCCCATCAGAGACGTGGTGCGCTCGGAGTGCGTCAGCCGCGCCTGGCAGCGCCTGACCTTGGACTACCTGGCAGGTAAAGCAGCTCCACCATACTAAACGCTGAACAAGGCTTGTGCCTTGTGCTGGACCAGTAGGCTTACTGTCTAACTCGCTTGCAATCGCCATCGCGTTAATTGTGACAGTTCATGTATGGGCTGACGATTGACATCTGAATCAGCTAGCTGTCACATTCATACAAGAACTGTCAAAACGAACACTATGGCGATTGCGAGCGAGTTAAACAATAAGCCTACGGCTCCCGTCGGAGACGACAGAACGCGTCAGATTTATGTTTACAGTTTTACATACTTAAGCTCTTAAAATTAGTTTATCTTTTAAGTCATTTATAAAAGTCATCAGAATTTAGTATGTACCTACCTAAGTATAAAAAATACTCACTGTTTCAGAAATAAAACTCTTTATGGCTACGAAAATTATGACAAATTATACTTACGTCCGGAGCTTCAGTTTTATGGGACAAAAATATACCCACTTAAATACTTTAACCACAGAATAAGTAATGACTAGTACTAACGTACTTTAACTGAAATTCTATTATCAAATAGGTATAATACGTAGGTAGGTTGATGACCGAATGGCCTAGTGGTTAGAGAACCTGACTATGAAGCTCGAGGTCCCGGGTTCGATCCCCGGTCGGGGCAGATATTTGTATGAAAAATACGAATGTTTGTTCTCGAGTCTTGGATGTTTAATAATATGTATTTAAGTATGTATGTATTTATCTATATACTTATGTTTATCCGTTGTCTAGTGCCCATATCACAAGCTTTGCTTAGTTTGGGACTAGATCAATTGGTGTCAATTGTCCCAAGATTTATTATTATTTTTATTATTATTAATTAAGACCCTGTATCCGTCATAACTAAGGCTGGGATATTTTGATATTGATGGGTACCACGGTAACCATATACACACTACACACGGTATAGAAATAGGACTTTATATTTGCAACAATTTGCTCCATGAAATTTTAGAACCGCACTATTCTAACAAACTCCAATACCAAGTAACAAATTACTTTAAGTACAAGTGCCGGCACGTAAGTCTAGCGATGACCGTTGATGCGCAGTAGTCGAAAATAAGGTATCGCGGCCATCGCGGGGACTCCCCCGCGGGTGTCGCGGGCGGGCGTACACCGCGTTAGACTTACGTGCCGCCACCTGTACTAGACACAGCCTTTTCGTTTTTCACAGGTACCTGTCGGAGGGTAAATTTGTATAACGATGGTGATTTTTTTTACCGTCAGCATACATATGAAAATCGCCATATATTAGAAATACGCAATCCTGAATTACTCGAAATTGTTGTTAAAAAATTGGGCCCACATTTTGTATCGTTGGCTGCTTGTGATGTAGACCAAAAAAAGGTGGCGATAATTTCTCTGCATTGTCCTAACTTAGAAAGAGTGGCGTTGAGAGTAAGTACAACATAATATTCATTTATCAAACGTAGGTATCAATTTATTAACTCGTTCACTGCCACCGACGAATATGCAATTTCGTGGGTTGTCTATTGATTTGCCGAAAATTATATTGCTGAATTTCACTTCCCAACCAACGTTTGGCCGAATTTCATTTTGCCGAATCATCATATGGCAACTTATTAAGGCGAAGGGATAGGCAAATGACCTTGCCCGTTTGTGACGTGGCAAGCAGTCCGATCAACGCGACATCTGTTAAATAATCGACGCGTGAACTCGATGCGAATGGGCGCGGGCTGATGGATTGAAATATTGCACTGTGATGTTAGTAGATGGCGCTTGTTTCAGTTTTCCGATTGCCTTACACAGACACAGCATAATGTTCAAATCAGATTTCGCAAAAATAATAAAAATTGAAACATTTCGGCATTCGTAACGTGGCCTTAAAGTCTTGTTACCTTGGGCTCTGTCTGCTCCGCAAGGAATAGAGACGTTATTTATGTATGTATGTATGTGATATTATACATGAGAAAGTTTGTGACGATGTGAGTGAGTGTGTAATGTTTGTTTCTTCTTTTTTTTATGTGAATAGGAAGGTAAACGAGCAAGTGGGTCACCTGATGGTAAGCGATCACCACTGCCCATAGACACCCGCAACCCCGGAGGGATTGCAGATGCGTTGCCATGCCAACCTAGAGGACTTAGATGAAATGCCTCTGCATGAAATTTGGAACGAAGACAGTTGGTACCCTAGATTAAAACAGGCTACTTTTTATCACAGAAAATTGCAGTTTCCGCGGGATAGTGATGAACGTGACGTCAAAGGTGTCCAGAGTCTGTCTGGAGTCGCAACGTAAATTATTATTGCAGAATAAAGTAAAACTTGAACGTGTGCGGGAAAGGTACAGAATAAGGTGTAGTTTTTCCAATGATAATTTTCAAAACCGATATCTGAGGGTCCGAGAGGTCCCCAAACATAAATCCGTTATCAAAAATGAAAAAGATGGCCGCCATTTTGAATTCTTTAAGTTTTGAAACGATTATTTTCAAAATCGATATCTGAGGGTCCGAGTGGTCGTCAAACACAAATCTGCTATCGAAAATAAAAAAACTGACCGCCATTTTGAATTCTTTACTTTTTGAACCGATTGTTTTCAAATTCGATATCTGAGGATCCGAGTGGTCTTCAAACATGAATCCGTTTTTAAAAATGAAAAAAGAGGCCGCCATTTTAAAAACTTTTGTTTTTGGACCGACTGATTTCAAAATCGATATCTGACGATCCGAGTAATTCCCAAACACGTATCCGTTATATAAAATGGAAAAAGTGACCGCCATTTTGAAATCTCTAGTTTTTGAACCGATTGTTTTCAAAATCGATATCTGAGGGTCCGAGTGATTCCCAGACACGTATCCGTTATATAAAATGGAAAAAGTGACCGCCATTTTGAAATCTCTAGTTTTTGAACCGATTGTTTTCAAAATCGATATCTGAGGGTCCGAGTGGTCCCCAAACATGAATCCGTTATCAAAAATGAAAAAAGTGGCCGCCATTTTGAAATCTTTAGTTTTTGGACCGATTGTTTTCAAAATCGATATCTGACGATCTGAGTGGTTCTCAAACACGTATCCGTTATATAAAATGGAAAAAGTGACCGCCATTTTGAAATCTTTACTTTTTGAACCGATTGTTTTAAAATTCGATATCTGAGGATCCGAGTGGTCCCCAAACATGAATCCGTTTTTAAAAATGAAAAAAGTGGCCGCCATTTTGAAAACTTTTGTTTTTGGACCGATTGTTTTTAAAATCGATATCTGACGATCCGAGTGGTTCCCAAACACGTATCCGTTATATAAAATGGAAAAAGTGACCGCCATTTTGAAATCTTTACTTTTTGAACCGATTGTTTTAAAACTCGATATCTGAGGATCCGAGTGGTCCCCAAACATGAATCCGTTTTTAAAAATGAAAAAAGTGGCCGCCATTTTGAAAACTTTTGTTTTTGGAACGATTGTTTTCAAAATCGATATCTGACGATCCGAGTGATTCCCAAACATGAATCCGTTATCAAAAATGAAAAAAGTGTCCGCCATTTTGAAATCTTTAGTTTTTAGATTGATAGCTTTCAAAATCGATATCTGAAGATCCGAGTGTTCCCCAAACATAAACCCGTTATCAAAAATGGAAAAAGTGGCCGCCAGCTCAGATATCGATTTTGAAAACAATCGGTCCAAAAAGTAAAGAATTCAGAATGGCAGCCAGTTTTTTTATTTTCGATAGCAGATTTGTGTTTAACGACCACTCGGACCCTGAGATATCGATTTTAAAAATAATCGGTCCAAAACTTAATGATTTCAAAATGGCGGCCACTTTTTTCATTTTTAAAAACGGATTCATGTTTGGGGATCACTCGGATCCTCAGATATCAATTTTAAAAACAATTGATCCAGAAAGTAAAAAATTCAAAATGGCGGCCAGTTTTTTTCATTTTCGGCAGCAGATTAGTGTTCGACAACCACTCGGACCCTCAGATATCGATTTTGAAAATAATCGGCCCAAAACTTAAAGATTTCAAAATGGCGGCCACTTTTTTCATTTTTGATGACGGATTTATGTTTGGGGACCTCTCGGACTCTCAGATATCGGTTTTGAAAATAATCAGTCCAAAAACTAAAGATTTCGAAATGGCGGCCACTTTTGTCATTTTTGACAACGGATTCGTGTTTGGAGACAACTCGGATTCTCAGATATCGATTTTGAAATCAATCGGTCGGAAAACTAAAGATTTCAAAATGGCGGCCACTTTTTTCATTTTTGATAACGGATTTATGTTTGGGGACCTCTCGGACTCTCAGATATCGGTTTTGAAAATAATCGGTCCAAAAACTAAAGATTTCAAAATGGCGGCCACTTTTGTCATTTTTGACAACGGATTTATGTTTGGGGACCTCTCGGACTCTCAGATATCGGTTTTGAAAATAATCGGTCCAAAAACTAAAGATTTCAAAATGGCGGCCACTTTTGTCATTTTTGACAACGGATACGTGTTTGGAGACAACTCGGATTCTCAGATATCAATTTTGAAATCAATCGGTCGGAAAACTAAAGATTTCAAAATGGCGGCCATTTTTTTCATTTTCGATAACGGATTTATGTTTGGGGACCTCTCGGACTCTCAGATATCGGTTTTGAAAATAATCGGTCCAAAAACTAAAGATTTCAAGATGGCGGCCACTTATGTCATTTTTGACAACGGATTCGTGTTTGGGGACCACTCGGATCCTCAGATATCGATTTTGAAAACAATTGGTCCAGAAAGTAAAGAATTCAAAATGGCGGCCAGTTTTTTCATTTTCGGTAGCAGATTTGTGATTGACAACCACTCGGACCCTCAGATATCGATTTTGAAAATAATCGGCCCAAAACTTAAAGATTTCAAAATGGCGGCCACTTTTTTCATTTTTGATAACGGATTTATGTTTGGGGACCTCTCGGACTCTCAGATATCGGTTTTGAAAATAATCAGTCCAAAAACTAAAGATTTCAAGATGGCGGCCACTTTTGTCATTTTTGACAACGGATTCGTGTTTGGAGACAACTCGGATTCTCAGATATCGATTTTGAAATCAATCGGTCGGAAAACTAAAGATTTCAAAATGGCGGCCAGTTTTTTCATTTTCTATAGCAAATTTGTGTTTCACGACCACTCGGACCCTCATATATCGATTTTGAAAATACTCGGTCCAAAACTTAAAGATTTCAAAATGGCGGCCACTTTTTTCATTTTTAAAAACGGATTCATGTTTGGGGACCTCTCGGACTCTCAGATATCGGTTTTGGAAAATAATCGGTCCAAAAACTAAAGATTTCAAAATGGCGGCCACTTTTGTCATTTTTGACAACGGATACGTGTTTGGAGACAACTCGGATTCTCAGATATCAATTTTGAAAACAATTGGTCCAAAAAGTAAAGAATTCAAAATGGCGGCCAGGTTTTTCATTTTCAGTAGCAGATTTATATTTGACGACCACTCGGACCCTCAGATATCGATTTTGAAAATAATCGGCCCAAAAACAAAGATTTCAAAATGGCGGCCACTTTAATTTGACATTTTTGATAACGGATACGACACGTGTTTGGAGACAACTCAGATCCTCAGATATTGATTTTGAAATTAATCGGTCGAAAAACTAAAGATTTCAATATGGCGGTCTTTTTTATTTTGATAACTGATCCATGTTCGGGGACCACTTGGACCTTCAGATATCTTTTTTTTTCTTTCTAATGATAGACATATACATACATTGGAGTACTACTTGCCTAAATATCAAAAAATTTCATGCAGTAATTCCAACCAAAATCCTATTTCCCATGCTTGTTCGCTAAACAGCAAGTATCAAACCAACCTGCCACTAAGTTCCCAAAAAACGGATTGAAAATAATCACTTTTAACTTAATATAGGTATTATACGTGCGAAGCGAACGAGTACGACTTTTTGAAGCACTGTTTCGCGCCTATTCTGTGACTCAAACAACATGCTTAGCCAAACCAATATGAAAAAACGCGAAGCGAATGTTGGCAACGTCGCGTCGCTTACGCACTGCCGCCACCGAGCGAACATGCAACGTTGCTTTTTCCTTATTTTTGTCATACGTCTTATCCAAATTATTTTTTTATTTATTTATTTATTTATTTTTAATTTATTTTTATGAACATTTTTGGTTTTATCTTAATAATTTATTGCACTGTATTATCTTTTTAACATTTTTTTGGTTTACGAATTTTTTTGTACATTGAAAAGCGCCTGATTGAATGTGCGGGCAAATATTGCGTTCGCCCTTTTCACAAGCTCAGGGCAGTACTACTCTCTAAAGCCTTATTTGTTGGCTAATTGAAGCAAACGCACCGTGGAATTTTAATTATGAGTTACTAGAGTAACCTCGTCGAGATTGGTAGCAAACAGATTTGTTTCACCCGAGCAAAAGTTGTACAAAATATTGTCGAGACTCTTAGAGCAAACGAATTTATGTAGTAACTACGACATTAAGGAATATGTTTTCACCGGTGAATTCTAATTCAAGACATGTTTTATAGAATGTGCAGTTTTCAAAACTCCAAATTGTGTATTATCGCCATAAAACATGCACAAAAACAACCAATTTATGAGCTTTTGCCTATCCCTTCGCCTTAAAATGGTAAGTTTCATTTCTCAACCACACGATTGCCAATTCCATGTCTTTTTTTATATAGCTAAATGGTACTTCATAACCATTAGTAAAAAATAAGACATTCTAAGGTAAAATAAAGACTGTTTATAAATTAAAACAAACATGTTCGCGGCTAAACCTAAATTAATCCAAATTAATCATAAGAGTTTTTCGGCCTAGTATTTACCACGTGAAAGATATTCCAAAAGTTTAAAATCAAAATAATATTCTTCATAAAAATTCGGCCAAATGAGAGGTTGGCATACAAAAATTTGCCAATAAGTAGTTGTCAAAGTAAACATTCGGGGAAATGTTGGTTGACAAATGAAATTCGATCAAAAAAAAATCGGCGAAAAGGCAGAAGACCGTTTTCGTGACTTTCGCTCGGTGCCGCTGTCACAATTTAACAGTCATTTTTGAACGCACATTATGTGCATCAATGGCACCAAGAAGTCTCGGGTTTGGCAGGTGGCAGCGAATGCGTTGAGCTACTAGCTCCTACCCGCGACTTCGTCCGCGAAAAATTATTATTAATTTTGAAGCTCTTGCTCGCGACTTCAAATATTAAGTCTTTATTCCCGATCCCGCGGGAATTTTGAATAATCCTGAAATTACTTTTTAGTTATTATGTTATGATTCACTATTTGCATGCCAAAAATTTCTAGACTAGTTAATTATTATTACCAAATGCGTGTTACGTGCTACGTGCTGCGTGACACGCGCACGCGCAGGCACCAGTTGTAATGTAACTATGAAACTATGATATAGGATGCCATCCCAATGCGTGGCGTACCTACGCACGCGCGTGACCAGCATCTGGCCTCTATCTCACTCATCCTACTAATATTATAAATGCGAAAACTTGTGACGATGTGACGATGTGAGTGAGTGTGTATGTTTGTTCCTTCTTCACGCTAAAATTACTGGACGGATTTAGATAAAATTTGGAACGAAGATAGCTGGTACACTAGATTAAAACATAGGCTACTTTTTATCCCGGAAAATTGCATAGTTCCCGGAGGATAGCCATAAACATGTCAATTGCTAATTCTACGCAGACGAAGTCGCGGGCCGAAGCTAGTAGTTTCATACATTAGTACAACTGTATGCGCCAGCGTTTAAGCTGTGCTTTGTCTGGCGGTCTGACAGTCACGTTACTCTATTTTAGGTATACCTATACTTCATTTAATTTAGAACAACAACATTATATTGCGGCTGGTCAACTATTTCTTACCTAGCAAACAGTATGTACAGTGCAATAGTTTGGCAGCCGCAAAAGAAAATTGTTAAAATGCCACTTTATTTACATGGCGTCAATTGTTACTCTAGTACAAATTGTAAAGAGATAACAGTTCACGAGCCGCAATATAATGTTTTTGTGGTTTCTCATCCTAAATTAAATTAAGTATATATAGTGATAAAATAGATAAAATAGCGTAGTTTGATGGCACAGTTATTTTATAACTACGAATAAAGTAATCATGTTAACTAGTACTTCTGAAAACGTCTGATAGTTGCAGCACGCGTTGCCAATTCTATGCTTTGTTAAGGGAAGGAACTGTAGTGTATTGTCTTCTGTCTGTTATTATAGTTTTAATGTATACGTTGTGAGTTTTTTCAATCTTCTACATTGTTGTCTAGATAGTTGACACATCAAAAATCTACCAACTGCATAACCTCAGGAATTGCAAGAAATTGAGGAAGATAGTGCTACACTCGTGCGAGGTATGTTTAGTATATTTACCAAAGTCGGTCCTGGAGATCGCAAGGCAGTAGCGATTATAGACGGACCGCTTAACCACAGTATATATATATAAGCTAAAGCAGTAGGGAAGATAGGCCTACTTTTTGAAATAAGTACCTACGCTCCAATAAAGTGTTAGGGTTGTCGATTTAATTTTTGTTAAATTGAATAGTTTTTTTTAACAAAGGTTGCCCTACCTATAGGTATTTGACAAGTTATCCTTCAAGTGTAGTTTTCTATAATATATTAGTACATATACTATAGATGCAAAATGATAACAATGAAAGTCCGTAGAATTTTTTTTCACCAAAAACACGGTCTATAATATACGGCTACTACTTACTTATCATCTAAACAGCCAAACGTTTTATTTAACAGTAAAAGCATTTGTCGGAGAAGTGACATCTGACATTTCTCGTTATTAAAATAATATATAGGTACATTTTATTTAATAATAATAGGTATAGTATCATTCTTACCTTTCAACATCAGCAGGGAGTTTAAAAAACGAAAGCTCCGGTTTTGAAGAAGCCGAGTTCAAGCAGCTGTACACTGCGCAATACGCTCTTGGCATGTTTATAACGAACACGGCCGCTCGTCTCAATGTGCCACTCGCGACTGACGGCACCGCGAGATCCGCTTAGGGTCCGTGTAAAAGCGCGTGTCTATGTGTGCGTTCGTTTCGAGTCGGGATGAAGAAACTTTCGACCGATTTGTTCGTAGATTCCCTACTGCTTGTGCTTATTTGTACTGTGACTGAGTTCTCGCGCGCGCGGCACAGGGGCACGGGTGAGGAGACAAAGGGGGCCGAGAGAGGTGCGGGCGGCAGGCGCACTCCCCGCCCGCGCCGCTCTCGGTTCCCTTTGTCGTCCTACCCCGCGCCGGCGAGGACTCAGTTAAGCGGTCGTTCTATAACTGGGTCCCGACCGAGTCACCTCGCGAGACAGCCATTTTCAGTTCGATTTTGAGCCTTGAGTCAAATTAAGTCAAGTCTCATGTAGCTGACGCATGAAGTGGCTCGCTCGGTTAGGACCTAACCTTACCATGACGTCCTAATTCCGACTCAGTTCAAGTTTTAGCTGTCACTTTTAGTATGAATCTGACAGCGAGCGGACCCAAACTGAAACGCATTAAGACGTCATGGTACGGCCCCTGGAACCTTACCATGACGTCCTAATTCCGACGCAGTTCAAGTTTTAGCTGTCACTTTTAGTATGAATCTGACAGCGAGCGGACCTAAACTGAATCGCACTAAGACGTCATGGTAAGGCCCCTGTATACAAACTCAGTCAGCATTATTTAATTTAATTCAGCATCTATTCAAACGTTTTTTTATAATTACGTAATTTTTGATTAGGTTGATTTTGGTAGGTGATTAAATATATTAATTTCGATGCACCTTGGTAATGAAGTATTAACTTACCTAGGTAATTAGAAGTATTATACATTTTAAAATAAAGCTGTTTACAGATTATATTATTTATTATTTGGTTTACAGCTGATCGACGAAAATCTAGACGAGTTAATAGCCAGTGATGTCTTAGAAGAATTCGTAGTGAACGGGGCCATCACGTTGACCGGTTCCTTCCTCGCGAACCTGAGGACACAACTGAAGACTCTGTCGTTTAATTATTGCCACCGTTTGAAGATGCCTGATGTCCTATCGGCCATGTACTACTTGAGGGAACTGACACGGTTCGAATTGGACAACACGTCCAACGAAAATCTGCGATTCGTCCACTTGTTGCTCCAGCAGACGCCCAAATTGGAACACTTGACTCTGATGAGGTAAATAGTAATCCCACCAAAAACATTTCATGTAAAATTGGCAGCCAAGACTCGCAAGCTCATAACGGTTTCGCGGTAAAAAGTTATCTATCAGATCCAAGGAAAAGGCCAGCCCCTCCGCGGCTTTACTAACCCTACACCTCGGTTTTAAAGTGTAATCTGGCAGTTTCATAGCTCTACATATCATAAAGTTTAAGACCTGTGCCATAATTTTCTACCGTACATAAGACTATCAATGAACACAAAATATTTACCTTGCTACTCCGCTACTTACGTGCAAGATAACCAAGCTTGTGCGAAATATATACGTTCTGCATGCAAGCCCTCCCACCACTACTACCACGCAAAACGCACACAAATCCCACAAACTTAATTAGGTAATCCTAACACCACACAAACACTGACGCGCGTTTCTATCCCTCTACGAGATCATTTTCAAAGTTAGAGCACAACCGATGCACATGCGAACCAACGTCGTACAACGTCGTCGGAGTACGACGTTGGTTCGCATGTGCATCGGTTGTGCTCTAACTTTGCAGAACGTATATATTTCGCACAAGTTTGGTTATCTTGCACGTAAGTGGCGGAGTAGCAAGGTAAATATTTTGTGTTCATTGAAATGGACCTCCGCAAAGTATCGCCTGATTCAATAAAATATAAGACTATCATACGGTTGAATCGAATAGCGACCGCGGATCGGCGAGCCCAACGTAGGACGTCCTTCGACGCGATGGACGTATGATCTGGGGCCTTACCATGACGTCCTAATTCCGACTCGGTTCAAGTTTTAGCTGTCACTTTTAGTATGAATCTGACAGCGAGCGAACCTAAACTGAATCGCATTAAGACATCATGGTAAGGCCACTGGTTAAAGTTTTAGGTTCACGGTGGATGTGAGCCACTACCACCTGAGGCAACTGGAGGTCTATGGGGGAGGCCTATGTCCAACAGTTGACGTCCTATGGCTGATACGATGATGATTATTAATTAAACTTATAAGCTGTGCGAGTGTTTTCACATTTCTCTTTTATAAATTCGCTCACTAGAGTCGTCACTCGTATACCAGTTTAAAATTAATAAAAATGAGGGCAAATTTAAGTTTAGATCAGGTTATTTGGTTTTAGGTACTTCGATTCGATGGATTTGACAAATTTGCAATATGCCGTGTGCCGTTTGAGAGCGTTGAAGACTTTCCACGTGTTTTGGAACGACAGCGTGACAGACGAGTTGCTCCTGGCTGTCGCTCAGAGCTGCCCGGCGCTGCGCAGCGTGGACGTGGGCGCCTGCGTGAGGGTCACGGGGCAGGGCGTGGTCGAGCTGTGCCGTGCGCGGCCCACGCTGGCCAGGCTTGGTCTGAGCCGTCTCGGACTAAAGAACGAGGAAGTAGAGGTAGGCCACTTGGCTATTGTCGTCGTTTGTACTTTATTGATTGCTATAAGTGCCGGCACGTACTTAAGTCTAATCTGACCTTGTATGCGCAGAAGTATAAAATACGATTTCCGTGGGTGCGCAGATCCCCTCCACGTGACTCGTCATCGTTAGACTTACGCGCCGGCACGTATATGATCATTTGTCGTAACTCTTTTCTTTGACTATTAATTGTTCGGGGTTGTTATACTCGTAAAACCTAACCTAACCTATAGGTTTTACAAGGCCATTTCAAAAGCTATTTCAAAAATAATAATAATAAACGACTACCTACCTTTCAACATGAAACTACCGTGATACTCAAACATAATTACAACAAAACGGATAACTCACGTATAAAAGCCGAAAGAATGCTCCGACAATTGTTTCGGACTATTCCGTAGTCCTTCATCAGAGAGCGCTCGCCCCGGCGGCAGCGAAACGAACACTGATCAGTGGAATAGTCCGAAACAATTGTCGGAGCATTCTTTCGGCTTTTATACGTGAGTTATCCGTTTTGTTGTAATTGTGACTACCTCTAGCTGTTGCCCGCGACTCCGTCTGCAAAGTATTTGTTTAAACAATGACTATCTATCCCACGAGTACTACGCAATTTTACGGGATATAATAAATATCATGGGACAAATTACACCAATTGACCCAGTTCCAAACTAAGCAAAGCTTGTACTATGGGTACCAGGCAATACGGATAAACATATAGGTACTTATATAATGTAGATAAATACATACCTACTTAAATACATACAAAATGGATATACGAATAATTAACAACATGCGAATGTTTGTGCCCGAGTCATGGGACTCGCGCACAAACATTCGTATTCATCATACAAATGTCTGCCCCTGCCGGGATTCGAATCCGGAACCTCTAGCTTCATAATCAGGGTCACTACACTATATTAACCACCAGGGCCTAGTGACTAGTTTGAAGTCGTCTTTATATCGAAAACGAAATGAATGTATTTATTTAAAGTATTATTTACCAGGACTTAACCGCGTAAAAAAATTGTTTTTAATTACCTCGACGTTTCAACCACGATACAGTCGCCGTGGTCACGAGCAGACTACCATGTACCTAGGTCCATTGTAGGTTATCAGTTTTGTTTAGTTGAGCGAGTTTTTCGCTTGATAATTATTTTGCAACGGCACCATAATCAATATCAATATCAATCCATATCAATATGAGTGAAGTTCGCGGTAGTTTAAAACATGACATGAATGTATTTTTAAAATGTGTTCCCCATCAGGCTTGCTGCCGGTACTGCCCGGGCCTGGAACTGCTGGACGTGACGGTGTGCAACCGCCTGACGGCCGGGCTGCCGACGCGCCTCGCCTGGCGGCGCGCGCGCCCGCTGACCCTCAGGGTCCACGGCACCAGGATCAACAACAATAGGACCCGCAAGGTAATTGTGTAACTATTTTGACACTCGGCATCGGATTGAAATGACAGTTCTTGTATGAATGTGACAGCTAGCTGATTCCGATGCCAATTGTCAGCCCATACATGAACTGTCAAAATGAACACGATGGCGATTGCGAGCGAGTTAGACAATAAGGTCAATAAGCCTACCGGGTACAGACCTTTAATTACCGTTATTTTTGCATAACGCTAGTTTTCATAACGTTATATTACCGAATAGCGTTCTTTTATAAAAAAGTTTTGCATAACGCTATTTTATTTTTCATAACGTTATATTTTTTATTTATTTTATCCATCCAGCGATCCAGCACGACAAAAAAATCAATATCTACGTTACGTTACGTTTAAATGAGTCCTCGCCCGCGCGGTACAGGGGCGAGTTCATTCATAACCATAGTTCATAATCATATCATAACGTTATTATATTCGTACTTAGTCCGAGATAACTATGTAGTTCCGTCCTTTCTTGCTACTTGAACGCGACGTATAAAGACACCATAAACAAAAAACAGCACCTGTCAATACTAATCACATATGTCATCTGTCATTTTGCGCTCGAGCGCAATGGACACAAAAGATGTTTTTTCTTTCGGGAAAAATACTTTTTATTGTATCAGTTATCGAAAATATTATATTGCACCATGCCAAAAAGAGAAATACTGCAATTAGAGAAAAGGCTGGATAGAGATAGGAAAAAGTCCGACGCAATTTCTACAGAACATCGGCTTCTCCAAAGGGTAAGTGATTAGGAATAATATAATACAGGGGGTTTAGGCAAAGAAATATACATCTCTCTTCCTTATAATTATAAGTTCATTGCAACACGGGAAAGCTTTTCCCAAAAAATAGTTACGAAGAGATGAGAACGTACGTACATTCCGTGGGAATGCTATGTACCTACACGTCTCACTGTATAGAGACTTGAGTATAATTAACTCTGTTTAAAAGCATTATCGTGTGACGATTTTGCTATCTATCCGTTGGATAGTATTGGGTCAAACCTTGACATGTTTGTCACGATCCTAACCTAAATTGTTTAGGATAAACAAATTTTTGTTTTGAAATTCAGGCTTGGTATTTACTTTTTGCCTGCATATAATTCAGCTCAAATACCAGAGCTTGACCCAGAAACGGAACCTGTAGCATCAGAATTAGAAACTCAGATTACTTAATTAATAAGCAAATAAATAATTCTGATCAAAGTGACTCAGAAGAAGTGACTGATATTTTGTCGGCACTAGGTGAGTCGAATACTGGTGAGAAACAGTATGGAGACAAGGTGCATGATCAGTTTTATAATACAATAAAGTATATCATTGTTTATTGCCTGCCCAAGTAAAATAAAGAGAAACTTCTCGAGTCATTGCTGGTCCCTATCAACTGTAAACAGTTAGAAACGGGCTTGGCAAGTGTCAAGTTATTCACAACTTATCGAAGACTTTGACAGTCTGAATATCAATGCATATACCTATGCCTAATGCATAAATAACACATAAGAAATATTTAAGGTTCCAATTTAATTCGGGTTATATAAATACAATTGCTTACCATTTGGCATAAGCACCGCACCATTCCATTTCACAAATTTGTTAAAGCCGGTGATAGGATATCTTAAGATAAGACGGCATTCGCTGACTGGTTTATGTCAATGATCTGATTTGTCTGGGCTCAATTTATGATGAATGTGTCAGTAATGTAAAAATTAAAAAAAAAAAAAAAAAAAAAAAAAAAGACATTTACAATGTCTAGGTTTGGTCATAAATGGGGAAAAGAGTAATTTTACTCCACTTAATATCAGAATTTTTTGGTTTCCAAATAGATTGTAAAGGTGACATTAGCCCATACAAATATAAAATGGGAAAGACTGCGGAGGATAATTTAGAATTATTTAAATTTAGATTACTGCTCAGTTAGGAACTAGGATGTTAGGTAGTTTAGTTTCAGTATGGATGACAACTTCTTAGGGTGTGTAATGTTCGTCATAACAACGATTTTTGCAAGTTTTAATTTCTCATAACACAAATATCAGAATTTCAATCTCGAAATATTGAGATCATACAAAAACAATATACATTTAAACAAATTGCCGAATTTCTCAAATCATAATATCAATTTGCATAAAATAATAATAATAATAATAATTAATTAATAATCATAACGGGTCCCCATGGGCCCGTGATCGGAAACCCGTACCAACAATAATATAATATATAACAATATAACAAAATATATAACAATAATAAAAAAAAAAAAAAAAAAAAAAAAAAAAAAAAAAAACTAACATTGAAGGCTAAGGCGGAAGCTACGCTACGCTTCGCTCCCGCCTTAGCCTTCTGAACCTAACCTATCCAAGTCGCTTCTGCTCCGAACGGTCTTGCTCGCTCGCTTCGCTCGCTCGCACAATGCAAATGTTTTATGCATTCGGCACCAGCCAAATTTAAATATGCGACAAGAGATAGTTCGCTTACTTATTAAACATATTTTGCATAATGTTATACCCTCTAATCATTGTTCTAAATGTCGTTATGAATTTTAACTATTATATTGAATAATCGAATGTTCAAATGAATTTATTGCAATCGTTGTTATGACTAATGAATGTTATATTGCTTGAAGTTTATGCTCGGTAATAATATTATGATTTTTGAAAATAGTTAAATGAAATTATGCTAATGAAACGAAACTAGTATGATGATTGAACGGCACCCAATAATATCTAATGGTTTTGTGTATACAATAAATTTTGAAGCAGCAAAATTTAGGGCTTTGGAATGGTTGTGGGTAATTATGATAACATTATTACCATTGGCCAGAAGGCCAAAGAAGATCTCACATGGTGGAAGAATAATATTAGGACTAGGCCACATAAAGCAATATAATTTTGCTTTAGAGATTTTCCCAGATGCATCTTTAGTTGTTGGGGTACAGTATGTAATGGAAAGAGTGCTAAGGGAAGTTGGCCAATAGAAGAAAATAAAAATTACATTAATTATCTAGAGTTATTAGCGTTATATTTTGCTTTATGATGCCTTGCAGATGAGATTTTATTACGAATTGACAATACTACTGCCATTTCCTATATAAATAGGATGGGTTCTATTCAATTTCCACTGTTAAATAACCTTGCAAGACAAATTTGGAAATGATGCGAAGCAAGACATCTATGGATTCTTGCATCATATATTAATTCTAAAGATAACTCTCTGAGACAGATTATGAATCTCAGAGTTCAAATCAGGATATAAAATGGGAATTATCACAAGAAGTCTTTCAAACAATAGTTGACTCAATAGGGTATCTATCTATTGATCTGTTTGCTTCTCGTTTTAATGAAAAATGTGTTAAATACATTTCCTAGCACAGGGATCCATTTGCATGGAACATTGACGCCTTTACAGTCGAATGGAGGAGGTTATTTTAAACATTCCCTCCATTCTCGTTAATCTTAAAAGTATTGCGTAAAATTAAGACCGATAGAACAACAGGAATATTAGTATTTCCAGTATGGCCCAACCAAGCCTGGTATCCATTGTTAAAATTTCTCATAGGCTCAGAAGTATGGTCACCACATCCCTTACATCTTCAACTTACCCTGGGGGCCTGTATATTATCAGGGAATCAATGAAGAGAAGAATGATACCTAATAGTATCTCTAGCCAAGAATAGCTTTAAGCAATATGATTCACGTTTAAGACAGTGGTGGCAATTCTGTAAAACTCATAATGAAGATGTAGTAAGCGTTGTTGTACCCAAGATTATATCATATTTAATGTTAGTATTTCAAAAAGAAGCCAAACTTTGAATTGCTAACGGTTAACTTGGTCTTTAATTTTAGATAGCCATAATTATAGATCTGATAATGACGATAGAATAAAACGCTGGTGTAGGGGAGTTTATAAACTACTCCCAGGTATACCTAATACTCAAGTAATCATAATCAAGTACCTGGGACCCAGCCACTGTTCTGTCTTACCTCAAATACTGGTATCTGTAGATTGCAAACTGTTGAATAAATATCTTTTATTATTATTATTATTATTATTATTATCCTTTAGAAACTTTAAATTTAAAAGAGCTCACTTTAAAGTCTATTGTTATTAGTTTTGACTACAGGACAGAGGGTCTAAATGCGGTCGCTAATTAATTACAGTAGATTAAATTAAATTATGAAGAAGGCGTCGACATATTTTTATCAGATATCCAAAAAACCTCAGCTTCAAGACGGTTTATGAATAAATTATCTCTACCATGTTTCAGTAATAATCCAGACTTTTGCCCGGTATAGACCCTGTTAGAATATTTGAAAAAGAACTAATGACTTAAGACAGATAGTGACTGCATTAAATTATTTCTGACTGTAAAACTTCACAAACCAGCTTCAACACAAACAATAAGTAGATGGCTCAAATTAGTGATGAAAGACAGTAGTATAGATGTCAATAAGTTTTCTTCACATTCAATTAGGCACGCAGCATCGTCGCCAGCATACCGTACAGGTCTCACAACAGACAGTTTTTTAAAAGCTGTTGGGTGGTCTAGCAGGTGGTCTACCTTTGCGAGACATTATAACAGACCTCTAATCATTGAGTGTAATGCACAAAATGTATTTGCCCAATCTGTGGCATTGCCTAATTACTCATTAAAATAATGTTAAGATTTTAAATTTAAATGTAGAATGTAAATTACCAAAGGCTGATTTTCTTAGGATTTCCTGTGGTTTTAAAATTATAAGAAGTAATGTTACTGATTTTTGTTGTTTTAAATAATTATGTTCATTTTGATTTATTATTAAGAAAATAAATACCTATCGAAATTTTATTTGTATGTTTATAAATATGTTTATTTTTGCTCTAAACATCTACATAGTTATCTCGGACTAAGTACGAATATAATGATAGGATTAAACGAACTTACCTGAAGTGAAGTTCGATCCTGATTATATGAAGTACTTAGTCCGAGATAAGGGAGCCTCCCGCCCTCCTCACGGATAGTCACTTTCTTACTATCCCCCTAGGCCTTATTATGACGACTCTAAACGTAATGACATATGTGATTAGTATTGACAGGTGCTGTTTTTTGTTTATGGTGTCTTTATACGTCGCGTTCAAGTAGCAAGAAAGGACGGAACTACATAGTTATCTCGGACTAAGTACTTCATATAATCAGGATCGAACTTCACTTCAGGTAAGTTCGTTTAATCCTATCATTATAACGCTATTTCATAACATTATGGTTTTCTTTACGTTATGATATGGATATGATAAAGGTAACATAAGTATAACGTTATGAAGGAATATAGAATTTGTTTGAACGAAATTTTAATCACAAACGACATAAGTAACTGGTATTATAACGTTTTTTTTTCATAACGTTATAAAGGTCTGCCGGGTACGTTCATACTAGTGTTGCCACCTCGCTCTAACTTACCTACGTGACGCCAATTGTCTCTTTCCAAATACCGAAGTGCAATCTTTATGACTCGAAACTTCATGTCTCAGATGCGCTTGTGCGTTCAAATGCATGTGAAATTATGACAGTGGTACTTGGCGAGTCGCGAAAACGCTTATATGCGTCGGTGGCAGTGGATGCGTTAGATTAAGAGGCTGACAACACCTAATTTTGTTGAAATTGATGTTATTTAAGCACTTTTTTAAGAAAAACTACCACAAAAAAAAATACAAAAAAATTATATTGATAATTTTCGTCATATTTCAAACACGATAGACGGACTCGATACATAATTGAGCAAAATTGGCTCGATAGAAAATAATTGCAAAGATTGGTCTTATAATCATCATTAAACGGTTCTATATCTATATTTTTTCGACGTATGGGTCTGCAATTAAAAACATGAAGCCAACATATTCATACCTACACGGCTAACGAGTCATATTTCACAAATAATCCATACTTTTTTTTATTTCTTCTTATTTGTGTCTTATTTGCAAGATTTTAGACACGCGCCAAGCTGCCGGAATAGTTTCTTCTCTTTCACTCACAGGCACGCGAACCGTATGTGCGAAGAGTGGCGCTGCTAAAGGTCATTTGCTGTTGACAGCGCCTTAAGGGCTTTGATTTGCTCCCCAGGTACGACACTACGAGGGTCTCCAGCTGTGTTTTGAAAAGCCCCCTCCCGGCTTCAGATGTCAACATTAGAATAGGTATACCTAAAGGCTTAGGACAACTTTACTGTCGGACATTTACCCTTTGGTAGAGAATACTCTCCGAATGGTTTTAGGTTTAAGTTTAAATTATTTAATTAATAATCCAGACTGAATATTTTATTTACATTTTTTTTTATATCTACTTGTTACATTTACATACACATCGCCTCTTCCCCATAGGGGTAGGCAGAAACTAATTAGTTCCACTGGCCACGATCCTGACATACCTTTTTCGCTTAATCCACCTCCATCAATCTTTTCGTAAACGCTCGTCGGTTTAGTTAGGGTACTTTAGAGCTGATCTTTTGTCAAACCGTTCTCAATTTCGTCACTGAACCCGCTTTCTTCTTTCTCCTATTCCTATTACCTATACCTACTTTCTTCTTTCTCCTACTGTCATATACTATTAACCTCCCAACGCACCCATTTGAATGGGTGTGAAAACTCGGCATATAAATCTGTCTAGCTAGTAGTGGCGTGGCGTCCATAGAACTCGATTCCCACCGGCTTGCCTATTTTAAGGCAGTTGGGCAAATTATTGTCCAGAATTAGAGGAAAAGGCTAGTTAAGTTCCCTTCGGCTTGCCTTCTGATATATTTGACGCCACGCCACTGCTAGCTAGTTAATTTTTTTTTCATCCATCCTCTCTAGTCTCTACGTTAACCAAACCAACTAAGCATCCTTTTATCTATCCAAGTCTCTCTCTGTCCCTCCCTCCCTCCCTCTCTTTTTCTTTCTCTCTCTCTCTCATACTTCTTAACGCTCAAAGCACTCTTGGTATATCAGTCGCATCAGCCACAGGTCTACAAATGTATTGGAATATGACTTATCAACATACATTAAATACATCTACATTGTATAAATGTATACATATCATAATTTTTTAGAAAACTTGCTAAAGTAACTTTTTGTACAAGTCACCGTACGATATTCTTAATTTGTTGAGTTATTTGTTGAATTAAGGGACCTTTGACGCCATTTTTAAGTAATCGAGGGAACTTTATTAGACTTTTTTTATTTTTTATTATTATGATTTATAATCCTGAAACTGAAAACTAGGTAAACATGTAATTTAGTTTCGTTATTTCGCCTTTTTTGGGTTAAATGTTTCTGGATATAGGTTTCAAGTAAACGGTGTGCCAAAAAACATTAGAATAAGTAAGACGATATTGTTTTTAATTTTATGAGATTTTATAAGCTAATATTGTATAATATTAATATTTTGGTTATCCAAAGGTATTTATTCAATTAATTCATTTTTAAGTCATTAGACTGTGATTAAATAAAGACATTTTATATGGAATTATAGATATAATAGAATTAGGATTTTATAAAATATAGACTTGTTACAATTGTTGTATATGTTTTAATCAATGCTGACGCTCTGTAAGGGCTCATAATAATAATTTATATATGTACTAAATCTAGGATTGCGAAGTGTCGAAATCATGTTAAATTAACTGACTGTACGTCAGTCATATGATATTGTTTTCTAATGTTATACGGTTATAATATCAAAGTGATTTTGTGATATTTAATTATACCTATACATAATTAAATTATTAATAAATATCAACATTTTATTTATTTTTTCTTTGCGGCTTCTGTATTTAACTTAAGGCCCACAATTTCGTCCGCGTGAAATTGGTTTTAATTTTGTTTTCGCGGAACCCAAAATTTTTTTAATATAAAAGTAGCTAAGTTACTCCTTATCAGCTCCCTGTTTGCCAGTGACAGTCCTGTAAAAATCTGCCCTGTCGTTTTAGAGATCAGCCGGAACAAACAGACAGACAAAAATTTTTTTAAAATGATTTTTTTTCATGTAATCAGTCATTACATTAATGAACAAAAACCATTTACCTGCTACTCCGCTACTTTAAATAGTAATTTTCTTCATTGAAATGGCCCTCCGTAAAGTAACGCCTATTCAATAAAATATGTAAGTAAAGTAGGTAATATACCTATGATAATGATAATGATAATGATAATATGATAATATGAAAAATTACAGACAGTAAAATTTTATTTATTCGTATAGAATATTCCATGGTACCTAATCACTACCTAATGAACAACACCACACTTGTGGTGGGATAGTAGCAAAGCAAGGTAGATGTGTTTTGCTATGTTGTTTTTGATGATTTTTTTTTGTAATTTATTTAAAACTGGGATTCTGTTAGCTCTTTGAACATTCAGGGTCATTTTTGAGCATCGCTTAAAAGTGGTTTTCGGCAAAAGATAAAGCATACCTGCATATAATATAATTACCTATTGTGTCAGGGAACCTACGAGTATATTGAAAAAATATAATATTGAGGGTAGGGTAAACAATTTGTGATTTATTTTAACAATGTTTGGTAATTCGTATCCCTGTTTGATTCGTCTCCAGTACAGGAAATATCAGGTTGTCTTGGTAGCTCTAATGATTAAAACTTGTTTTTTTTTATTTGTATGACTGCTGCAACGCACTTTACTTCGCCAATGTTACATCAGGTTAGGTATATGAGGTGCAATCAATTGAATGATCCAGTAGGTAGGGACACAAAACGTTGAATCTTCAACCGTTAATTAACGGTTTTAATAACGTTTTAACGATAACGTGAAAACTTAGGTTTGGTTTTAGCAATAATAATGAACATATTTTTGAAATGAAACATGTTTATTATTACGTAATTATACAATCGGATAACTCACGTATAAAAGTCGAGTAATGCTCGATATGGATGGATGTTTATTGCAATACAAAACCGTAATAAAAATACAGATTTACTGTATCTAGGTATAGGCACTTGTCCCACCGCCGGCGAGTAGCGAGAAGCGAGCGTTTTTTAGTATGGAAATATTATCGCTTTTGTCGCCGGGCGACAAAAGTTTCATACTAAAAAACACTCGCTTCTCGCTACTCGCCGGCGGTGGGACAAATGCCATAATAATAGCAATATTGATTTGACTTCTATATGCAATTCTAATAAAAATCACATTGGTCGTCGTCACTTTCATAGCAGTCAACGAATTTCTGTGGGTGGTAGGCGGCAATGGTGTTGTCCCAGCGCAGCGTGAGACCCTCAAAGTGTATCTAGTGAGTAAATCGGTGCCATAAATAATTCGTCTCATTCGTTTTTCGTTCAATTGTTAATTCGCCTTATTCTGTATTCGTCACTCATAAAATCTTTGGTAGAATTTTGTAACTTGCATCAATCTTTAACTGAAGGACGGGACAGATAAGGAATAATACGAATTAAGCATGAGTGACGATTACAGAATAAAACAAAATAAGAATTGAACGAGAAAAGAATGAGACGAATAAATATTATATTATTTAAACAAAATACGGATAAACTAGGAATGGTAAAATATATAAGAATTAGGTAATTGGGCGCTAGTTCAATATAAATAATGTCAAAGAGATAGAATATTTAATGATACAACTATCTACATATCTGCGATTCAGTATAAGATGAGATCTGATATTCCGTTCTAACGAAATATACTGTTACTATTAACCGTTTTTGAAGTTACACATAAATATTAACAGCGCTGACTCAACTTTTTAGTTACCTACATTATATATTTATTCATACTATTGCTGTTCTTGCCCGCGAATAAATGCAGAGCCGAGGTTGTCCGATAGACGATGAACAAAGTGAATTACCTCTTTGAATTCCACTGGATCGACATTGAGTCGCACCAGCAGCGGCCGCGCGCGGGATCTCGCGAGTCGCTTCGGCAGACGCTTCGTCGCCTGTCTAAATAGCGCTGCGTCGAGCAATTCTAGGCCGCCGCAGTAGCGCGCGCAGGCCTCCAGATCTGTTTCCGTCACGTCAATGCCAGCCACGACTAGTTCTACGAGCGTCGGCCGCGAGCGACACAGAGAGACCACGCCGCGTCCGCTCACTGCCGAGCAGAACCCGACGTTGACGGTGCGCAACGCTGGGCAGCCCGCTGCGGCCGCCAGCCAATCATCCGTGACATTCTCATTCCCCCACAGGTGCAGCGCCTTCAACCGACTAAGACGACTAATAGCCGATGCCACACAACCACCCAAATCTGTTTTATGGTACTCCATCAATGACAAATGCTCCAAATAGGGCATCCTATCGAGCAATAAGTGTACATTATGCTGGATTTCCGAAGGATTCTGGTTTAGCTCCAGTCGCGTCAGCGTGGTCAAGTACCCCGCGGCGGGCTCTATGTATTTGAACAACAAAAAGTCGCAACTACTGAGGGCGAGGGATTTTAAATGTTTATTCAGACTGGTAAGAAAACGACCAGTCACATGGCTGCTGCTGTTTATTTTTAATTCTTCGAGAGTTTCGCTTGTTATCATTTCACTTAAATAGTCTTCCCGCAGCTGAAAACAATATTGGAGGTTAATAATTAAAGGTCCAAATCAAAACATTATGGTGAAAAACTGCAAGTACAACCGGTTGTCAAAAAAAATTAGTTAATTTTAATTTTGGTTATATTTTCGTAAAAGTAACGTTATGGTTATAACAAATAACGAAATTAGTTTTTAAAGCTAATAAGTATGGCGATTCTCTTTGGATAATTGTTCCCATTTATGATACTTTTTTTTATTAATTCCTCTACAATCACTATTTTTAGTTTATTCATAGTTTCATTTTATAATGTACCTACCAAGGCCTGACTGATTTCGTCATTATAAAAATTAAACATAAATAATAATTAAAGAACTAACTTACAGCACATGAATCAAACTCTATTCGCTTCAGCTGCTTGCATTTCTTCACATGATCAAGTGGAAGATTGCGAAATGTTCTGTAAAACTAACAAGCACTTGTAAATACAAGAAGTAGGTAACAAATGGTTTGCCATTTTTTTAATTTGACTAGCAAAATGTTGACTTGCAAGAAAAATTCTGGCAGGAATGTAGTGAAACTTGGTAGGATTTTTCTTACAATGAATATTGATTTATAGAGTACAGGTAGTCACAGGTACAGGTGGGTACAGGCAGGTGTAAGAGGTTTATTGTTCAGTAATCTTTTTGTTGGCGGCAGTAAAAAATTTAAAAATCATGCTCCGTTCAATACCTGTCCCAGCAGTGTACTCATGACCACGTGAAAACATCAAGATACAGCAACAACAAGGTTCAAACCTACGCCAAAGTTGTAATAATAGTTGCAGATGAAAACAATGAGTTTAAAAACATTATAGGAATATTTAAGTTGATAAATTTCATAATAAGTACCGTTAGTGCTTCTAAGTTCGGACAGTGTAGTACGATGGCACTCAACCTGCGCTCGTCAATATAATTAGTCACTATCTTCACGAAAAAAAGACCCAGTTTCTTGACCATTTCTTCAAATAACATTTCACTTCCCTTATGACTTACAATACGGTAATTCCAATATCTTTTAGGTATCTCATAATAAAAAGAAGAGTGATTATCAATTCGATAACTATGGACACCTGTAACAGAGAATTAATGTAAAATACTGAATTGCATAAGTAATTACTTTATAGTTCAATGTAGATTCTAAACGCAGGCACTCATTACCTGCCAGGTAGTTGTGCACTAGCCGCTGCCAGGCGCGGCTGACGCGCTCCGAACGCACTATGTCGTTTATGGAGACATGGTTGAGTATGAGTCGCCAGCAGTCTGCATTCAGGATGTCTATTATGGTGGTATCAGCTACATCACACCCTTTAAGTGTCTGCAAAATATTACTTATTAGCAAGATTTCTAAGGTGGTAGTGTAGTAGTACACGGAAGTATTTGTGCTTCGCATTATTTATTACTTACTTTCAAGTCATCTTGCCGTGTTTCCATCTCTAGTCTATAGTGGACAACTCGATAGCAAAAAGGAAATTACAAAAATAAATCTTCTCTAAAGTCTGGGCACTTCGCTTCGAAATCACGCAACTCTACTGACCCGTCTTACCGAAACTTTGATACGATACGAACTTGGTTTACCTACTTCTTGACCAAGTTTATAGAATAACTAAAAACAAAATATTGTGAAATGTTGACTTCCATTTCTTTTCATACGGCATACGGGAATGTCAGAGCGTGGAGTATTCTTATCATCACATTATCAATTTACTACATTAAAGATAACGTCCGTCAATTATAACACTTTCAAATCCAAAACTGTTCAAGAATATTTCACCACGAACAACTGCAAAACAAACTTTAAACTTTTTGACAATGACTTATTGTTTTTTTCTGAAATGAAGCCAAATATAGGTACTACATGGCATACAGCATTCATACCTTATGCATACAGCTAATCTTGTTTTCAGCTACATAACATAATAAAACAACTTCCAGCTGAATTTTTTTTGCGAAAATAAATTCAAAGCACCGAGATTCAAAGATTGAACTCTTGTAAAGAATTGAAACTCATATAGTGAAGGACTTCGTTATAATCTTTATTCTTCTTTTTTTTTCTAATTCCAGTACCATGTGAGTACCATAGATAGAGTATTCAGTCAGTCAGGAAAAGAAAATGGAGAAATAGAGCGAGCTTTCCACTTCTTTCCATTAGAAATTTTATATTTGTAGTGTGCACCGAGCTGTATTGTATGTATGATTTATATATCCTTTGCCTATCATTACTTGATCCGCTAAGAAAACGAAAAAAAAAACCGCGTGTTTATAAATTTTATGAAATTTTATAAAATTTTAAAGGAAGAGGTAATAATAATAAATAATTGAAATCAGGCTAATAGTTTCTTTGTGTTGATACTAATACTATTTTCTACGGTAAATTTATCATTAATAACTTGTCCGATCCGAGTATCAATCAACAAAAATCAGGTACGTACGACACAACGTAACATAAAGGCACTGATTATCTCCAAATTCGATAAAATATTCTTATACTTATGTAGAGCTTCAAATTATCTCACAGAGCTTCATCTTAATTATCTGTGACAAGTTATTTTCAATATCCTAGAAACGTCTTTTATCTGAAATTAATTCTGGATACATAACCTCAAAAGTGCCTTGATATTTATTTAGTAAAAATTAAATCACAGTGAGTGTCTTGCACTGTTCTCGGCTCAATAGGTAAATATTTACTCCATTCCTTAGCTCTAGCTATCGTTGTAGTTTAGTCAAGCAGCATGTTATTATAAAGTTTGGAAAGGCTAAGGCACAAAGTATAATATAATACCTAATAATAATTAATAATGCCATGTCAATCTTCCACTGTGTAGGTAGACCATACTATAGGTTGAACTATACCATAAGAATTGTTGCTCTCAGGGTCTTCAATTTACATAAATTAGTAGTTAACCTGTTCCTTTCCATCTAAATTCTTCAATATTTGAACATTCCTATTTAAATAATCATCTCGCAACTAACTTATAAATAGAATAGAAGTGAACAGACACCTTCTAGGCAAACGTGTACCATCTTAGGCCTCATCTTCGCCTTCCATCAAGCGAGATTGAGGTCAAACGTAAGCCTATTTTATGTAAAAAAATAATAATTTCTATGACAATTTACTTTTCAGGAGCTTAAATGGAAGATGTGTTGATGAATAAGGCAGGAGACCGGAAACACTTGCAAAACACAGTCATGGAGAGAGACAAGGTGACGCAGGATGTTGCAGAACAGTATCCGATCCTGAAAAATGAGGATCTGGTGAAGCAGTTTATGAGTGTGACCATTACAAATAATCAGAAAGGTGAAAGGTTATTTAAATTTAAGTTTTGTTTAATAATTAACAATAATCATTTGCCGTGCTACTCTGCTGCCACAAGTTTATTTCATACATTTCTGTTGTAATTTTACCTTCCAAATCGAAAACTATGAAACTTTTTAAATTACAGGGAGGATACGGCAACTCTTAAAAGACAATTTAAAAGGCACCTCGGATTCCCTATTACCGGACGTCATCCACGACCGAATACAGGCAATACTGAAGACCTCAGAAATGTTAAACGAATCTGATTTGAGAAAAATAAGAATACTATATAACATGTTAAAGACTGCGTTAAAAAGCCCCAGTGTGAAAAAGACAGAAGAACCAGTTAAAAAGAAGAAGAAAAAGAAGGATAAAGTTGAGAAAGTAGACAAGGAGGAAAACGTAGAAAAAGAGAAAGAGAAACATATTCAGAAAGTAAAAGGTCCTAAAAGATATGTTGTGTTTATTGGAAATTTACCGCTTGGTATTGATAAAGAAAAGGTAAGGAAGTGGATTGAAACTTACTTGCAGAATATAAATAGTATAAGAACATAAATAGTACATTACAGACTTAGGGCGGTGAATTCGTAATTGTCCCAGATCGCAGGTGTTAAATATGCGATCTGGGGCTTTACGAATTACCGCCCGTGGTTTGTACAAAGTTTTACGTCTTGCCTTGGCCAGGAAGAGAGATTTTCTATCCGCGAAGCGGGCGTAAAATCCCAATTTCAGCCAAGAATGACGTAAAAAAAATTAACTTAATAAATTGTTATTGTTGTTTCAGATAACGCAACATTTTTCAATGCTAAGCATACATAAGGAGTGTTCGGATACCAAAAGTGGAAGAGAATAAGAAAAGTGCCATAGCTTACCTAGAAGTTGATAATGAACCTAGTTACGAAGTAAGTTTAATCTAATTCTATACCTACATCAGACTTAACAAGTACTGCCGATTTAGTGGTGAAGCTATAACGACTGGGTCCCCGTGGCAAATTCGTCAGTATAAATAATTGCATCAGCATCCCTTTTGTGCTCTAAACCAAGCTAGTTCGGGGGCCCCATAGAGTTAGGGGCCTGTGGCATTTTGCCACTCCTGCCACTATAGTTACGCCACTGTGCGGATTACTGGCAGGCTTCTGCCAAATTCGAAGTTTGTATCATGCCGTCTCTCTCTCTCTCTCTCCTATTAATGAGTATTTGTGTGAGAGGAATGGCGCGAAATGACTTCGAGTTTTCTTTCTTTTTTCTTTCTTTCTTTCTATTATTACTGCGCTCCAACTCTACTTTGTAAGTGTTTTTTTGCAAATGCAATTTTTTTAAGTTGACAATTGTAAAACCACGCCATTTTGTATACTGGCTCTAACTATATTTAGAATAGTTTTTTTTTAGTTTCTTAATGCTCTGTGTGAAAAATTGTATGAGCCACTAGGGAGCAAAATTATTTTCACCTTGGTCGTTAACCCTAATCCCTCATTACGCTCAGGATTCTACTTTAGAATCCCTAGCTTCACTCAGGATTCTATTGTAGAATCCTTTGCCACATTCTGGATTCAATGTAGTGCTATGCTACATTGCTCCTCACCGTAAATACATCATTTTGCTCCCTTGTGACACAAATAACTATTACAGCTGGCGCTATCCAAACATCATTCAATGTTGGAAAATAAAAGGATCAAGGTGTTGTACTCCACACAGCAGAATACTAAAGTCAGCAAGACTGAAGCTAAGGTGAGGACGAAAGTATTGTATATTGAGACCGTAATAAAATGAAGAGTAATGGTTGATTTAGACGAGGACTATTTTCAGCCGCCTAAATTTCGGCGCCTAAAAAAGGCACCGTCACATCCTCATACCGTTTACACAACGACTATTTTCAGGCGCCTAAATCTTGCCGCCAGTGAACCGCAAACCGTTTACACAGTGCCTTTTTAGTGCCAGTCATTAGCACGCCGCCACAACCGACGGTCCTTGTTTACGCGCCAGTCTTTCTACGCTAAGATCACCATCATTTAAAATGAATTCAGGACTTCTGAAGTTGAAAAGGCAATGTATACTCAAACTATCCGCGTTATTATGAGAGGAGCTGATTAATATGTTGGGGGAAGAATGCATCTAATTCTTCGAACCAACTTGCCCTCGGCTTATAAACATTTCCTCCAGTACCCGATCTTGTCGATTTCTCAATTTTATTCACTTCTAAATAGTACGTAATCCTGATAGTTTTAATTTTCGCCTTTATTTCATTGATATCCAATCCTTCTATATAGACATTCCTAATGTAATTGTTTACAACGCTGTTAGGCGCTTTTCCTTGTTTCGATAGTCGACGCATCTATTGTCACAAAGACATTCTTGTTCTCTATACAGTTGAACAAGCTTTAATATTTCATTTTCACTGAGTTTCGGCGCCATTTTACCCGAAGAATGTACACCCTATTTACTTTACGGCACGGAGCCGTGCCTGCGACTGGCAGTGACGTGTTTACACGAGGCCGAAAAATAGTCGCGGGGGTAGCGAGAGACGCGGGCGGAGGTCACTGGCGCCGAAAAATAGACTCGTGTTCTATTCCGTGCCAGCGCTGGCATGCCGCGAAAAAATGGCGCCGAAAGTGTTTACACGGTGCCTTTTCCAGGCGCCGTGATTTAGGCGCCTGAAAATAGTCCTCGTCTAAATCGACCTTAAGATTCAATCTGTCAGGGATGTCAAAAAAAAACAGTGTAACCATGGAAGTAGGTAATAAGTACTACACTAACGGGAAGTTAGGAGAGTGCTCTTTCTGGAAGGGTGGGCGACCATAAACTTGTGTAAAAGAAACAGACTGTTAAGACCATTCAAAGTGATCCGTAGTTGTGTGATCTAAACTGAAGTGAAAAATAACGTTCTGCGTTGGTTATAAGGTTTGAATTCCTTTTTACATAAAATGTAGAGTAAAAGTTCTAATCTACTAATTTCTTGCAACGTTTGGTGGTGCCGTCTTTTGCCGAGTAGTTGTATTTCATTAGTCACCAGGCACCATTTTACATGCACATACATACCGTCACGCCTCTTTCCCACAGGGGTAGGCAGAGACTACTTTGTTTCACTTGCTACGATTCTGACATACCTCTTTCCCTTCAACTCATCAATCTCGGTTTCGGGTGCTCCTGACCTGCCCTTTTTTCAAAACGTCTCCTATTTGGTCTCGGAACGTCTGTCTAGGCCTTCCCCTCCCATTGTCATGTCAATTATAAAGTAGTTAAGTTTGATATAATGTATTTCTTTGCAGGGAAAATCAGCGAAGTTGATTGCTATGCAGAAATCTGGTAAACTCATTGGCAGCATACCTCTAAATAGGAAACGCAGCGCTAGAAGGAACAAGATGAAAGCTGCTCAGAAAAAATTGGAACAAGAGTCTGCATAAAACACTTTACTACTAGAGTAACTTTGATTGTCATGAAAATTCCAACTAAACGTTTGTGATCGTCATCACGATAATCATCTTAAGTTTTTATCATAATTAAATAGTACTATTTTTAAGTGTTATAAAATAAATTAATATAAAAATAGTATGTTTATTTTATACCTACATGATGGTTTCGACCGCTCGGTTCATGCGTCATTGTCGTCCCACAATTGAGTCTTTGAATTTAAAAAAAATATCGATTTTTTTTATGTTTTTTAAAACTTTATGACATATTATATAATATCTAATTCAAAGAAATCTTAAAATATTTTTTTTAAATTTATTATAAGCAATTAAAAATTGATGAAATTTGAAATATGACCACTTGACTGGGAACGGGCCATGATTGGTCGCCATGGCTGTGACGTCACAATGTTAAAGCAATTTCACGACAGTACTGGGTTAACGGCTGATTTGACTAAAAATATCCGAAATTTAATACAAAAAATATCTGCTGAAGTTTTTTTTATGAAATAAGGTGGCAAACGAGCACGCGTATCACGTGATAGTGAGTAAATGTTTGTTTTAGTAATTTGTAGGTAGGTAATAAAAGCTTAATCCTCATTATGTTTCTGATGTGAACTGGATTGATTTTACTGGACCTGAGATTTCACTTAATAAAGTACCTAAGTACAGTGAAAGATACTGAATCGCTTACCTACTCGGAGGAATAAGACTTACCTACCACTGTGGAATTTTAACATACACCCTGCTAGAGAAATTATTGCTAAATTGTATTAGGTAGGTTAGGTACGTGATTCAGTTTCTTCGACCGTACGTAAATTTTAATGGCTAGATTTTGTGGTTGATAGGTATTCCTAGTTTTTTTATAATCCAGTGGGATTGTATTATATATTCAATGGGGGAATTTTTGCGGGTCTAAGAGCCTTGTTCTAGGTCCGTCCGGATCGCTAGGTACGGTTAACGTCAAAGATATCTTTACACTTTAGTACCTTGTCGTTGTAACTATATATTTGAAGTTTCATATGAAGTTGTAAAAGTGCTTGGAGCGACAAGGCACTAAAGTGTAAAGATATCTTTGACGTCGACTTTACCAGCATCTTAGCAATCCTGCCGCCAAGCAGCAATGCTTGCGCTGATGTGTTCCGGGTGAGGAGAGTAAAACAGCCCGATTTTGGCATATTTTTTTAGATCCAAGATGGCGGATACCATTTTGACACTATTGACACTTTGACACTAAAATATTGATGGGTGTCGTTTTCGAGTAATTTGGTGCTTCTGAGCCTGATTTTGAGATACTTTTTTGGATCCAAGATGGCGGATGACATTTTGACACTAAAAATGTTTGTGTCGTTTTCGAGTAACATTTTACACTTTTTTGTGTTTTTGTGTCAGTAATGTCAAAATGTCATCCGTCATCTTGGATCCAATAAGTTATGCCAAAATCGGGCTCAGAGCCACCAAATTACTCAAAAACGACACCCATCAACATTTTAGTGTCAATAGTGTCAAAAATGTCAAAATGTCATCCGCCTTCTTGGATTCAAAAAAGTATCTCAAAATCAGGCTCAGAAACACCAAATTACTCGAAAACGACACCCATAAACATTTTTAAAGTCAAAATGTCATCCGCCATCTTAGATCCAAAAAAATATGCCAAAATCGGGCTCAGAGCCACCAAATTACTCGAAAACGACACCCATAAACATTTTTAAAGTCAAAATGTCATCCGCCATCTTAGATCCAAAAAATATGCCAAAATCGGGCTCAGAGCCACCAAATTACTCGTAAATGACACCCATAAACATTTTTAGTGTCAAAATGTCATCCGCCATCTTGGATCGAAAAAATTATGCCAAAATCGGGCTCAGAGCCACCAAATTACTCGAAAACGACACCATAAGCATTTTTAGTGTCATAGTGTCAAAATGTCATCCGCCATCTTTGTGCTCGAAATTCCGAGTTTTCTTATGAAATTCCCCTGGGATAAAATCAACGGGATTTTCAACTGAAATCCCACGACTTATTTACTTATTCATATAAATAACTAGTTATTAGTTACCAAAGTACTCATTACTATTCTCATCTAATTTTATGGTTTTAAATCCCGGTACCGTGGAAATGTTGGGATAGAAGCATGATAGAAGTATAGATAGCATCCACAAAGACTCGTAGATGTATCAAAATTAACCTTTAACAACAAAGTAATAAGAACCACGGTGGATGGCATCCATCGTGAATGACACCTACTATAGCCGGTACGTAAATCCAGGTTATAAATTATAAACTTCGTGTATGCCAAATTTTATCGAAGTCTGTTTAGCCGTTTTAGCGTGAAAGAGTCACAAACAAACACGCTCTCACAAACACTAGCATTTTATAATAATAGTAGGATAATAACAGAATAGAGTAGATTAAAGTCAAAAAACTGTATCACCTGCATACTAACTACGAGTGGAAACTGACATTGTGACGTCACACGCGGCTCGGCCTTGTTCGGGAACTGTCGATGTGTTTTCGGTGCGGTACTCGACAATCAATTTTCAAATCGGTATAACTCGTTAATTATAGCGAATAAAAAAAAACTAAAAATACTTTTCTGACAAAACTCATATATGATCTTTCCATTGATGACAAAAAAAAAATTGATTCAAAGACTCAATTATTATTATTATTATTATATTATTATTAAACGCCGAGAAAACTCTGAATATCCGCCCATTGTGTGCTGATCGATCAATCAGGGGGGCAACTCCGAAAATCGATTTTCGAAGTTCGTATCACACCGTCCCTCTCACTCTCAAATTAATAACTATTAGTGAGAGCGGAACGGCACGAAACGAAATTCGAAAATCGAATTTCGGAGTATAAGGCCAGTTGCCTTTTACGTATAAAAAATATCCTGCCTTATTTTCAGTCTCTTGACTTGGTCTGAAGGTAAGTTATAAAAGAAACAAACGCATGAAAATACACGAAACTTTATTACACCCTAAATCATTTCGATCATGTGAGCGAGGGACCAGTCGCTCTTCAGGTCTGTGGGCACGTCGATGGCGACGCCCTCCGCCGTGACCACGCCCAGCTGGTAGCGCCAGAAAGAGCGCGCGTCGCGGTAGAAGAGCACCTCCATGCATTTGCGGACCAGGGCTCTGCAAATATTATGAACAAGCTTGAAACGTACGAAAGTGTAGCGATTGTATTTATTATGAACTAGCTTCTGCTCGCGACTTCGTCCGCGTAGAATTAGACTTAAGAACTAATGATAGTATATTTTGCAATAATTATTAATGTCGCGACTCTCGGAAGCTACGACCTTTGACATGTTTATCGCTATCCCGTGGGAACTATGCGATTTTCCGGGATAAAAAGTAACCTATGTTTTAATGTAGTGTACCAGCTCTCTCCGTTCCAAATTTGAAGCAAATCCATCCAGTCGTTTCAGTGTGAAGATGGAACAAACATACACACTCACATCCATCCATCCTCACAAACTTTCGCATTTATAATATTAGTAGGATTCGATTTATATCCTCGAACGGAACGACTATGCTTCACAGTATCTGTTGTGCCCCGCACGTGTCCCCCGTGACCCTATGCACTCACTTGGCAGCTTCCAGATCGAGCGGGCCCTTGCTGGCGGCGTCACGCAGCAGCGGCGTGGCCATATACGCCCCAAGACCCGTTGCAATGGCGTCGTCTTCGTACGCTGTGCCCAATTTATCAACCGTACCCAGGAACGGTTCACCATCCTTCAAATATTAAACAAATGATAATATTGTACTCTATTTAGCCATATATATTGCGACCAAACTATAAACGAGCAAAAACAACCAAAAACTAATAGTTTGTCAACGCAGCATGGAAAGAAGCATGCTTAACATAAGACTACAGGATCGATGGACAACTTCAAAAATAAGGAAAAGAACAAAGGTCAATGACGTGTTACAAAAGATAAGAAAACTTAAATGCAACTGGACTGGACATATACTGAGGACTAACAAAGAGAAATGGACTAAGGATGTAATAGAGTGGTATCCGAGGAATGGGAAAAGACAACGAGGAGGTCAAATCAAAAGATGGGAAGACGATTTACCAAAAGGATGGAGAAGATCTGCCAAGGAGAGAGAGATGTGGAAACAATTGGGGGAGGCCTATGTCGACAGACAACCTGACAAAAGTGGTTGCTAATAAATTTAGTATTTTTTGATTTATGTAAATTTAAATTACATTTAAGAATACTACTATTTTATATTATAAGAATAGCATGCAAAAAGTTAAGAGGGTCAGCGAATAAAGGCTTTTATTATTATTATTTATATTTATACATTTTTATGTCTCTCCAAAGTCAGGAGGTAAATTTTTGCGCGGGCCTAAGCCAAGCGCTTTTCTAATTTTTTAGCCTACTTATTATGTATGATGATGATGGGTGGGGACGCCTGGCTGGGTCAGGCTGGCTGTCGATCCTCTTCAGCAATCATTCAGCCCATACTTATTATGTAACTATACCAACTTATATATAGAAAGAAATTTGCGTACTATGCGGCATGTGTTCAGGATTACAGTTTTTTGTAAAGGAGTGTAAGTGTATGGATGTATGTTGAGTGTGCGGAGGCTTGCGTGGAGTGATTTTGGTATGACGCCTGTCGTGGAGAGTATGATGGGAATTGTTATGACAGTGCGGACTTGCCATTGTGTTTTAATTTCTATGGAAAGGTTGGTATTTGGCTATCTTTTCAGTGTGGGTGTTCTGTAGGTTGTGTGTGTTGCAGATGGCAATGTCAATTAAATATACAGATTTTTCTCTTTTATTTAAAATGGTGATGTCTGGTCTATTGCAGTGGATGGTTTTATCAGTTATAATAGTTCGGTCCCAGTATATCTCGTAATCGTTATTTTGTAATACTGTCTGGGGCTGGTATTTATTATTATATAGTTCGAAGTAAAATTTAATCCTTATCCTGACAGTCCTGAAGCCATCAGATGTCACCAGTGACGTAACTACAACGTCAGGGGCCCGCGGCAAATTCATCATATGGGGTATGGGCCCACGGAGAATGGTCTCACAAGTGCATCGTCTTCCCTTCTGTGCTCAAGGCCAAGCCAATTCAGGCCCCTGTGGTATTTTGCCAGCCCTATCACCCTATAGTTATGCCACTGGATGTCACAACCAAAAGTTACATTTATATTCAAAGCATCTTTCTTCAGCACATTTGCACCCGTTGGGCATACATCATGGATTTTCTCCAAATGGGGGCTATCGCGTGTGAATTTGCCACTAGAGGCGCTTAGTGTCGCGTGAGGTCCAATAACATTCACTTTTCACTGGTTTTGGCGGGCTTCGTGACATAAAGCATAATTTCTTCTTTATCACAAATATGGATTATTTGGCAATGAATGTGAACACTTTGAAAGTGGATTTTTTTTTCGGACAAAACGGAACTGCACAACGTTGCGGCATAGCCACTCGATATGATTATAGTTATTTACAATTAAAAAACTTAATGAGATTCAAGATTTAAAACTTTGTTTCAGCGCCGATCTTAGAGTCGCCTTTATCAGCTTTCCCTCTGGATTTAGTCAACAGTGGCGCCAAATAGTGAGCAAAAAAACCATAGTCTCCATTGGGCTGGCATTTGAGCGTATTTCATTCAACCTTGCTCGGTTTCTCCCAACTGCTTTTTGAGTGTAGTAGTTAAAGCATACAGACCTGAATGCCAGCGACAATGTAGTTGCTCCACAAGGGGTCCATCTTGCTGCGCTTGTTGTACAGAACACGTGTGAGCCAGCAGTGGAGGGACTTTGGCTTCAGCTGGAGCCCATCACCAATGCACTTCTCATCAATGCTGGAATCACAACCACAATACATTATTACGTGCAGGTGTACTCTGAATTCACAGAGTATAGACGCTTAGCTCACTCCAGTTTGCAAGGGAAGTAACATTATTTGAAGCATATTTATATGTAAGTCTAGCGATGACAAGTCACTTGGAGGGGATCTGCGCGCACCTATGGATACCATATTTTATACTTCTGCGCATGCAAGGTCATCGCTAGACTTATGTGCCTGCACTTATACTTTACTACAAGTGTTGCAACAGTTTATGGTTTATGCCTGTAATTGGACCATGTTCAACAGTGGCCAGTGCTACATAAAAAATAAAGGAAAAATATAATTATAAAAACATAGTTAACAATTAAACAGTTTTAAAAATAGACTAGACATTCATTTAATAAGTCAAAGTGCAGTGATAGATATACACGCATCAGCTCAAAGAGCTGCTAGTGTATTATTTTAAATAATAATAATAATTAAGATACACACTAAACATGCATGCATCTCATTGTTTGTCAATTGTATTTGTCTTGTTTATTTTGCACAATAAAGAGTTTACATACATACTTACATACATAAACAGGCAGAAGTTTTTGGAACAAACTTACATTTTTTGATCAATAATACTCTTCAAGTACTGATAATCAGCGTAGTCTCCGCCGTTGCCGAGGAGGATCAGATCGTTGACTTTGGTGACGCGCGGGCAGTCGCGGAAGCGGGCGAGGGAGCCGTACGAGCCCAGCATGTCAGCGGCGATGACGCAGCCTTCGTCGAACTTAACGCCTATTACTGTGGTCGTTGTCGTGATTGGAGACGCAGAGCTGTGGATAGATAGAGTGCTAAACTCTCTGCTAGTTGTGCAGACCAGTTCGGTACTTTGAACAAAGGATTCGTCAAGTAAATTATTTGGAATATGGAAGTCAGTGAGGCTTTAAAAATTCTTCTATAAGACAGAGCTACTATTCGTATTCGCTAGGGAAATAAGAACGAATTACTTACTGGGCTTTGAATTCTTGGACGGAGTGGAACCCCGGGCCAAAACTGGCTGTATTACCAGGGAAGTTGTAGAAGGCGCCCGGCGCAGGCCCGTTCTGCCAGAAGGGCGCTGGATTCATCATGTCGCCCATGAAAGCCATTGTGAAAATACACTAAAATACTAATTTGTAACGTTTAAACAAGAAATCCTGAAAACGCTGGATAATGACAGTCGGCTACGAAAATGACAGCGAATGACAAACAATTTTTGGTGACGTTCCTATTTAGGGATTTTCTTTCCAATCCCGTTGAACAATATACACCGAATAGATCAATATGAGGTCAATATAATATATATATTCAATCAAATCAAAGCCTGTGTATTAAATAGAACCAATAATATTAGATGCATTTTATTATGAAAATTAAGAAATAAAAAATAATTATATCTTTACATATGCGTGGAACAGAGCGTTTAAACATCGTTTAGAAATTTGTTACTAAAATGAAATGTAATTTGGTATTAATTTCAGAATCATTCTTTAATTTTCTAATTATTATTTAAATATATGAATGATAGAATAGAAAGAAAGGGTTCAAGAAACTAGTTTTTCTGACTAATAATTTTTTTTATTTATATTGTTTTACCTTTCAACGGCTTGTAACTAGCTTCATGCAATAAAAAATCTTTCTAAACGCAACCTTATCCGGAATGTGCTCCTAAGCTCACGTTCTTTCGTATTCCTCTTCAAAAATTGACACAACAAAATGTCTAAGAGAGGTTCGTGAAATTATAAAATATCCATTTAAATCATGTTATTGATTGTACAAATTAACCGAGAATTATGCGGGCGTTGTGTCTAGTGTTACAATCGTTGTGAAATCATGTATATTTCTGTAATTCTGATTCTGCGTTAGTGTTTTGGTGAAACAGAAAGATGTATTAAGTTATGATTTCTCTTGATTTAAGGACGTGGTGGTTCCGCGGGAGCGAAATTCCGCATCTCGCTGGGTCTCCCAGTGGGCGCCGTGATCAATTGCGCCGATAACACAGGTAAAACTTTATTTTGTTCGTACAACAACTCTAACCTCAAAACTTAGCACGTTCGGGACTGAAAACTAATGATGATTCTTTTATAGAATTACACACAGTGTATTGAGTTATGATGATTTCTTCCTTGGCTGTGTCTGAAGTTATTCAGTTCCCATAACCGTGTCGAATATGTTGAAAATTTTAGTAATTGTAAAGTAAATTGTGGGAAGGGCTAGAGAACTAAAGTATCAGTTCAAGAGAAAGTATGGCGATGCAGCCTTAAGGAGTTTTCAAAGTGATCTGAAACATGTTTGCTGGAATGATGTATTTGAAGCAAAACACTGTGAACAAAAACTAAAAATATTTTATGACATTATTTATGAGTTACTAGATCGACATTTTCCTAAAGCGAAAGTAAAATTACAAAATCATAGAAAAACTTGGGTAACACGCGGCATTAAAATTTCTTGCAGGAAAAAGCGTTCATTATTAGTACGTAAACGTAAAAATAAATCTGATCCATATTTCAATACATATTACAATAAGTACATTAAAACGCTAAGAAAAACATTGTCAGTAGCAAAAACATTACATGTTGAGCGGGAGATTAAGAACGCGAAATGCAAAAGTAAAGCTGTATGGAAAATCGTAAACGAGAACATGGGTAGAAGTGTTACTTCAAATACATCGTCAATTAAATTATTAGAAGAAAGTGGAATAATCGACGATTCTAAAACTGTTTGCAATATATTTAATGACTTTTTTATAAATACTAGTACAATTTCAGGCTCGAATGTTGATAACAGTGAATATGTAAAACTCTTGAGAAATTACAAAATAAACAATACAAAATCCATGTTCATGTCACCAATCGACGAGGTAGAAATAATTAGGATAGTACAATCATTAAAGAACACAAACTCTTGTGGCCCCGATGATATAAGCACCAAATTAGTGAAATTAAATATTCAAGCATTATGTAGTCCCTTGTGTGATATATTCAATTCTTGTATTGATAGTGAAATTTTTCCATCTCAATTTAAAATAGCAAAAGTAATTCCACTACATAAGAAAGATAGCAAGACCGATAAAAATAACTATCGTCCTATATCTCTTCTATCAGTCATATCTAAGATATTTGAGAAGGCAATTGCTTCGAGAATAGTAGAACATTTTAACAAAAACAACTATTTCTGCCCAGAGCAGTTTGGTTTCAGACAGGATCGTAATGCTACTACAGCTGTCACTTCTCTAGTGATGGAAGTCATGAGAAATCTGAATGAAAGACATAAATGTACGGGGATTTTCTGCGATCTTAGCAAGGCATTCGACTGCGTCAATCATTCGATTCTTATTGACAAATTGCAGTACTATGGAATAAGGGGATCTGTTCTGAACCTTCTAGCATCATACCTAAAAAACAGAACACAGTACGTACAAATTTCAAATATAAATAATTCAAGCTGCGTTGAAGTTGTCAACTCAGAATTCAAACAAATCCGCTGCGGTGTTCCACAAGGATCTGTATTAGGCCCATTGCTTTTTATAATATTTATAAATGATCTTGCGAAAAATCTATCTCATGGTACGACCTACCTCTACGCAGACGACACCAGTATAATTCTTCAAAATAGTGATGAGACTACATTAAAGTCTCAAACAAATAAAACGTGGCTAGAACTTTTGTCTTGGTTTCAAAGTAATGGCCTTAAATTGAATTTAGACAAAACCAATTACATAACTTTCTGTAGGCACACAAATAGCACACCCTATGCACTATGTCTACCGATAGCGAAAGTAGAAAAAACAAGATTTTTAGGTATTGAACTGGACAGTCAATTGCGCTGGTCAAACCAGACAGATGCCGTCAGGAAAAAACTGGCCAGTGCTTGTTATGCGTTAAAGAATCTTTCCAAAATTCTAAATGCTTCGACCCTGAGAGCAGTATATTTCGCGCATTTTGAAAGCATTCTTCGGTACGGTTTGGAGGCCTGGGGCAACGGCGTTCATATTGATAAAATCCTTATATTACAGAAAAAAGCATTGAGATGCATTGAAAAATCTAAGCCTCTCGAACACTGTCGCCCTTTGTTCGTAAAACACAAAATAATGACCGTCATTTCCTTATATGTGTACTTGGTAAGCACTTTTGTTTTTAAAAATAAATTTAGGTATAAATGTAAGGGCAATCAAAGGACACATGCGCTGAGAAATAATATGGACCTTATGCTACCCTCATGTAAAAAGTTTAAACATTTTAGAAAAAGTATTGAGTACAATGGAATAAAAATTTTCAATTTATTAAATGATGATATAAAACTATGTTCAAATTTAAATGATTTCACAAAAAAGATAAAACAATATTTGTTAACTAGGCCATTTTACTCATTAAAGGAATATTTCGAGAAATTGTATGATTAATCTTTCAATCTTAGCATAAATTACGAATTTATATTACTGACATAATTGAACTAATTACATATTTGACATACTAATTGTATTGGGAGGTTAATGTTCATATTTTTGTTTTTGACTTAGATTTCTACTGTTGTGTTTTTTATGGTTTTATTGTTTATTATTGCTTTTACTTGAATTACCAATTTTATTATACGCACCTAATTATGTGAAATATTATGAAATGGACATTTATTATTTTTATTATGATTTAAATTTTTATTACTGTTTTAATTTTATAATAATTTTGCATGCTACAATGTGGCGGAACATGCATTCATGTAATTTTTTACCACTGACATGATAAACTGTACCAACTGTGTGTTTTGGCAAATAAATAATATTGAATATTGAAGTATAAGTACCGTCAGTCGGGACCTTTTATCTGCCTCGTAATGACTGGCTATATCGTTCCAACGTTTTCTAAGAAACTTCTTGATTAATATCGATCCGTAAAGTGCTAATAATAATATGTAAATTGAACAAATAATATCTATTTCAAGGTTACTTGTTTGTTAAATACTATTCCTAAAACCTATACCTTCTGTATAATTGATAAGTCATTAATTTCAGCTGTACAATGCTGAGATTTAAATAATCTTAAAGTTATAATAACAACAATCTGTTGGTTTGAGACCACAAAAATTATGTTCTAGTGTTCGAGTTATGCCACCTCGTTTTTGGTGTCTGTGGTCAACCTTTTCCAAATTTTCGGAAAGTTCTGTTAAAAAGAACATACAGACATCCCATGTGTGGCACACAAATGCAGGGACTTGTGCCCAAATTAAAATTAAAAAAAGACTGGGCACATGACTCCAATTACATTGATTCCATACTATTCTATTGGTACTAGTCTTTTTTTTTAATTTCAAAGAGGCATACTTTGGAATAGAGTGAGCCTCTTGTCTAAACAAATAATAACCTCTTATGTGTTATATATTCCAGGTGCCAAGAACTTGTATGTGATTGCTGTTCAGGGCATCAAGGGACGCCTGAACAGGCTGCCGGCGGCCGGTTCCGGTGACATGATTGTAGCCACTGTCAAGAAAGGCAAACCTGAACTCAGGAAAAAGGTAACATTCTTTAAATCATAATTATTGATATATTTTTGTAATTTGCTGCCAATATTTCGGAATACATCTTTTATATTGATAAAAACATGACTGACCATTAAGAGTCCCAAGTGTATGGCAGGGGTGGCCAACCAATTGAGGCTATTATTCCAGTTAATTGTGGCATGACAGGAAAGTATGTTTGTGAAAAATACTGATTAACCTTTCATATGCCTGATCCTAGATCAGGGTCAAGATTGGATGCTATCTCTCTTCTCTTACTAATATTTTTTTTAAACCACTAATATTGGTATTACATACTTCAGGGGTGGCCAACAGGCCGATCGCGACTGTTAGTCCAGTCGATCGTGGCAAGGCAAAAAATATTAATACGTAGACCAGACTGCACAACGTGTTTCATTTAAGGTTTCATGAAGTACCTATGTAATTGGTAGATCGTGCAGGGTTTTGTTAATAAATAGATCTTGGGTCTAATCAAGTTGGCCACCCCTGACATACTTGAAACAAAATTAGACTAGAATGCAAGTTTTTACATTCTGGCATATTAAAGTTACTTAGTACATTCCACAGAGTCTAGCTAATAAGAAGTTGATCTTTGGGTGTAATGCAATTGGCTACCCCTGCTTTATGGAGTTGTTAAATTAAAATTCAAAACCAACAGTTCCCTGCCCCCATACAAAATGATCTGGCAATGTGATGTCATATATCTGAAAGAAATAATGGCATTTTTTTTACTGGTTATCTCTTGTGCTAAACTGATTTGCGATGATGATATGCCAAAGGTTTCGCTAATGTTTTGCCTGAACTGTTGCAAACAGGTTGATGATATGCCTTGGCTGACTGAGCTATCTAAGCTAATTAGAACATAATTTCATGACTCCATGACAGTGGCCCCACCATACATTTTGGGATATACTACTGTGTAACTATTTTATTGAATCAGGCGTTACTTTGCGGAGGCTCATTACTGTGTAACTGACTATATGAGGATGAGCATTATAATTTCGCATTGTTAGAGTGAGATAGATATACAACACTATTTCGCTTACATACTGAACTAAGCCTATATAAAACTTTTGTTGCTCTTGACTCAGTTGTTTCAAATTTGATGTAATAATAATGAATTCTAAATCTATGTAAAAATAGAACTTCCAAGCAGAATTATTAATTTTTATCCTATTTAAAGAATTAATAAACATCTGTCTGAAAGTGTCCTTTTGTCCTATGGGGCCTTCTGTTCTTGCAACCAAATATTAGTGCTATACTAAAAAGTGTATGGTATGGCGTCACCTCTAATCATACATAGCCAATAAAGTAGCTAGTGTTATGTTACTTTAGCACAAGTATTTTTTCTTTTTCTACCATTACCAGTAAGAAAAATGGAAACCTTTTTAACCCGTTGTCAACCATCTTTTCCTCAGGTAATGCCAGCAGTGGTTATCCGGCAGCGGAAACCGTTCAGAAGGCGTGACGGGGTGTTTATATACTTCGAAGATAATGCTGGCGTCATAGTGAACAACAAGGGAGAGATGAAAGGCTCCGCGATCACTGGCCCCGTGGCAAAGGAGTGTGCAGATCTCTGGCCCCGTATCGCCTCCAACGCAAGCTCTATCGCTTGAAGCTTAATATATGGTTAAGAAAATGCTGTGCTTTTTTATTATGCCTACCTTTTTTAATTCTCTGATAGACCAGTCCTCTTACAAGTGCCGGCACGTAAGTCTAGCGATGACCGTTGATGCGGAGTAGACGAAAATAAATCGCGGGGGAGTGCGGGTGTCGCGGGCGGGCGTACACCACGTTAGACTTACGTGCCGTCACCTGTAGTATTTGTTCTAGAAAGACTGGTAGTTTATCTCGCGCGCTCTTGTGCTAGCCGGACTGTTATTCCAAAGGCTTAGTCCACTTGTGCGAGACTATAAAGGATTCTAGGACCATTTTAGGCAGTTGTCCCACCGCCGACGAGAAAGCGATTAGCTATAGACTGGTTTAGCCCTAATCTACGGACACGGCGACATTGCCAGCTACCGTTGTACGTAGGCCATGTTTTGATCACCAAAAATTGTGTAACGACAAAGCGACAAGGTACATAAATGATCACGTATTTATGATGACTGTACAGTCAACGGCATAAATAAGTGATCATTTTGATACCTTGTCGCTTTCAGTCGTTACATGATTTGTATGGTTTTTCAAACATGGCTAACGTGACAAGGTACAAAAGTGATCACTTATTTATTCCGGTGACTGTACCACCAGCTTTGACTAGATAAAGAGAAAAGAACAGAGGTCGCTATACCTTGCACCTTTTTAATGTATTAAAAGTGGAAGGGAGAGGAAAGCATCAGACTATAGAGCAGCGGTCGTCACACTTTACTGGCCAAGGGCCACATATGACAGTGTGAGTTCCAGGGCCGGGCCGCAGAGTATGTGAAGGCGCTCCAAGATCAGTCTCTTAATACAGATAATATAGATCCTTGACGTCGAATAAACTATCGATAGTATCGATTCAATTGCTTTTCATCGATTTTGCAACGCAAGACCAGGCTGCCTTTTTTGGTAACAGTATTTTAGTAAATAGAAATGAAACAACAATTATTAGAAAAAACTCTTATAATTACATATTATATTATACAGTAAGCCGAACACTGCACAAACACCAGAAATCAAGACTTTACATACAGAACAGTGTGTCAAGAACAGTAGACGACCAAACCAATTAAATATAGTGATTGGATTTTAAAAGTGAGTACTTTTATTTTGCTTTTAGTAGCATTCGATTTGTGAACCAAAATAAAGACTGTTCACAAATAGAACACAGCACACCATGAATGGAAGAAAACAATATTTTCTTTCAGTTTATACAAATCTTGTAACACCAACCAATATATCAATTGTTATTTGTTAAGATGTTGTGGTACTTTCAGACTAGTCCCGTTTGAAATAAGTCCAGATTTGATCATGGGAACCTGGAATGTTTAATAGTTCATCAGGTAGTCCACAATCTTTCGAACTTTAGACTTATCTTATAAAGCCTTAAAAGACTTGCTGCCACTATATTATAGTACCCATCTAGAGCAGTGATTCCTAACCTTCAAATTTGTACCCCTGAAAAGTGCAAAAGTTTAATCACCCTTTTAAACCAAGTATACAGTTAAACTTTTATGGTTGGTACCTCATCATAAGCAAGTACTGCAAACATTAACTGGATGCTAACTTAGGCAACTGACTACCATACATACCCTATACAGAAAAACTCCACGCGGGAGTATCCATAAGGACTCTAGCTTTAAGATAAAGTAAGATCATACTCACTATATCTTCATCCCATTCTCAGGGGGCCCCGAAGGACCGACAATTTCTCTCCCACATTTATTCTTATAAAAATTGTGATTATAATTCGCTTTTTTTACTTTCCAAAAGGGCCCCAAATTCTTGTATGCCCAAGGGCCCCAACCTAGTTTAAGACGGCCCTGATGGTATCTTTACCACTCAAAACAGATTTACCCTTTTGGTACTTACTAAGTTTGGAACCACTATCCTAGAATGTCACAAACCGTATATAACGGTACTTCCGAGTATATCACTATTAATCGTTAGAAGTTGGTCGCCTGATTCATGTATAGTTCTTGCCATATGGAGTAATGCACTATCGCCTCTTCTTGTGCACTTTAGTGGGACCCTTGACGAAGCACCAGTCCACAGAGATGGCCTGGCCGAGGATATCTGCTCCGTCTAAGGCTTCGCGAGCACTCTGGAAGAAATACACTTCTTATAATATCATATTTTTATTGATGTGATTCTCTTTTATTTAATAGATCAAAGATCAATAACATCTTCAGAAATAGAAGCTATGATGCTGTGGACTCCCTAGTAAGCTACACTGGGTTTCTGCACCTTATTGAAGCACAGAAACAAAATCACAGGTCTAAAATAAATACTCCTTGAAATCAGATGTATGCAATTTTATGTATATACTAGCTTCGGCCCGCTACTTCGTCTGCGAATAATTATGCATATAAACCTGCCTCTTGAATCGCTATCTATTAAAAAAACGCATCACAATCCGTTGCGTAGTTTTAAGATCCAAGCATACATAGGGACAGAGACAGACAGCAGAGAGCAACTTTATTTTATATTATGTGCTTTTGAATAAATACATAAGAGTAAAGATTTTTTTATAAACAAGAGCAGCCAATGCACTCACCGCAGCCTGCTTGTAAGTCTCGTATTCTACCAACGCGTAGCCCTTGAGGAACCCAGTGCGCCGGTCAAGGTTCAGATGGATATTTTTGATCTCGCCAAACTCTGAGAATTGATTCTGAAACCAACAGTATTATTTGTTACAAACAAAGAACAAACAAAATATTATTATGTTGTATATTTAATAAAAAATGTTGTCTGTGGTAAGTAATGTTAGCCTGATTTCTGAATGTTGTGTTGTAGCGTAATGCTATAGTCTGTGGTTTGACAGGCCGAGAATGCCGAGATTCCTGCGTGGCGTGGCCTCTTCCCGCGAATGGTCGTATTAGAAATGGCGTTGTATTAATAAATATCTTGTAAATAATATATTCTTGAATACGGTGATCAGTGCTTTTATTCATTTAACAGTAAACATAGGGATTATGTTAAGAGTTTTTAATGATTCACGGTTAAGTTCATTCGAAATATTATAAACGGGATGTGAACCGGACGGACGGGATGCAACTGTATCGAAATATCGGGAGCTCAATAAAGGTAATCGCGGTTCACATCTCGTTTATAATATTTTGAATGAGGGATTATGTTAATTGGTAGTTTTGGCGGTATTTTTTATTACTGTCTACTGCAGACCACCGAAACAGGAACACTGCAAAATCAAGACTTGGTTTGCTTGCTTAAAGCAATCGCGATTCAAACAATTACATTACAACTTCGTACGTCCAAGCAACAATACAATACAAATACTCTTTATTGAACACCACAAATCAGTACAAAACAATACAGAAACATAGAACAAAGTATACAATAGGTGGTCTTATCGCTTAATAGCGATCTCTACCAGACAACCTTTAAGACAGAGAAATAAGTTGGAGACAGTTTAAGTAGGTGGCGGAAACAAATAGACAGGAGAAACGCAGGGATAATAAAACAATACTTACATAAATATAATACATAGCTAAATAAATAAATAAAATAATACACACATACATACACACATAACATAATTGTATAATAATACTAACTAACAACAACTTGCAACTTGCTTGTAAGCAACTTGACAGGTTGATTCCTAAATAATAAATAAATATATATCTTGGGACAATTGACACCAATTGACCAAGCCCCAAATTAAGCAAAGCTTGTAATATGGGCACTAGACAACGGATTAACAAACTTATATAGATAAATACATACTTAAATACATATTAAACATCCAAGACTCAAGAACAAACATTCGTATTTTCATACAAATATCTGCCCCGACCGGGAATCGAACCCGGGACCTCAAGCTTCATAGTCAGGTTCTCTAACCACTAGGCCATTTGGTTGTCCTGCCTTGTGTTCCCGCCGCGCACTCGTTGATTTAGTCATTTTATTTATTTAATTTATTTATTTGTAAATGAAATAAATGAATGATTTCGCGCGCCAAACGGGACGGCTCAGTCATCGTAGAGCGTCGCTGCTCGCGCGTTATTGTTATACTGTGACCATGAGATTTATGAACATGAACATCCGCCACAACTCCGCAAAAAAATTGCTGAGGCGAAGTTCTGTTACAACCCTAAATGCTATCTTTTCTATTTTTCATCAGCAAGATTGACATGAGACAAAGGCGACTAGAAGTACCCTTTTTTTTCACTTCCCGTAAACAAGGGTTAGATCTAAAAGAGAACTAGATCACCTGAATATCCTCTTCCTGGGCCTCTTCATGCACATTGCTGACAAATAATATCCATCCCTCGACGGAGCGCTGTGGCCCTGGAGTGTTGCCATCACCCTCTGGTGCCAGGCTGTCATATCTGCACATAACAAAGGGTAACATTGGTAAATTTATAGGCACATATATAAATTAAGGCATTACCCGTGATCCCACTGTTAAAATGACGAATTACACTTCACCATAAGGTCAACAGAACCCCACTCTTGCCAGGATCCTATTTCTGCCCGGTTTGCCCTTCGGGCATTTGAATATAACTAACGAACCTAACCTAATTTTACTATCTCTAGTGAGGATTTTTGTGACAGTGGGACAACGGTGGGTTCATAGGTAATGCCTTAATTTATATAATGTGGCACAGTTTATAAAAGATGTATGTTTTTACGTTAAAAATGTTAGAATTTAACTCACCTGCCTCTGTTGCCACGCTCAGCGGCGCCTCCAGATCCACCTTCGTTGCCAAAACCTCGTCCTTTACGCTTTCGCGCTTTTTCCTTCAACCTCGCGATTCCCTCTGAAAGCACGATAATTAAATTCACAAACTAATCGCATAGCGAGCATTACAGAATATTAATTACATTCTATATTGTGAAGTCCACTCTAATTAGTGCTATTACAGACACGAAAACGAAAGTTCTATTACTGTTATACATAACCTAGAAAAGTTGTAAAACAACGTATAATTTCGAAGTCAACAAGTTCTCATTATTAATAGGCGATTTATGAGATAAATATGCCTAAAATGTCTCAAGAAGTAAGTTGTAGATTAAACGAAATGAGTAAAAACATTAGAAAATACATACGTTCTCCATCCTCGTCAACCTCAAATTCCTCTGAGTTTTCGATATCCAAAACATCAGCCATTTTAAGGGGTTGTGCGGATAGTTAAATACTAATTGTTTACTAAGAAAATCTTAACTTAAGCACAGTTTGGCCTCGGTAACTCGGTCAGCGGTCTGCGTTACAAACACGACAAATTATTATATGATTTGACACTTAAACAATTGACGCCGCGACCGCCATTACTAGTGATAGTGAAGTGAAGTGACATGACATGATAGGATGCATTCAAAATAATGACGATTATTCGTAGAAAAATATTGAAAGTCGAGACTGGAATCGCGCGGCAAATTTACAAATCCTGTGGGATTCTGTGCTGTGGGGTTACCTACAACATTGTGCGCAAATGCTGTACTTATATTATACATGATGGATATAGATATTGGAAGCAGTATAAAATGATTTTTCCAAACGTCTTCAGGGAGAGTCGCGAAAAAATTTGAAAAGAAGCAGTTTGACACTTTTGAAAGAATACATCAATATCTATTTGATGGAGTCATGTCAGTTACGTAATATTCTACGAAAATAACCGGTTTTACATTTCGCTATTTTATTCAAAATCAATAATGAGTGTATACAATTTATGGGACAAAGATGCTAAAGAAGCTAAAATGAAAAGTTCGCTTTCTTCCGATTGGACTTTCGACTCTCCTGTAGCAACTCCTCGCTCTACTCCTCCTCCAGAGAAAAACGGAGGTGTTGGAGAAGCAATTTTTAATAAATACATTGATATAATTCATTCAAAATCAAACATTTCCATGGATGGAAAGCAAACGGAACCATTAGAACGGCCTTTTGACTTTTACGACGATGAAGAATTTGCTTTTGGAATAAATCTGCTTAACCACAACGTCGCCTGTGTGGGTGATAACATAACAAAACTTATTCAAATGGGTAAGGAGAGGATACTGAAATAATACTAATAATAATAATTCTATAAGCACTTTCAGCCAAAATCCAAATAAATTAAGAATATAAAAAACTTTCGGGGGTATAATAAAAATAGTAGAAAATAGGAAACTGTCTAAGGAAACTGTAGAATTTGTTTCCAAATTCCTAGCAACATTACGTGCTAATAAACCGTTCGACACACTACTTAAAACGTTTGAAGAAGCACAAGAATCTTGTGTAGTGTTGGTAGCACTAGACAGCTGTCATTGTCATTAATAGATTGTCATTTGTCAATTAAACTGTAAAAATTCATTCAGTCCTTTCTGTTATTAGAATATTTGGAAAACGAATAGTGCTATTTTATTCTCATTAGTATTTCTAGGATCTGATTGAATCGGATTTAACTTATTACTATCTGTTCTACTTTGTGATATAGAAATGCCAGAATTTAATCTAAAGGATTCCATACTAACATCTTTGAACGGTGAGCTAATTTCATTTTCAGCTCCGAAATTTACGGTGTGCTATTACATAAGTATTGTTTCTTGGAATATTGTGTTGTTTGTATGACACAATTGTTTATTTATAGATGCTGGTGCCCTATTTTAACGTAATTCTGAGCTGTTAAGAGTTACTTGTCTTTCTCTTCGTTATAAAATGAAAAACGGGGATCCTTTCGTTTTTGGTAATATATACGAGAAAATGTGCGTTTGTGTGCGAAACTTACCCAATTTCACCCTAACGTAACTTCCACAACAGATGGTTGGACATCATATTGTGTGTGAAGAGTGAATTTTCTGATTTTTGAACTTAACCTAAAACTTTGTTTTGTTTGTATTTGACGTAAAAGCCACCAAGACTGGACTTCAAATTTTGTATTAATGTGTCAGTTTCAAAAGCATGTTACCATTCATTTTATTGAGTTCTTTTTTTCACTTTTTTAAAAATTAAATTTAGGCACATATGACTTACATAACTTTTATATACACTGTGAATTGTGAAGTGTTTTATATACACAGATCGGTGGGTGAGTGTTCCATACAAGATGTTGTGACCCCCTAGCTTGTTTTCCCCCTATCAAATGAAAATAATAAGTGAGCAGCTGTTTTATTTTCACAATTATTATTGCTGCATATCTATTTGATTATTTAGTTTTGTTTCAAATTTGTATTGAGATGATTAGATAGTTACTTAATGTCAATCTCAACTTCCTTTCCCTTTTCTTATTTTCTCTTTGTCAGATGACGCAGTACTATTGTATAGATTTGTAAGACACGTCTTTGGCTCCAGGACCTCGGACTCTGGGCAAGGCAGAGTTTGAAATAGGTACCTGTGGTATCCCATGAGGCTGACCTAGTCACCATTGGTGCACTCAAGCCTCGTTAAAGTTTTAGATATAAAAAAAACTTATTTTTGTCGGTCTTGTATACTAGCAGCGGAGTAACCCCACTTTGTTCCAAGTTTCTTGTAGCGTATTCTTAGCAATGGTGGTCTTTCCGAAGGCACCAGTAGAATACAATTAGACTCGGTACATGGCACTCTGGGTTCTCTATCGTTTGCCCAAATTTCATATGCCATAAATGTATTGTTTGCCATAATGATCATTTGCCATAACTCTTTTCTCTTTAACTGTTAATTGTTCAGGATTGTTATGAAACAAACCTAACCTAACCTATTAGAGTTTTACAGGATTGCCATTTCAATGCTCCTGAAAAAAAAAATGGTTTCAGAGAAAAAACAGTTATGACAAATGATAATTATGGCAAACATTACACTATGGCATATGAAATTCGGGCAAATGAGAAACAGGCAGAACAATGAGCAAGTGGGTCACCTGATGGTAAGTGAGCACGATCCATGCACCCACAACACTAGAGGATTGTAGATGCGTTGGCAGCCTAGAGAGCTAAGGGTAAGATAGAATAATCATCATCATCATATCAGCCAAAGGACGTCCACTGCTGGACATAGGCCAAGGCTCTCCAGTCAGACCGGTCTTGCACCCTCTGCATTCACCGCGATCCTGTGATCCTAAACAGGTCGGCAAGCGAAGATCTTCTTCTTTGGCGCTACACTCTTGCCAGAGTGGTCGTGGTCGTCACGCCGATTCTGTGGCCTGCTTTACAATGCGACGCCATTCTGCACGAACCGCCGCTCTCCTGCTACATTCGTGCAGAGGAACGTCGACAGCGGTCTTTATTAGATCTGTCCACCTTATCGGCGATCTTCTGCGCGGTCTGGTGCCCTCGACTTTTCCCTGCACCACCAGGCGTTCGATGGATTCGTTTCCGCGTCGCGATACGTGTCCAAAGAAAGTGAGGAAACGAGCTTGCACTATGCTTGATAGCCTCTGCTTGATGCCTAGTTCCAGAAGAATGGACTTGTTTGTTCGGAATTCCGTCCATGATATACCGAGCATTCTCCTCCAGCACCACATCTCCAGGGCATCAATCCGCTTCTTCTCACTCTCTCGCAGGGTCCACGTCTCTGCAGCATAAAGAAATATGGGGAATACGAGAGCCTTGACTAATTTTATTTTGGTGACTTTAATGATGTTTCGATCCTTCCATGTTATCTCTAGTTTATCCATGGCCGATCTGGAAACAGCCATGCGCCTCTTGATTTCATCTATGCAGCCACCGCTGTTTGTTATCAGTGCTCCGAGGTAAATATAAGATTGTACTACATCACAATTCGCTATTCTGTAATCTCTGGCGAATTGTTGTTTGCACGATCAACAATCACTACTTTAGTTTTGCTGCGATTTATTTTGAGACCGAAATCGAGGCTGACGCGTTCCATTCTAAGTAGGAGCTCCTCCATACGCTGAACACTACTTGCGAAAAGCGTGGTATCATCTGCGTACATGCGAAGATAGAATAACGTAATGATGATGTTATTTACAGCACAAGAGCCATGGCCGGAGAATGTGAAGCTGTTCCAGCCTTACGAGGTGGAGCAGATATTGCTCCCCGACAACGCTAGCTGTCTCGCTGTCCAAGCGTTCTTAAAGGTGAGACAACATTTTAAAAGAAACTATTTATTGGTGCTTCTACAATGAATGTTTGTTTTTTATTTATTTATTTATTTATAGCCTTCATTCAGGTTTTAATCCCACCTCCCCCAATCTCCTCCATTCGTTCTTGTCCATGACTGTTTATAATACCAAGACTGTTTAGTACACAGGGGTGACTATGTCAGCCTCATGGGAGGACTCAAGGGGATCGGAGATCAACATTCATGCAGCATCCCTTCCCCCAGAGTCAGATGCTCTGGTTATGAAAGAATGCTGCACTTTCTTAAAATTTTATTAGTTATAATTTTTTTTTATATAATAACTTGAATAGATGTTGCAATAATAGAGTTAGCTTTAGCAGTAAAAAATTATCAAAACGAAAATAATATTAAATGCAAGCTTTAATAGTACTTGATTATTCATTTGTCATCAGCTCTTCACATTAAGTATGTACAAAATTTCAAGGCTTAGCCAATATTTATGCCCACAATCACGCTATACTGCCTTGTTATCCTAGCAAGGCTCTGTCTACCCCTTAAGGGATAAAGACATGGTCATTATGTATGTAAAGCCCGACCAGGAAAATAAGAACCCGCAGTAGAACCATATTACAATACACGTCACAGTGGTTTCCTTGAAAAATACAGTGGTGGCTCACTGCGACAGAGTGGTACAGCGGGTTCTTATTTTCCTGGTCGGGCTTTATGTAAACATTGGTTATTATTATTGTTTGATTTATTTAAATGCATGATATATTTTTTTCTGTTATCGTAGATGTGCAACCTTCCCTTCGAGGTAGAGATGCGTTGGAACGCCGAGTTCATGTCACCCTCTGGCCGGGTGCCCTTCATCAAATGTGGGGCCTTCGTGGTCTCGGAGCTGGAGCCCATCGTCCAGTTCGCAGCCAACAAGGGGGTCTCTCTCTGCAGCCGATTGAGCACCGAAGAGAAAGCGGAAATGAGGGCCTATATGAGTCTCATAACTAATGTCCTTGTTAATGCTGAGGTAAGTTGTTTTAATCTATGATAAACTAGCGACCAGCCCCGGCGTCGCACGGGAGCAAATAGATGATGATGTTGATGAGTTTATAACATAGGCTATATTTTAATTCTATGCGGACGAACTCGCGGGCAACAGCTGGGAATTTCAGAAATAGGGTACAATTATGTTTGTTATGTTTTTTTCCTACAATTTTAGAAATTTTTGCATGGATCTGCTCAGGATCAATTGATCAATTTTATTGATTATTGCTGGAGTGTGAACGCAACCTCTGTAGACCTAAGCGAACTATTTTATAATATGTTTATGACGTTATTGTCAATGTCACTTACAAGCTTCTTACTTACAAGCCTTCGTACCGAACACCACTCTTTTTATTTCCCTATATACATACGTTTTTATATCCACTTAAATTCATCAATTATAATGGCGTAAAAAATGTACCCAGTTTTTCCTACAAAAATTAGTGTCGGTTTTGTTATCTTCAAACATTAATGTATGAAAAGTCACAAAACTAACCTCGTGACACTTTTTTCCCCTATATGTATAAAATCGCTAGTGCTATCGGTTCGGAGTAGATCCGTGCAAAAATTTCTAAAATCTGAGAAAAAAAACGTAATTTAACCCTACTTCTGAAATTCCCCAGCTAGTAAGTGATGTTTGCGTAATCTATGGTATATCTGATATCTGTGCATCCAATTTACTTCCAGCTGTACATTTCGTGGATCGACAACGACACATACAACGCTGTGACCAAGGTCCGCAACTCTTCGGTATATCCCTGGCCGCTGGGCTGGCTCCAGACGCGGTCCAAACGGAGCATGGTCGCCAAACGGCTCAAGGCGCTCCACTGGCACGACAAGACGCTCGACCAAGTACTGGCTGACGTGAGTGGCACATAAATATAACTGCACTCTCGGTAAACAGAGATTACTGCTAGGTACTGCTGCTACTTACTACTATGTATTATCATTGCAAACTACTAAGTACTACTAGTACTACTGCTACTACTACTTATACTAAGTACTACTAGTACTACTTCGACTACTTATTATACTAAGTACTACAAGTACTACTGCTACGACTACTTATAACAAGTACTACTGCTACTACTACTTATACTAAGTACTACTAGTACTACTGCTACTTATACTAATTACTACTGCTACTACTACTTATACTAAGTACTACTAGTATTGCTAAGTACTACTAAGTATTACTTAGTATTTCTTGTAGGTAAGGGTATGTGGGAAGATTCCATTTCTGAAAAAAAAAAAACTTGGTAGGGAAAATAATTTAAGTTTTAAACTTGCAGGTGGAGCAATGCTGCAATTCGCTGAGCCAGCGCTTGGGAGACAAAGATTATTTCTTCGGAACGTAAGTACTGTTTAAAATTAAATGTTACCGAGCGTTAGTATGATGAGCGTTTTAAAACAAAACTACGTTTTTTTTAAAAATCAGAATAACCGACACTATTCATTTTTGTGAAGAAAAAAAGTGTTCCTTATGATTTATGAATGGGTTGTTATTTCACAAAATGGACACTTTTTTATCTACTAGTAAAAGTTGCAAACTTGTGGAAAATTAGGAATATTTTTTATATATTTACCAAAATGAATAGTATTTGTGATTTTGATACACTTTTAAAACACTCAGATATTTGGTGTTGTGTTGTAAAACCCAAAAAGTTAATAGAATCTTAATAAGCGTTTATGGTTAAGGAGGTAGTGCGTCCGATTTACGTGATTGCCATTCTGTTTTTTTTTTAAACTTATACAGGTTGTCCCATAAAGTAACTACGATATTTTACAAACTCAAATGTCTGTGCCAATGATATTATAAACCCTAGATTCACTACGAGCGCTCAAAACTCGTCCCGAGCAGAGAGTGCTTAGAATCTCTCATTAAGCACTCTCTGGCCCTATGGCGCTGTCACTATGATTTACGACGTGTTGAAATTTTAATAATGTCGTATATTCCGGACACGTGCATTTGAAATAAAACTGTAATGTTTGTGTTCGAATATTTTAAAATGTGGTTGAAATAACATTTGGCATTTGCGACTTTCATATTTTTGGAATGTACTTTTGGGACAAGTTTTGGCAGTGATTTTATACGTGGCGTTGCATCTAGGTTTTATAATATCATTGGTCTGTGCTCTCATTTTCCCAGTCCAGCCACCTTATAGTTACGTCACTCCCAGCCCCCCGCCCTTTCCCCCAGTCCCACCCCCCTGGACGCGCTGATCTATGGCCACATGCGGGCCCTGTTGGCCGCTTCGGGGCCCAAGGCTACGCTCATGATCAAGCCCATCACCAGTTCGCTCCTCTATCACATGCTGAGGATCGCGGCACGCACACAGATGAAGTTGACGGTTCGTTTGTATACAATTGACAATTGTCGGTGACAGTGACAATTCGAATTGCAATGCGTGGTCAATATGGAGCCAACCGGCGTAAATTCTCGTCGAGTTTGTAATGTAAACAGAATTGTCACTTGTGGCCGACAATTGTCGCTTTAGTGAAATAGAGGCCAGCAGGTAGCTACGGTCGGCCAAATAAATAGTCTATAATTTTTCATTCAACTTCCTGCTAAAATCGAACTTACATGTTGACAGCTATGTCTTATCGACACTATTTTTTATGATATGCAAAGGATTTTCAACTGTATAGCGGCAGACAACTACTTGACTGATGGTACATCGGAACTGTATGAGTGCACAACGGTAAACGATTATCGATCCTGATGAAATTTACTTTTTATCCTGGTAAATTGCATAGTTCCCGCGGGATACTGATGATCGAATTCTTCGTGCTGCAAATCGGTGATACAAACCTTTAAATGAAACTTAAGGTATGTCTACCCCCTTGGAACTCCAAAAATCCATTGACAATTCTGCACCCTTCGTCTATTTCCCGGTTCGTCCAATTCCCCGTTCGAGAATATAATCTGATACAGATTCGGTTCTGGCACTTCGCCGGCCTACTCATTGGACGAACGGAGAAACGTCCATTGAACCTTAGTATCTCGACCCCTCCTTGAACTTCGAAATCCTCCTCCCAGCCGCAAGAGGAGTACCTGTCGAATGTTGCGGCGCAGGTGCCGCGGCGCCGCCTGTCTCCGCAGCGCTGCGTGTCTGAGCGGAGCCGCCGCGTCGCGCCCGCCCGCAGCCGGCATAGCCTGCAACAGCTTGGTACACAGCCTGTAGCTTGCAACACAGCTTGTAACAGCTCGAAACATAGCTTGTAACACCTCGGTACACAGCCTGCAACAACTCGCAATACAGCTTGCAACAGCTAGCATCGCAACACAGGTTGTAACAGCTCGACACGGATTGCAACAGCTCGGTACAGAGTAACACGTACCTAGTAATTTAGTTCAGACGAGTAGCTTAAAGGAAACACAACTTAAATATTTCGATTCTAACAACTACACGGATGGAAGTTGTAGAAGAACAATGTAAACAAACCTAATAGCGGATATTTTTACTTCTACATGAATTATCATGCTGTATAATAAAAATCTGGATTTATGGATTTTTAAATGTTCAATGCTGTTCGAATTATTGCGACATTACTTTAACAAACTTCGTAAGGCCCAATTTGAAATAGAATGTGCATTTAAGTTGCAAGGAATTATGAACTTATCATAGTAACGGTTTGTTTACGTAGTTCAACATTTCCTTTAAAACTTTAGTCTCCAACGTCATTATTTCCACGCAGATTTCAAGCCCTTCTCATCAAAGCAGATGACTTTATTAATATCCAAAGACGGAATCCTTACGTGCGACGATGGCCGTCGAAACAAAACCAACGAGGACCTTGACGCTAAAGATTTTATCCACGAAATCCTACATGACGTCATGACGAAAGTCGACGAGATTATGATTGAGATAGATAACGCGGACAAGGAATACGACTTTGTGGTGTATAATAACCCCCTTCTTGCGAGGAGTAACGATTTGGACACTATTGATGAGAACGAGTCGACATTACCCACTACGTCTGAAGATGTTATTAAGATTATCGACAGCGAAACTGAGGATGACGTTGTACTGGTCGGCGATGTTTTGGTGAAGAATGATGATCGTATTGAGACGAGGTAATTCTAATAATAAATAAAAATAAAAATGAATTGTCTGGTTTTATAACTTAATAATTTGAAAACGGGAAATCAATTGTAGACAAGATATCAAACTATAAATATTAATTTCAATCTTTGCCCGCCATATTGGCCTTGGCTGCTCTGCCGAGCACCTGTCACTTTATCCCCACTCCGGCCGGCTGTAATGCGACATGCGTCTGGTGCAGTGGTTTATCTGCCAGACTTATAGAAAAGTTTCACTTTAGTAATAATACCTGATGCGACTGTAGGACCAAGTGATAGTTGTTCAAATTCCAAGTACATGTCTCCATCCTTAGCCGCGTACACCAATGTTGCCACCTCGTTGCCCCGAGCGGGCAGCAGTTTGAGAGGCCTAAGTTTGAAGGGCTACCAAGCTTGAAGGTTTTGAGATATTTTAATGGTAGGTGTCCGTATATATCTCACTCTATAACCCGATAATCCTGTCCATTGCATCCAAACCCCATAGCCCATTCCATGTCGCTTCGTATGGCAATAGTTGGAGACTGTGGAGGACTGTCCGCTAGCACATTCTCATGGTGTATTAGGGGATAGACTTTCATAAATACGCTCACTATATGGTACTGGGTTTTGCGGGTGGTAGGGCCTTGTGCAAGGTCCGTCCGGATAGCTACCACCATCATACTCGCTAATCCTGCCGCTAAGCAGCACTGCTGTGTTCCGGTGTGGAGAGTAAGACAGCCGGGGAAATTACGGGCGCAAGAGGCATTTAATCTTAGCCCTCTAGGTTGGCAACGCATCTGCAATCCCTCCGGGGTTGCGGGTGTCTATGGGCAGTGGTGATCGCTTACCATCAGGTGACCCACTTGCTCGTTTGCCTTCCTATTCACATAAAAAAAAAACAATCAAATGACCGGGTCCGAGATCTCATTATCTGCCAAAAAACTTTTCACAAATGCATCATTTCACAAACTCATAATTTGACAACCCTTTACTATCTGATGAACCGTAAATTTAAAAAAAAATCGAAAAACTTAGACGTGGCTCTCATTAGGTTAGGTTAGGTTTGTGTAAGTTTTCTAAAAAGTCAATACTTTAGTAGAAAATAAAAGTTTGTCAAATGATTAGTTTGTGAAATGAATGCATTTGTGAAAAGTTGGTTAGCATATGATGGTAAACCGACCGGCCTGCTTATTACGTAACTCGCTCGCGATCACCATCGTCTTCATTTTGACAGTTCATGTATGGTCTGACAACTGGCATCGGAATCAGCTAGCTGTCACATTCATACAAGAACTGTCAAAATGAATGCGATGGCGATTGCGAGCGAGTTAGACAATAAGCCTACAGGTCCACATGGGCCCGTGATGATGAAGTATTTTTATTTTTCAGTAGTAGTAGTAGTCAATACTTTTATTTAATTTGCTTTTGTAGTAAGCACGAGGTGGTGAAGTCCGCTGAACTGAGCAGTGGCGATCGTACGTCAGTTAGGATCCCATCGGTCCCCTCAGAGTTGCCAGGATCGTGCTATTCGGCCGATTCTAAAGGTGGTTTTTTGTTTTTATTTGTAGGTAGTGTAACGAAGGAAAGACTTGCAGTTTGCTCTAACGCCTCGCCTTTGAGGCAAGGCCGTATGGTATGACATTTGGCGTTATATTTTTTTTATTTGCTCATAAATTATAGTCATGACAATTTTTAATTAAGCTTTTTAATTAAGTTGTATTGTGGCTTACGTGAGGGAATGTATAATTTTGATAATTTCCTTTTATGGCTGTGGCGTTCTTTATTAGGCCCCCTATGTCAAACAGCGGATGTTGCTTTATAGGATTGTATAAAATTATTTGTCATAATGAAACATTTGGCCGAATAATCGTTACGCCTAATTTTTCAACAGAAAAACCTTAAAATTGATGATGTTACCAGGGATTGCAATCCCGCAAAGCGGGATCCCGCAGCTTTTATTAATCTGCTGGATCCCGCACCTTTAAAGCGCGGATCCGCGGATCCCGCAAATTAAAAATTTGGTGCTCAAACTAGCGATAAAGAGCGTATTATCACCATAGTTTGATAACATAGTAATAGCATCTAAAAGAAAGTTGTGATTTGATTATTATTAGTCATTAAATAAGACTCAATTAAAAATATAAAACTACAAAACTATTAAACTATGCCAATCATTTAAAGATGAATCTAAAAAAACAGATTACTAATTACTTATACTTAATTAATAGCGAAGAAATAATTTCTGTTGCTTAAGAAGGTATATTCCTATTGGGCTGGCGGCGTCGCGTTTTTGGTTTGCGATTGTTTCACGGAAATTGAATGAAAGTTTGAAACGTGTGTCTGAAGTGCACTTTGTTTTTTGTGTATTTTAGTGTGTCTACTGTGACTTTTATTTTCTTATTAAACGATATATTATATTATTTTATCCCCTTAATACGAAAATAAAAGTCCATCACGATTAGTTATTACATTGGACACATTGATACACTAAAAACAATGAACTTGTATAGACCACATTTTAAGCTTATATTCAATTTCTGTGGAGTGGTCGTGGAGAGCACTAGGAATGCGACGTTGCAAGGTCGGTATGGATAAACGCTCTTAATGTAAGAAATGTTTAATAGAAGTTGGTTTTTACACAAAAATTATGTAGTTTCTATTTGATTTTACAACATAATTTCAAAGTTGCGGGATCCCGCGGGATCCCGCGGGATTGAGTAATCCCGCATATCAATCCCGCGGGATTGAATGAGCTGCGGGATTGCAATCCCTAGATGTTACACAGAATTCGAATAAGTTAGGTAAAAGATTTTTATCAAAAAACTCAGTAGGTTTTAGTATTATAATAGGTATCGCAGACCAAATAAAAATTAAAGACGGAGTTCTACATATGACAAAGTGATGCCGATTGTGTGCCGAAGGCGTAGCTTAAACCAGCCTCATTTTTTAATCTACGAAACTCTGTCTTTACTTTTGACTTGGTTACATTAGGACTATAGAAATACATAGATCCCTACCCTCCCATTTCCAGATTCCAAATGCACACTAAAAATGCTAAACGACGACGAAATAAGTGTCGAGAGTCTTCTTCAGTACCTGCGGAAGAAAAACGCTGAACACGCCCAACTGGTCGGAGTAGCTGACGTGGACTAATATTAAAGTCTAAAAAAAAAATTTTTAATTTGCCATAATATTTGAGCTCAGCATACTAGCACTTTTCGTTGGCATAAAAAATGCATAAAAAACATAATTTTTACGCACGCGTTGGTTTGGTATGTTTATCGTGAAGTTATGGCAAAGTGGTGGCCAAGCTATGAGTGTAGAAAGAAAGTTGCTGAATTTTGGTATAGAGTTTGATCTCCACTTTAGGCTATAATTTTATGAATCATACATACATACATACCGTCACGCCTCTTTCCCACAGGGGTAGGCAGAGACTACTTTGTTCCACTTGCTACGATCCTGACATACCTCTTTCGCTTCATCCACATTCATCAATCTCTTCATACATGCTCGTCGGTTTCGGGTACTCTTGACCTGACCTTTTTCCAAAACGTCCCCAATTTGAATATAAATATGTGAATATGAATCATGATATTCAATTATATCCGCGACATAAGTTAGCTTGTTGACTACTCCTAATGTATCGTTTGTCATAATTACTTTTGACCTAATGTATTTGCGATAAAATACAAAACAGTGTTCTATGATTACAAAAAATTGTCGTAGGATGAATTAAATTATGACAAATAGACATTAGGAATGAAAATATTATGGTAAAGATCTAACAAACAATAACAAGTGACAGCACTCCCTAACTATGTTCTAATAGTAAACAGAATGACTGACAACCCTGAAAATACTTTGTTTTGAATTATATTGGATGCGATATGTGGAGTTGTTTATTTCGTTTTTGGATTTTGTCAAACAGAATAGCAATCACGTAAGTGTTATTGTTCTTTACGTATGTTCAGTTAAGTGAAACATTAGTGAACCGCTTAAGGGTGTGACCAAATCGCCGCGTATACGCAGTGACGTGTCGTATGCGTCACGTTTTCTCACCGTTTCTTTATACATTTTGTTGCGATTCCGTAACGTCACCGTTTTTTAAGCGGCGGTGTGTACGCACCCTAAAAGTTGCACGCTTTTCTCATGGACCGACTCTATATGGCCAACTAGTTGTGTCATTTGGAATTTCACTCAACCGCAAGGTCGACGGAACCCCGAATTCGCGCATTTGAAGATACCTAACGGATCTAACCTAAATTTATTATCTCTAGTTAGGATTTTTAAGTCACTACTTTGTATAAAACATCTTTAAAACTAGCCAACGGATTTTGATGCGGTTTTTTGATAGATAGAGTGATTCAAGAGGAAGGTTTATATGTATAATACATGCATAATATAGTAGGAATACTGGCAGCCGTGCGAAGCCGGGGCGGGTCGCTAAGTATTTTTATTAACCCGAAATTCCTAATGGCACAACTGGTTGTGCATATGGGAAAGTGGTCACCATTCGTACACATTTTAGATTTCATTATTTATTTATTTATTTATTCAGAAACAATATAAATTGTGTTTGAAAAAACACTATTTTATTTTTTATTTAATTGTCAAATTTAGCTAATTTATGTACCTACCTAAGTGTAAAGTGTAACAAATATATTGTAGTTTGTTACAAAAAAACTCCAAAACTATCATGTCAAAATGGTAAAGGGTTGTAGCCATTTTTCAACGATAAGTTATGTGTACGAATGGTGACCACTTTCCCCTATATGTAGTTGGTCCACGAGGAAAGCGCTAAAAGTAATCTCTTCAGGCCCACAGAGCTGGACGCGCTGGTGTTCGGGCACGTGTTCACGGTGATCACGACGCGGCTGCCGTGCCGCCGGCTGGCCGAGATCGTGCGCCGGCACGCGCCGCTGCTTGCGCTCGCGCAGCGCGTCGACGCTACCTGCTTCAAGCGCCCATAGCGCCGTCAGGTCAGGGACATCTCCGCCGCCTTTGCCAGCCCGTGAGTGTCCAAGTGTAAGAACACTGTTCAGTTTTGTTTAACCTATTCGCTGCTAGCTGACCAACTCGAGACTTGTTCAGTCTCAGACTCACGTGTGCGTTCAAAGGCGGGTCGCGAAAAAGTCGCGTCGGTGACAGTATGTTAAAAAAGTAAAGTAACTAAAGTGTATTAAAGTAACTTACTAATTTTCCTAAGGTTTACGTGCACTCGTATGTGGCCAAGGGCCCGATTTTTAAGTATATTTCTTGGAAATAAGTGGAAGTGGAAAAATCTGTATTTCTGGGTGGATAAACTTTTTCTTGTCACTCGTTGCTATGGTTGCATTCTCCTGGGTCACTCTTTGAACCGTAAGTTTATGGGTTTAAATTTTGTATAACATGTGTTTTTGCGGTAGTTCTATGCCTCTTTTATAATTTTATTGGTCATCCACTAAGCATGTTAGTGTAAAGAGACAACATTTCTTCTAACAAACTGTACTACTTTTGTCCCCTGGCTCATCTGGGGGATCATCTGGAACAGAATAACAAGAAGAAATTGTTGATCCACCCTTCAACAAAACTATTTTAGCTAACTAACATAGATTTTCGACAAGTTGACAAGATTAATTTTGGAGAGTTCTGTACTCGTCTCGTCTACTCTACTTGTATTTTGAATTCAACTAATTTTTTTCGGTTTAGGCGCATGTTTTTCTGTCTGCAATTTTTCCATTTCACAGTTCGTCCTCTCCTTTTTTGAAGTCTGTTAAAAAAATGGCGGCGCCACTAGCGACACGGCAACAAAATCTCATAGTATTTGACACTTCAAACTTCAACGAGACCACAGAATATATAATAGTACTAACGTACAGAATGGCCACGCTCCGCCCCGCACCTATTCGAGTTACCCCACCCCTCAAGCGCAGTCTGCCGGAAAGCTGCTGGCAACTAGTAGGGCTCGCGACGCGATGTATGTCGGCCGCACGTCACAAGTTCGGGAACCTATCCTACCTACTTCATTTCACAAAACATTAGAAAATTAAATGCTTTCTGAAATTATCGCGATTAATACATGAAATAACTACAGAATCATTCGCTTAAGTTTGTTGTCGTACATCTATTGTAATTGAAAATAATAATGCTTAAATACACAGACAGACACATTTTAAGTAAGTTTAAATAAATAGATAACGATTAAGTAAATTTATTTGCACACATCTAAGCCATATCTTTAGTATATTTATGTCATTGGTAGTACTTATAGTACTAGGTTTTGCGATAGACAGCCCTGTGTATCTTACGCACACATTGACGCGTGTACAGACGACGTCGTGCCTGTATTCATTTCAGAACGCGGATTTTGTACGTCGAGGCCGCCGTGTGACGAGACGAGACACGTTTTTGCGATATAAAACTTATAGTAAGCTATAATGCTTTGAAAATATAAGGTTAGATTTAGTGAAACGCTATCTTTGTTCAAATTAGTTTGATTTCCATTAAAATTGACACAATATATCACTAGTTAGAGGCCAATCCAATTGAAATAAATAGCACTATCAAATTAATCAAGAATTCTACTTCTTGGTTTTTTGTTTACTTTTTACGGTTTCTAAACGACACTGAAAATTATAACAGAAAAATTCGCAAAGTAAATTCCGTGATGCGTGCTATACCGCTACACCATTTCTGTGTTCTTATTTTCAGTGTCGTTTAAATATTTGAAATAAAATGTTAGTTCGTAATTAAGTAAGTATAATTGTACCAGTGAACAGTGAATCGTTAACGATTTTAATGAAATGTTGTTAACGTGTCTAGTTTTAATAATTATTATACCTAATTGTATTATACCAATAATTTATCATTATGTATATGTAGTTAGGTGATGTAAAAATAGTTTACAATTAATTTGCAAAACTTGAACGCATACGTTTGCGATTTAAAACTGTAAGTTGTCATACATGTACTTTGGTGTCTAACTAAAAAACTAATACATTTTAAATAATTGTATCGCTATGTTATAAAATCAGCACAAATTGTAAATCCTAGTCTCATTATGTAGTACTTAACTTTTTAACTAATGTAGAGCTATAATGATGGGTGTCGGATTTTCGTTCATGAATAGTTGGATGGTGTCGTGCATAATAGTGTGGAGCTTTGTAAATCAGCGTAGATAGCCCATTGGTGGCAACATTCTGCATACCATCATCAATTTTAGTAGTAGGAATAGATATATTTTTAAATGTTATTGAAGTGTTATTCTCATATCTGTCCCCTACCTCCAGAAGTGATTTCTAAAAAATATGTCAAGCAATTGTTATTAATTATGTCAAACAGTTATTTTTTGACATAATTAATTATTAATTGTTCTAAATGTCGTCGAAAGGGTTAAAAAATAATAAAATTGTCACATGAAATTTAATGAAATGGATGACTTCTAAATTTTGAGTTTTTAATATGTACTGGTTTGATTTTTATGTAAATAGAGGTTAGGCTAGAATAGAGGGATGGTTTAAGTAGCAACAGAGTAATTTTCAGCAGTTTTTAGGTCGTTGTTTCTTGACACTCAAGTTACCTTAAGTGGGTATCAGACGGGAGAGAAAGTTCGCGTACCTACTTACGGCTCGACGACATTACTCGCCTGTGTGTCAGTCTAAGTACGCGTACTTTTAGAGTAAAGTACAGGCGAGTAACGTTGTCGAGCCGTAAGTACGCTAACTTACTCGCCCGTCTGTCACCCACTTTAAAGTCGTCACAATTTAAAAGGCCCGTTTTGACAGTTCACGCCCATGAAGTTCTTTATTTTTTACCGATCGAAATGTTCTGAAGGTAATTGCATTTTTCATTGATGGGTATCGCTCACTCAGCTAAGTGCTGTGCATAACGATTTTTTCACATTGTCCACAGACAATTAATAATCGGTTAAGGAAAAAATATATCGATCTAGATAATTTTTTTAAGGCCGACTCGCACTTGGCCAGTTTTATTTATTTTATTTAGACCAATTTATTACTGAATTTCACCAGCTGTGTAGTGATCTTTACTGAAAATTATGACCTTAGAGCTCGAAGCCGTAAGCAATAGCAACACTGATTTCAATAGAATGGCTCGTCTTTATCATCTGAAGAAAATGATTGACTGAAGATTCATTTTCTAATCAGAACTTTAATCCAATGCCACTTTACAATACATATTTAAATCGATCAAATACTCATGCAAACTCGATTCGAATCGAATCGATTTATCGTGAGTATCGAGTACCGAGTCGTACGGTGACATCACTAGTTACGTCGGGAAGACAAATGTCAAAACGGGCCTTTTATTTTGCGACGACTTTAGTGATATGGACATAGTCGTATCGCACAATATGAACAAGGGGATAGAAGCCCTTTATTCTAATTTAACTTTGTATAAATATTTATACTGTATGTATTAATATTGTGGGATGAATTTGGACATTCGCATCATTTGGAAGCATTTAATGGACATTTATTTTGAAGTGTTAATTTTTTTAAGTGATTAAGTTTTGTGAGCGATTTTCTGATTCAGTGTTGTATGATTATTGATTATCGAGCATAATATTATATGTAACTGAGTTGTTGAACAGTTGTTTTATTTTTTATATCTAAATCAAAATGCAAGCCAAATAAATTCGTGATCTACGTTTTGGTTTGTACCTAATACACTCTGGGACATATTTAGCGGAACACAAAAAAGTGTAGGTATGTTAGGTAACTATTTTTATTTTTTTTTCTGGTCAAGAATTAAGTATGTATTTTGATAACTTTTTTTTGTGTTCCACTAAATAAGTTCCTGAGTGTAGTTGGGTAACAGACGCGGGAGAGAGAGATACAATGCTCTGTGGTTGAGATAGCTAGATCAAAAGCATTTTCCTAACAATTTATGCGTTTTTATGGACCTACTGACATCCATAAACGAAAGGAATAAAGCTCATGTTTCTCAGCTAGTTTTTCACTGCGCTGCTGTTATACTGTATCGTGACGTGTTTCATCCTGTGAATGTAGTGTTGTTGTTTATGGGGAAGTGTGAATAAAAAAAAACAAAAATTTTGTTGCCTATGTTTATTTGGTAGGTTTCCATCACAACAAAGAGGTACTTTCTTCCATAATTCGTTCATACTAACATTTAACTACATCCACCCGGTACACGGACTTATACTATCTAATTTTAATATTACCTAACGGGTGAACTTGCCGTTACATTCTCACAAAATATATTTAAAAAAATAAATTACGATTTTTTTTCACATCAAAATCATTCATTTACAATTTTTTAATTAATCCATACTCAAACACAATCGATACTAAATTAAAATAAAAAGGTTAACCTGAACGCACCCAAATCCAAACACACGGCCATTGAAACTTATAAAATATGGCGTATGACAGAAGACAAATGTATTTTTGCGACAAAAAATTACAAATATCACTAACTTTAAGAGTGTGGAATGCCTCAATTTGGTCGCAACGCCCACACCCGCGTCCTAAAGTGTCTAGTACACTTGTTTCTGAGGCAAAAATACTTCTCGAACGAGCATTCCTTTTAACCTTTTCATGTTGGTAGCACGGCGTCAGTAGAATGCTGTCTGGCATCTAGTACATTGTGGTCTAGAACCGTCTGGTCTGATGGATGACCATTTGGCGAACGCTGAAGGTCGAGAGACCCAGGCCGATGGCAGCGAGGGCGAGTGCGGACCTAGACATCATCTTCTCACGGCTCGCTGGCTGGAAAGACAAGAAAGTGACCGTTAGATTTTGATTTTAGATCTCGTATGAAAGCGGGTAGAGATGGTTGTATGGGCACTGATTCCCTTGCCAATTTCCGAGGGGGGGAAAAACATAATAATTGAGAAAAATGGCAAATATGTATAAAATATTTTAAGTCTTATTTGCTAAAATAGGAAGTTAGATAGTCTGTATTGAAGAATCTTAATTGCTTTATTTTAATAATCACATTATGTTGCAAAAACAACATTACAAACAACATGTTTGCCAAATTTGTTATATAACATTTGGCACACGGAAAGAACAGCCTAAATATATCTTTCCTTCATAGAGACAGGCAAGAATTTAAAACTCTTGTTTCAAATCGTGTTATGAATAAAAAGGGTACTTCTAATGTAAGTAGTTCATACATGTTATAAGTTTCAACATATTTTAAGGCAAGAAGGACGACGCGTTTGGCCTTGTTGGTAGTGACCCTGCCTGCGAAGCAAGCGTCCCGGGTTCGAATCCTGATAAGGGCATATATTTTTGTATGTATGTAAACTCTTTATTGTGCAAAATAAACAAGACAAATACAATATATTTGTGTGATGTGATGAGCACGAATATTTATTCCTGAGTCATGGATGTTTTGTTTCTATGTATTTAAGTATGTATTTCTCTATATAAGTATGTATATCGTTATCCAGTGCTAATAACACAAGCCTTATAGCGCTTACTTTGGGACAAGATCAGTTTGTATGAATTATTCCCTAATATGTATTTATTTATGTACTAGCTGTTGCCAGCGACTTCGTCTGCAAAGAATTCGTTTATCGCTATCCCGCGGGAACTACGCAATTTTCCGGGATAAAATGTAGCCTATGTGCTATTTCAGACTTTTTTCTATCTATGTGCCAAATTTCATCCAGATCCGTTGGGCCGTTTTGGCGTGATTGAGTAACAAACAAACATCCATCCATCCATCTATCCATACTTTCGCATTTATAATATTAGTTAGATGTAAACTCTAAAAACTCTTTAAGAAGGGTAATGAGTTGTGCTCTCTGGGCAAAAATTATCACAGGCGGCTCGAATCTTCGGGATCACACGGCGCCTTCCTAAACCCGGCAAGCGGACAATGCCGCGGTGTTTTTAGTGGGTATGTTCCCCCCTCCCCTTTCCGCAGAGAGAGGACGGGGGAAAGAGCCCCACATAACCCCCGGGCCCCCCCGGGCCCTGGAGTACTCGTAAATAAGTTTTCACTGCGTTAAAAAAAAAAAAGTCGTTCACCAAATTTGGTTCACCCGCAAAAATGCTGCCATTATTTCGAATCACTGATTATTATTTTAATACAAACATAGGTAGGTTAGGTTAGTGAGGTATAGTATAGGTATGGAGCTCCGTCGAAAACCAGGTGGACAAACTGTAGGTGGACCACGCCCCATAGCCGATTATCATTTTGGGGTCATTAAACTTAAGTTTCATTTAATCAACATAAAACCAGGCCAGACACTGATTATAGATTGTACTTAAAAAATATTACTCTACAGACAGATTAAAATTCAAATAAAACCAATTTTTGATTTATCTTAGGGCTCCGAAAAACACATAATTTTCCAAGTGTTCAAAAACTTGCAACACATCTTAAAACAACCTTACAAGGTTGTTCATGAAAATGTTTTTTTTTTTTTTTTTTTTATGTGAATAGGAAGGAAAGCGAGCAAGTGGGTCACCTGATGGTAAGCGATCACCACTGCCCATAGATACCCGCAACCTCGGAGGGATTGCAGATGCGTTGCCAACCTAGAGGACTTAGATAAAATACCTCTTGTGCCCGTAATTTCCCCGGCTGTCTTACTCTCCACACCGGAACACAGCAGCGCAAGCACTGCTGCTTAGCGGCAGGATTAGCGAGTAAGATGGTGGTAGCGATCCGGACGGACCTTGCACAAGGCCCTACCACCCGTGTGTGTGTGTGTGTGTGTGTGTGTGTGTGTGTGTGTGTGTGTGTGTGTGTGTGTGTGTGTGTGTGTATTTGTGTGTAAAATTATACACTGTGTTTTAAAACGAATCCAGAATACTGAAGCAGTAGGTTGGGTTCTTGGGTTATTGTGACAATGTGAATACTCCTGTTAATGATTTTCAGGAAAAAAAAAGTAGGAGTAACTTTTTTTTTATATTTTGTATAGGAATGATTACAGTTAATACTATAGAAAATATAAAAAAAAAATACTCCAATTTTTTTTAAATATTTTTTTTTAGCTTCTATAGCTATGGTTATATACCCCAGTGGATTATTGTTAGGGGGTGTCTGATACACCCTGTATATGTAGGACGGAAAACAATGCAAGTACAGTCAGCAAATATAGCTCGTATTAAAAATGAAATTTATGACAGAAACTTATTATAATGTGGTTAAAAAATGTTTCCATACATTGATAAATCCTTATTTGTTTTTATTTTTAACCAAATCGTCAAAACAAATAAAGAAAACACCCAGCATGGTGATACAAAGTATTTTATACAGCACGAATCTCGAGTCAAGCAACCCCACAGAATGTTTTGGCAGCGGCGCGGGCGCCAGTATTTACTATAAATAACGACGAAAAGTATTTATTCACTCACATGACCGAGTGGGACGTGTGACCGTGCGTCCCACTCAATGAAGCCGTCTAGTTAACAAGTTTTAACGTAAAGCAGACCAAAGAACCCCTGAACCAGTAAACATTGACTTCTTGGTTCAGTGGCGTAACTATAACGTCAGGGGCCCGCGGCAAATTCACAAAAACGTGGCAACATTATAATTATTAACACACACGCACACACCCGCACGCGCACACACACATACACACACCCACACTAGAATCCGGCCGAAACCTTCGGCCGGGCCGAAATTACTTCGCGGCTTCTCGCGGCTCTCGCGACCGCGGACCGCTCGGCTTAGTTCGGGCACGCTCGGCCGGGTAGGTATAGGTAATGCATCGGCGGCCGGCCCAGCTGGGACCAGCGTCGGTAGTATGCATGCAGTTTTTTTATTTTGTTTAACAAAAAAAGTAACTTCTCATATAAGAAATCCTTGCAATAACCTTTTAATTACGATTTTTACAGTAATTTTGAATATTTTGTTTGATATGATACGTCTTCAATAATTTCGATTTCGGTTTCGGTTTCGGCCGAAATCAGAAAAATACCGAATATTCGGTTTCGGTTTCGGCTAAAAATCGTGTTTCAGTCGGACACTACTTTTTAGCTATTTCTTTTCTTCTCTTTTATCATTAGTATTTCGTGATGCAACGAATACTATTTTTACGAATACGAATACGAATAATGGTTTTACTATTCTAAAATATAATCTAATTACACTCGTTTTAAATAATCAAAATAAACTGCTGTTAAATTTTGTTAAAAAAAACTAAGCTCGATTTTGGAAAGCACATACCTATACGAAAGAAGATGCTCTGATTAATCTAGTCAACTAGTCGAAAAATTTAATTTGAGCTGTAACTTTGTAACAGTACCTACACAAATATTTCCTCTTTCGAATGATACATACTTTCAAGTGATATGCTTTCAAATATCCTCTTCGGTTCTTTACGAATGCCATTTCGATATCCGGCGAATACGAATATTCGCTAATGGGTCGATATTCGGCGAATACGAATATTAGTATTCGTATTCGTTGCATCACTATTTGTATTATTCTTGTATTTTGTGTACTTCCTTGGCACTCGCGATACAGACCCAGAGTCTAGTGCGAGCGCCGCCGTTTCACTTACAGCATAAAAATGTCATCTACCCATCTCTATGTAACAATGTGTGCTTTGTGAAATGTTATGCTTTTGTAACTTCTGTGGTGAAAATAAAGTTATTGTTATTATTATTAAATTTATAAGACGGTACGAAAAACCTTCTAGTAGGGCTATTTTTATTATAATAATTAATAAAAAAATATCAATGTGTTCCAAGGAGGCGGTTTTTATTATTAATTACTACATTAACAGTTGAGCTGTCAAACATAATCTTACGCGCTCTTATTTATAGCATTATCATATTTATAGCGTATCTTAGTCGGTGAAGGACGTATTAAAACTAGTCCAAAAATAGGAATCTAAGTTAACTTAATTCAATTCTGAGCAGCTCGTACTGAGAGCAAAACGTCCTGTGTTGCATTTAGTCTGCTAGGCATAATCTAACTAATCTAACTAATATTATAAATGCGAAAGTATGGATGGATGGATGGATGGATGGATGGATGTATGTTTGTTTGTTACTCAATCACGCCAGAACGGCCCAACGGATCTGGATGAAATTCGGCACATAGATAGAGAAAAGTCTGGAATAGCACATAGGCTACTTTTTATCCCGGAAAATTGCGTAGTTCCCGCGGGATAACGATAAACGAATTCTTTGCAGACGAAGTCGCTGGCAACAGCTAGTATAATATAATATTAATATGGTCCATTTTGTTGTTAATTAAGAAACTTAGACTACGTTAGTACTTATTGATCTCAGAAAAATGTCGAAAAAAAAATGCGGTAAGTATAAATTCACATACATATACAGGCCGCCAGCATTATCATATGCTACAGATAGCTATATCTTATCCAAGTTTAGAAACTTTTTATCAGTAGGCAGACAAAACAAAAGTAAACAATGTACTATAATATTTTTATGCAATAGTATGTTGACTTCTGGGCCCTATTTTATAAAGCTGCAAGTTATAATTTACAAGCGGAAGTCACTTTCTGACCCTATGTGTTGGAGAGAGACTTCCGCTTGTATATTGTATCTTGTAGCTTTATAAAATAGGGCCCTGAACCTATAGCTCTATCTAGTGTAAGTTTAAAAAAACTTTTGGCAGCAGAAAAATTGGCAGCGCCATCTTGCGGGTCGAAACGGCATCCATACATCCATACCATAATTTACTAAATAGTCCCACCAGGTTACCTTAAAATGTATCATTCTCATTGAATTTAACTATCAAATTAAAAAATAGCTGCCTAACTCAAATTTTCACGGAACGCCAAGTAAATAATAAAAACAAGATAACAATAATCTCACGGCGACAAGGTACCATATAGGCTCAACAATGACTCCGTAATGGCAACAACAAAAAAATGAGCGAAGCACCGCTCCGGTGGCGAACGTTTACAAAACAATGGAAACGTGTTTCCTTTCAGTTTCCTCATGTTTTCGCAATGTATGACTGTATGTGGTTGTGGATGTAAAAATTTCACGTTTTTCCATTTTTAAATGAAACAATCATTTGCCAAATTGCCTAAACATCAGTATTCCAGACGAAACGACACGTTCGAACGTTTTTGAAACGTTAAGAGGGTACAGTATGCTTAGTATAGGGTTTTCGGTCACAAAAGACGTCTCGAACGCGTTCGCGATAAAATGTCAAATACTATGAGTATGAGACAGTTTGTTGCCGTTTAGATCCGCTAGTGGCGCTGCCAATTCGCACATAGTAATAGTGACGTTTACGTGAACGCATTCGAGACGCTTTTATTATGCGAAAACTTACACTAGAGGCCCAGAGCGTAATACACGTACAGAATGACGGATAGATGATTCGTAAAGCATAAATCATGTTTTTATTATAACTAGCTTCTACCCGCGACTTCGTCTGCGTAGAATTATACATATAAACTTTCCTCTTGAATCACTCTATCTATTAAAAAAAAACCGCATCAAAATCCGTTCCGTAGTTAAAGATCTAAGATCTAAGCATACATAGGGACAGACAGCGGAATGCGACTTTGTTTTAAACCATGTAGTGAAAGTACACATGCTACAAGCTACATTAAACATATTATAATACTAGCTGTTGCCAGCGACTTCGTCTACAAAGAATTCGTTTATGGCTAGCCCGCGGGAAGTACGCAATTTTCCGGGATAAAAAGTAGCCTATGTGCTATTCCAGATTTTTCTCTATCTATGTGCCAAATTTCATCCAGATCCGTTGGACCGTTCTGGCGTGATTGAGTAACAAACAAACATCCATCCATCCATACTTTCGCATTTATAATATTAGTAAGATACACAGAACTTAAAATCAATGGGATTGGATTATCGGCACGTATACGGGCGTCTAGGCAAGCTCTTAAGCGATGTACAGTAGGCAGTGTTGCCAGATCGTGCTTTTTAGCACGGTTTTACGTGCTTTTTGAGCGGTGCGCGTGCTTTTTACGTGCGGAGACAAGAAGCGTGCTAAAACTGTGCTTTTTTGGGTTCCGTAGCCAAATGGCAAAAAAGAGAACGCTTATACATTCGTTATGTCTGTCTGTCCGTCCGTCCGTATGTCACAGCCACTTCTTTCCGAAACTATAAGAGCTATACTGTTGAAACTTGGTAAGTAGATGTATTCTGTGAACCGCATTAATATTTTCGCACAAAAACAGAAAAAAAAACAATTAATTTTGAGGGTTCCCCATACTTAGAACTGAAATTTGAATTATTTTTTTCATCAAACTCATACGCGGTATCGGCGAGTAGGACTTCAAATATGATTTATTGAGGTTTCTAATATATCTTTTTTTCCAAACTGAATAGTTTGCGCGAGTGACACTTCCAAAGTGATAATGTGTGTCCCGTCCCTTCTAAAATAAGAGAATGATAAAACTAAAAAAAATATATGATGTATATTACCATGCAAACTTCCACCGAAAATTGTTTTGAATGAGATCTAGTAAGTGAAAACTTCTTTTAGCGGCACTGAGCGCCTTTTGGGATTGAATAAAAAATGTTAAACTCACGTCAGACGTTAGAGGAGGGAGAGTTTAAGTACCAGGATATCAGGATCCTCTAAGAGCTTATGTTGAAATACGAATGAAGCTAGATTCGAGTTTGATTTTTGAAGTGTACGTTGATTTCGTCGCTTTAACGTATGTGCGTTTGGTCTAGTGATATAAGGTGTGGAATAACAGTGTGTTCTCTCAGAGACCGCAGTCCAAATCTCGCGTGTTTTTTTTCTTTTTTTTTTCTTTTTGCGCGAGTGTGCGTGTGTGTAGTTTTCACTTCTGCCGGTACTCCCGCCCGAAGTGCTACCAGGTGTTTTTTTTATTTTATATTCGTCTGTCTATATGTATAAGTAACCAATATAATATGACCTCACACTGCCTACATTTTGCTTAAGGGCAGGGCTCTGCTAACACCGGACTTTACCTTGGTGAATTTGTACGGAACCCTCTGTGCGCGAGTCTGACTCGCACTTGGCCGGTTTTAGATTTTTTTCTAAATTTTTGTAATTATTTTTAAGCGTGGAAAAATGCGTGCTTTTTTATTTAAAACCGTGCTTTTTTAGCCATTCGACCGTGCTTCTGGGTGCAAGTGCTCTGGCAACACTGACAGTAGGGCATACATATTATGTACGTTACCAAGACGTCAAAAACATGTATACACACCTTTGTGCCACAAACAATAAGGTCGGCGACACATATTGACATGACGGCGCTGTATCGATATATGCCCGCGACTGTACGAAGGGAAGTACAGCAGCTAGTATTTTAATCGTACGCGCTAATATTCTTTAAATAGACTAAATATCTAGTGACAAAGAAGGAAGACGTCGGAACGCCCGGCGTCTCACTCTAAAGTGTGAATGACAGGTCAAATTACTATGATAGCCTCGCAATATGTCAGCGGCAAGTATCAAGATAGTGCAAGTCTTTGAACGATTGTGTTTATGATTAAGTGCGGAAAAGGATGAGTGATGGCAACACTGATTAAAATACAATGTCGTTTAGGGTTTCGAAGCCAATATCGTCGGGGTCCGTCCGGATCGCTACCACCATCTTACTCGCTAATCCTGCCGCAAAGCAGCAGTGCTTGCACTGCTGTGTTCCGGTGTGGAGAGTAAGACAGCCAGGGAAATTACGGGCACAAGAGGCATTTCATCTAAGTCCTCTAGGTTGGCAACGCATCTGCAATCCCTCCGGGGTTGCGGGTGTCTATGGGCAGTGGTGATCGCTTACCATCAGGTGACCCCCTTGCTCGTTTGCCTTCCTATTCACATAAAAAAAAAAAAAATAGTGCAATACCGCGTAACTAGCACTGGTAACTACTGCGTATCTGCACAACAGCCATAGGGAAAATCCGCGTATACGTGCCGGCACGTAAGTCTAGCGATGACGAGTCACATGTAGGGGATCTGCGCACCCACGGATACCATATTTTATACTTCTGCGCACACAAGGTCATCGCTAGACTTACGTGTCGGCAATTATAACTGGCATTGGTTAATAGCTAGCCATACACGTACAGATTTGTCCGTCGGATCTGCCTGATAGATGTGTCTGGCGGACACATCCGTGTGTGGCGAGAAATAGACACAGATTTGTCCCATGATATCTATTTATTTGACCGCCGGGTATCTGTCCGCTGACCGGTTTCAAAAACAACGGTCAGCGGACAGATAGCCGGCGGACAAATCTGTGCCTATTTCTCACCACACATTGACGGATGTGTCCGCCAGACACATCTGTCAGGCAGATCTGACGTACAAATCCGTACGTGTATGGCTAGCTTAACTAGGACAAATCCGGGGAAACCCGGACGGATGGTAGCCCTAGGTGCTTAGGCATTTACTAAGCACCTTCGTTTACTATCAGCTGTGATTTTGCTCCAACGCTTGCCTATTACGCAAAAACGACACTCTAAATTTTACTTACCAACGCGACAAACTTAAAATTCCTCCCTTATCGGGCAAAGATAAAAAATCATAGCATTATACTATCACGAAGTCTACTGTGTCGCTATGATATTATCGTTGACATAATACCTAAACTGTAAAACTGTCGTATCAAATTGATATACGCATGACGCACATGAAACTCCAACCAATCTACACTGACTTACAACATAGCAACGTTGTATGAAAAGTGACCATTTATATTTGCTCCTCAGTATGTATGTTTGAAACCATACAGTTGGCGGCAAATAATTAAAACGTGGAGGGGATAGGATATGCGTAGTATGAAAATGATGTTGTTTTTCATACTACGCTTATCCCCTCCACGTTTTACTTATTTGCCGCCTATTATAAAAGCGCTTTTAAAAAATGAGCATACATACTTACATAAATCACGTCTTTAACCTTTACGGGGTAGTAACAAGACCTAAAGGTCACGGAATCAAAATAGTGAAGGGTTGCTAGCATCGCCTATAACATGATTCCTAAGATGTAATGGAGGTATATATAGGTCGTTTGCGTTGAGCCTGCGCTGCTGATATACGTGTTGTTGGCGTGGAAAAGGTTAAAGGCCACGCACGTGGTCACGCATGGGTCACGCGCGTGCGTACGCCACTGGTCTGGCCTCTGGTCTGGCATCTATCTCATACAAACACCGGAAAACCCCTTCATTTCTAGCCCTATTAAGAGCGTGCATCTCTAACTGAGCTGGCAACGTCGCATTTTTGGTGATTTTTTGCGATTATTTCACAGAAAATGAATGAAAGTTTCAAATGTTCGTCTGTAGTGCACTTCGTTTTTAGTGTATTAATGCGTCTAACGCAATAATTGATAGTGATGGACTTTTATTTTCTTATTAAACGAGATATAGTATTTTATCCCTTTAATACGAAAATGAAAGTCCATCACGATTAATCATTGCATTGGACACATTAATACACTCAAAACGAAGTACACTACAGACAGACATTTGAAACTTTAATTCATTTTCTGTGAAATAATCGCAAAAAATCACGAAAAATGCGACGCTGCCAGTTCAGTAGGGATGCACCCTCTTAAACTGTTACCCTATGATATGGTAAGCTTATCGTTGTGCTAATGCTAAGCCTAACGTTGGTTACCCGTTTTCTATTATGGTTATAACCGTTTTCTAATACGGTAACATCGGTAACCCTATACGGTAACCGGGTTTTTAGTTTTGTTAATCGCTTATGGAATTAACTATGTTATTGCGGTCAAACTTTCTTTCGGGTAATCCGATGATATGCTTACCAAATTGATAAGGTTTGTGAAAACAATTCTATGAAATACCCTTTTGGCTTATAGGTTAAAAAAAGAAAGGGTCGAAAAGGTTAAATATTCTATAATAATTCTAAGACACCTTATGGATTTAGCCGCAAGCGACGTTGTCCAAATTTAACTTCTAGGTTATTTAAAAATTGCTTTCTCCTCTAAATCATGCGTAAATGTTTGTCTCATGACAGTGTTTCTTTGGCCTGCGGCCATTTTGTTCGACCTTCATGCAGTTGTAAATTAAAGCGTTTGATGACCATTTCCGAAATTAGTTAAGCTATTTTTGGGTATTTTGGCAAGACCAAATAAAAGAAATAAATAAGAGAGAGAAATAATAGAATGTCCATGTAATTTCACACGTCAAATTTCAAAAATACAAGAGGTGCGAGTTCGGGCTCGAACCCACGCACGAGCACGACCCTCTGCTTGAGAAACCACAGTTCAAAGCATACTCGAAACTGGTAAAAATCTGCTTCTTTCTTCAAAACTACATCTGGAATTAAATTATTAACTACACTGACGAGCATAGTGGGGTGAGTATAGTTCACAAGATGAATGAGAGCTGTAATTTTTTCTAAGCTAGTACTTGTATTTCAAATTCAGCACGAGTTTACCTGTGCGATAGTTCCTCAATTTCGCACGCCTCATATCTGCGTATGCGCATTGTGTGCGTAACTCATCAGTAAACAACGTGCCGATCTAAATCCGTCCGGGATGTGGCACTGCGCAGTTATTTTGACAACTTTAAAATTAAACGCGACTCGCGTTGACTTTTTGTTTAGGTAAGTGGTATCTAAATTGACCTTCGGATAGTAGATAGATAAATTGAGAGTTAAATAGTGTAAGTGAAGTTACGAATTGGTAACGCAAGAGAAAGAGCAATGTAATACGCGTGTGTTAAGGCGAGATAGACAGATGAGACAACTTTCCTTACACGCTATGGATTATGGACTTATAACATTCTTATACGATAGTAATAAAGCTTATTTTTTTTAACCAGGCCTCGTATATTTTAGCGCCAATCTAATGGCAGTTTCTAAAATGAATAGTACTTCTTTTTTATAATATACGATCTGCAGGCAAATTTTCTAACTCGCTCGCAATCGCCATCGTGTTCATTTTGACATTTCTTGTATGAATGTGACAGCTAGCTGATTCCGATGCCAATTGTCAGCCCATACATGAACTGTCAAAATAAACACGATGGCGATTGCGAGCGAGTTAGACAATAAGCCTCCTGATTAAAACGCTGAAATAATAAACTACAAACTGAATCAGCAAAAAAATACTAATTTAAAAAGTGTGCAAATGGCTCATTTTTATAAGAGTTCAATTATGGTTCAATGAGTACAATGATGGAGGATGACAAACATCGATTTTAACATCATTTATCATTAAATGTCAGTTAATTAATATTTAAGTGGGAAGAGTCATCAATATCATCATAACGATGACGCACCGCAGCATCAATGAAGGAACGCTATCGAATACGTTTTGGGGGAAGGCAAAGGGAAACCACGCACCGGTTGAATGAATCATAAATATATATCCGTCAGTTGTTTCGGTAGACATATCCGATTTTGTCCTATTGACGTAACAACTGTATTGAACAATTTACGAGAAGTAACCGCTTTTCACACTATAGGGTGCTATAGGTATGTACAGTCATATTTAAATATATGTATACGTTACCAAGACATCAAAAACATCTATACATCTTTATGCCACAAACAATAAGGTCGGTGACACATATATTTGACATAATGGCTGTATCAATATTTATGCCCTCTACTGTAATAAAAAGAAAATAGAGGCCACCTGAGTTTTGCTGTCAAAATTAAAATACTAAGGCTATTTGAATGGGTACTATAGGTAAAGGTAACTATTAAGGGAGAAATCAGTTTTATTTAAAGCATGTTTAGCTATATATATTGACCGTATGAATTGATTTGAGACTTAGCTTTAAAAATTAATTATAAGAAATGTGTTCAAAAGTTGCCAATGAGTTTTTATTCTCTACGAATCTATCTACAAATTGTTTCGAATCGTTTTGTACAGTCATAACTTTCGTCATCATACGATACCGCAAAATATTGAGAAAATATGGTCATTTAGACACATCCTAAATTTGCATATGAACTCAACAAACCGCAGTGTCACAATAAGACGTCACAATCGCGTCTTTACATTGATTCAATCTGTATACAAATGTAAAATTTCGGAATACTTTTAAAAACAAAGTAATTGCAAGATAAAAGATCAGAGCAAAGTACAATCTATTTACAGGCTGTGACGACACCAGACAGACTTCATTGACTTATTGGTGTTGTTGATCCTTATTAGACTCGAAAACAACATCGTTAAGAGTATCAACAACAACAGATTTGTTGAGGTAAGATTGATGTGTTGACACGCTGAGCCTTGGGCCTTGAGCAACGCCACTCTTGACACTTAGTGGCTGTAAGTGAAAGAGAAGACTTCACGGTGCCACCATCATGCTCCCGTGGCGAGGTGGCGACCTCCAATGGCGGTGAGGGAATACTGGTGGGTTTTTAGTGGGTATGCCTCCTCCCCTCCTTTCGTTAAGAAAGGGGGCAGTGGGGAAGGTGAGTCCCACATAGCTCCCGTGCTGTCCCCACGACGTGGGAGTGCGCAAAGCATTTTAGCACCGGGAAAACATGTGAAAGAGAAGACATGAGAGCTTGGACTCAGATAAAATCATGTGCCAGTAACTTCACAGGTTGGGTTCTCCGGAAGATAGCAGCGCAAGCACAGCTTGGTGGCAAAATTAAGCGTGAGCTGTAGGATTATTGTCTAACTCGCTCGCAATCGCCATCGTGTTCATTTTGACAGTTCATGTATGGGCTGACAATTGGCATCGAAATCATCTAGATGTCACATTCATTACGATAGCGATCCGGGTGGGCCTTACACAAGGTCCCACCTACACTTGTACTCTAAATTCGTTGTGATGTACTACATAGCAGGAACTTGTACGAGCCAAAGGTGAGAGCAATAAACATGCGACCTGAGGCTTTCTTTGTCACCGCCCGAGGCGTACACAATTTCACGTCTTCCCCCTCATCATCATCATCATACGCCTGAAGACGTCCACTGTTGAACAAAGGCCTCCCCTTTAGCACACCATAATGAACGACATGTCGCCACCTGCATCCACCGGTTTCCCGCAACTTTTACGATGTCGTCAGTCCACCTAGTGGGAGGCCAGCACTGCGTCTTCCGGTTCGCGGTCGCCACTCGAAAACTTTCTCCCCGGGTGTCTGTTCTACGAGCGATGTGGCCTGCCCATTGCCACTTCAACGTACATACTCTTCGAGCTATGTCGGTGACGTCTTCCCCTAGGAAGTGGATATTTTTCCGCTCACGTAGCGGGCGGTAAACTGCTAGGTACTTATGGCCCGGGGCGACGTAAATGTACTTATTATAAACAAGGTAGCTCAAATTGGATTGCGCCGGCGGCGTTATCATTGCAAGTGAACTAAGTACCAATAACAAGTTCACCTTGATATTTGTCAAAAAATTTAGCGATCTACTTAGAGCGGTTTCGCACTACGTCCGATCCGCATCCGATCCGAACCCGTGATAATATGGGCCGTAGTAGCTGTAGATCTATTTCTATGGTAATTTATGCACTAGAACCGGGTGTTCTGCCTTTTCGCCGAATTTTTTATCGAATTTCATTTGGCAACAATTTCATTTGTCAAAGTGAACACTTTGACAACTGACAATTGGCAAATTTTTGTATGCCAACCTCTCATTTGGCCGAATTTTCATAAAGACGAATATCATTTTGATTTTAAACTTTTGGAATAGGTATCTTTCACATGGCAAATGTTACACTAGGTCGAAAAAGTCTTATGATTAATTTGGATTAATTTAGGTTTAGGTGCGGCGTTTAGCCGCGAACATGTTTGTTTTAATTTATAAACAGTCTTTATTTTACCTTAGGATGTCTTATTTTTTACTAATGGTTATGTAGTACCATTTGGCTACATAAAAAAATGTCATTTTAATAAGAGTGTCCATGTAAAAAAAAACCAAACGTTCAGTTGGCAATCGTCAGGTTGGGAAATGAAACTTATCATTTTAACAAGTTGCCATATGATGATTCGGCAAAATGAAATTCGGCCAAACGTTGGTTGGGGAGTGAAATTCGGCAATAAAATTTTTGGCAAATCAATAGAGAACCACTAGAACCGATCTCCGTCATCCGATTTATTTCCGTCATATTGCGTAAATTACCATAGAAATAGATCTACAGCTACTACGGACCATATTATCACGGGTTCGGATCGGATTCAGATCAGACGCGAAACCGCAGGCTTATCGTCTAAGCTCGCAATCGCCATCGTGTTCATTTTGACAGTACATGTATGGGCTGACAATTGGCATCGGAATCAGCTAGCTGTCACATTCATACAAGAACTGTCAAAATGAACACTATGGCGATTGCGAGCGAGTTAGACAATAAGCCGGCTGCTCTTATACCACAGTCGGTGAGCTATTAGAATGCCATTCGGGTTTGTCTTGCTGTCTCCCTCACTCTTATGGGTTTGATTTAATACTTGAATAGGGAATACGGACTGTCTAATTAAACAAGACCAATGAATGAATATTGCAACATGTGTAAAGCAAGCGTGTTGTGTGTAGTGACGTAGTTAAACAATATTTTGTGGCCATATTTATGCTAATGGCGCTATTAAAGTGGTATGTTATCAGTCATTGATATTTTATCCTAGCCGTCATTAAGTAGGAAGCAAAGTCCAAAAACACGATTTAGAACCAACCGCGAGTTACAAGAATGCGTTCATATCATACCTATTAATGCAAATAGTTTAAGAGGGTGCATCCGTGCTGAGCTCGCAACGTCGCATTTTTGGTGATTTTTGCGATTATTTCACAGAAATTGAATGAAAGTATCAAATATCCGTCTGTAGTGCACTTCGTTTTTAGTGTATTAATGTGTCCAATGCAATGATTACTGGTGATGGACTTTTATTTTCGTATTAAAGGGATAAAATACTATATCTCGTTTGATAAGAAAATAAAAGTCCATCACGATGAATTATTGCATTAGACACATTAATACACTAAAAACGAAGTGCACTACAGACGGATATTTGATACTTTAATTTAATTTCTGTGAAATAATCGCAAAAAATCACCTAAAATGCGACGTTGCGAGCTCAGCACGGATGCACCCTCTTAATGCGTATTGAAAACATCGCTTATACAAGAATTTGTTGTATGTATACGTGCCGGCACGTAAGTCTAGCGATGACGAGTCACGTGGAGGGGATCTGCGCACCCACGGATACCGTATTTTATACTTCTGCGCATACAAGGTCATCGCTAGACTTACGAGTCGGCACTTATAGAAGTATACAGAACTGATATGGGACTTGAGTAATTTTTCTGATTTGGAACGTCAATTTGTCTATTAGCACATTACTCCACATACAACCGGTCATTTACTGAAGTTTTTCACCTATAGTCGCATGTGCTATCTGCTTGCATGCATAAGGCGTTATCCAAGGTCTTTCCTGTAACGTCTACGCTGAGTTCGGATCAGTCACAAAGGTATTTATGTCTCTGATTTATTTTTAGTGTCGGAAGTGGAAGCAGGAAATAATCACACACACGTACGGTCGAAGAAACTAAGGGCCTGTCTCACCACTTCTAACTGTCAGTTACCTATGATTCCGTCTCTATTTATTATTATGAAACAGACAGAGACGTCATCATACACAACTTAAAGTTAAGGAGTGGTCACGTACCTCTACGCAACCTTTTTTCTAAGAGCGTTTATCCCTATATTCCCTATTATTTCACGGAAATTGAATTAATGTTTCAAATGTGCGTCTGTAGTGCACTTCGTTTTTAGTGTATTAATGTGTCTAATACAATAATTGATCGTGATGGACTTTTATTTTCTTATTAAACGAGATATACGAGTATTATTTTATTCCTTTGTGAGGATGGGAGTGTGTAAGTTTGTTCCTTCTTCACGCTAAAACGACAGGACCGATTTCGATTTAATTTGGGCCGGAGATAGCTGGTATGTACCCTAGATTAAAACATAGGCTACTTTTTATCCAGGAAAATTGCATAGTTCCCACGGGATAGCGATAAACATATCAAAGGTCGTAGCTACCGAGTCGCAACGTAAATAATTATTGCAGAATATACTATCAACACTTTTCAAGTCTAAAACTACGCGGACGAAGTCGCGGGCAGAAGCAAGTATACATATAATATAATTATATATCTACATTCATTTAACAAACAATAAACACGTGCATCACGTGTATGAGCGGCTTGCAATGTCGCGTGCATAGTGCATGTGATTTGTTATAACAGGCTTAAGGGAGAATTTGTTTACTGGTTGAAGCAAGGTACAGAGGGGTTTACCTATACAATATAAATTTACTCTACTATATTGTTGACTAGCTGTTGCCCGCGAATCAATATCAAATATAGTATGTTCATCAAGGATAATGTAGGATTCTAACAGGGAAAGAATTTTTCAAAATCGGTCCAGTAGTTTCGGAGGCTATTCAATTAAAATAAACAATCAAATCTTTCCTCTTTATAATATTATGTTAGTGTTAGTATTAGTACAGAAGTATAGCTTAAGGCTAAACTATAGCTTTGTATAAGTACTTTTTTTCATTAGTTCTGTAGTTTCGGATATTATGTCATAGGTATTAGGTACATAGGTACATACAAACATTATAATAGATGGCTACAACTTTGAACTACAAATTGATTTTACATTAGATTTCCAAAGAAATTTTGATTATTGATTCCATTATACTATACATACATTAGTATTTGCAAAATGCTTAAATTGATAGACTTTTTGTAGCAAAATAATTTTTAATAAACACTAATTGCATTGTCATAATAACCATAAATAATAAAAAAAAAATACCCCACGCTATAACCGACAGATTTTTTCCAAACATAGTTGACTAATCTAACTAATACAGGGTGTTTGGTAGCCAGGTGCAAAGCTTTAAGGGGGTGATAGCTGAGGTATTTTTGAACATTTTGAGCCATACATGTCTTAGCCGAAATTTGTTTGTTTTTTTTAAATTGATAATTTAGAAATTTTATGAAAATACCCAGAATTTGATGGAAACGAGTCAATATTGCACCAAAGAGTGTTAATTTGTATACAAAGTCTTTTATTTCAGATAGTTTAATGTGTATTGGACCAAGTGAAATAATTTTTAAGTGTCTGTCTTGCCACAGAAACAAAATGGAGGCATTCGAAATTACTAAAAATGTATTTTTTTGGAACAGAGCCATTTTTCAGTGCCATAAAAAAAATTAAAAAAAAATCCTGGAAATGTTCAAACATTTTTAAAAACATGCCTGTTTATTGCTCTTTCTTTTAAGGTATCACTCATTCACATTGCTTGCTAAATCTGAGATAAAAAGTAAAAACCAAACTCGGGGAGCACTCGCTAAGAATGCACTAGTATTGAAATTTCATGTTAAAAGTAGGTACTTTAGTAGTAAATTACATGAAAAAAAGGTAAAAAAAAACATTAATCTTCACTTTGTTGTGATTTGAATGGTAAATTAATTCTTTTTTTACCTTTTTTTCGTGTAATTTACCAGGTAAGGTACTAAGCTAGCGGTTGCTAAGCTAGTGGAGGCTTATAGTGTTTATGAATAAGGGTTAATCACTAATCCTGGTGCCAAGTAGCAGAGCTTGCGCTGCTGTGTTCAGCATGGGGAGTTAGACAAGTTGAGAATGGAGAAATTACTGATAAATTAGGCACTCTATCTTAACTCTATGGGATATCAAAGCATATTTCACCTTGACATTTCATTAAAAAAAAGGTGTTTCAAGTGTTTTTACCATCAAATAATCATGATTAAAAAAATGCTGGGCAAATCAGTAGATATATGTCAAAAATTATGGCTGTTAGAATTTATAATGGAGGTTGTCTGTGGCGCTGGCTTATATTTTAAAAACAATACATACACGAAAGCTAGGCCGGTAATAAACAGATCAATAAGAAATGTTTCTGTGGCTGAAACTAAAATAATCCACGTCAAAAATTCCATGGTTTTTTTTTTAAATAAGCCCGACCTTTGTTGACACTAGGCAGGCAGATGAGGACTTAACTAAAATTTAAATTCAAACTAACCTATATCTATTCATGTAGGGCATTAAAACGTAAAATAAATTAATTTAAAAAACTTACTTGCGAATAAGTGAGGCGAAGGGCGTACTGGGCAATTTGAGTCGTTTTCATTGTCTAAATCAGTGTGTGTGCTGAAAAAAAATAAACACTCAAAAAAACTAGAAAATACAAAAACACATTCGTACTTTGATGCACTCTTACATAACCTAAATGTAACAAGTTTGTCACTTATAATACTGCAATTTTTAATGCAAAACCAGTAGTAAATGCTTTAAACAGTATCCGGGTATTTAATAGGACTTATTTGCCACAAAAATCAGTTAAGAAATAGTTAACTTAAATTTACGTACTTGCACCCGCTACCTTCTGCGAATGAAAGAAATTTGTAGAATGTACCAGCGATTTGGTTTGAGTTTGACAGACAGATCGATGTGCTTGATTTGACATTTGGTTGCGGTGTTGCTAGAAGAAAATGTCATTTCACTCGTAAAACGATTTCGTGACCAAGAAAATTCAAGTGATTGAAAGTTAATATTTCTAATAAAAGAAAAAATAAAATTGAATGAAATAGATTGAGCATATTATAATATTCCCTTTACGCTGAATTAAGTAATAATAAAATTATTACTTTCAAAATTATTTAGTTTATATTTTTTTTATTCCTATTTGTTATATAGTCTTTTATGGAACTTTTGTGACCAATTTGTCATTTTGCGATGATTACTTAAATCAGATTTGTTTCGAATGCAATGGTGGAATAAAATTACCAAGATGTTCAGAATCTCTTCATAAGCTAGCAACATTACTTACCAATGCTACCAACATAAGATATTAGTCAAGCTGTTCTAGTCTTAGTTAAAACTGTCGCAATGACTCAATACTGCGCAATCTACAAATACATTAATTTGCAATATTTTAAGTTTCTATACGAATTTATACGAATTTAATAATATGGCGTCAATATGGTAAATTACCTCTAAATTACCTAAATCATAGTTTTTTTTCTAAGTCTCGTCATCTGAAAAAGATAAAGGAATCCAGGCCATACAATCTAACTACCTCATGCATGTTATTATTTCTATTTTTTTCATTTAGTCTCTGAATTGTAATGCTATTTTGATTCCCTGTTCCACCTTTACGGCCAGAATTATGTTAAACGTGGCTTTTAGGTTTTGGTACCTTAAGCTTTATCTGCCCTAGGGATAAAAACGTTATTTATGTACGATTTTTTTTAGTAAGCATGCAGAATGGATGACAATCCAAAAAAGTAAAGTCAGCAAAGAAACTTGTAGTTAATTAAGAACTACATTTGTAACAAAACCTTAAGTACCTAGGTATTTTCGTTGTAATGCATGTATACATGATGCTCCGCCGCGTCCGTCTGTTCGTCTATTCGCGAACAACTCAAAAACTGCTGAACAGATTTTCGTGTGTTTTTCACCAATCGAAGAGTAAATTTGTCATGGTTTTTCGTAAATTGATTGTAAGACGATAATTTGTGGCAGCGCCGTGTTAATCTACAGCACCCGTGCGAGCGAACGTCGGTCGCTATTGTTTTACAGATATTTAAAAAAATATTAATTAGAATAGAAGTCAGCCAAATGATATTTACTTAATTATTATATAACGAACATTGCTCCACCATGAGACAGATATTAGTCGTGATGTGTGCACAAGCTGTTTGCTTCCACTATCAGATAAGATATAGGGATCACGGGAAACTGTTATAAGTTATTAGCTTTGGGCCTCAGACACAAAAAATCAAGACGTACTTCTACGAACGACAAAGTGAGATCGGTTTAAACTACATTTCGTAAGTGTGCGTGCAATGATATTTCATATAAACAGGGAGTAGGTAGATTATGTTACTGACGTTACTACCGCGCCCGAGTTGAAGATTCATAAACCTACATCGGCACGAAGGCAAAAATATATGTCAAGTCAAGGGGGGCCGGGCAGTGGGAAACGCAATGGGAAACGCAGTCTTGACAGTGACAATGTGAAGAAAGAGTTTTGACATTTGAAGGCAGCTTAAGCGTAGCTTAAGTCATATTTGATTTGACGTGCTGAATTTTTAACATCACAATAATTAATGAATTGCATGGAGTAAAAAACACTAAATACAGTCTTGCAACTTTATTTTAATTCATAAATATCAGCATTCAACATTAACCTTCATTCTTGTTGCAATAAAGGATAAAATGTTCCGACAGTCCAAGTAGGTCGGTGTGCGAACAAAACGCATCCGCAATAATTAAAAAGACTTAGTCAATTCGTTAAAATATTAGCATGTTTTTCTAGTTTATTTATTTATTTTTATTTATTTATAAGCCTTTTTATTCCGAATTCGCTTCAATTTCAGTAAATACATGTTGTTGTTGTTGTTGTTGTTATTGTCGTTTATTTTTGTATTTATTTATTAAATTGTCGCGAAATTCGGCGTGCCTCATGGCATAGGCCTCCTCCGTGTATTGGAGGGTTTGGGCTATAGTTCCCACGCGCGCCCAGTGCGGATTGGGAACTTAACACACACCATTGAATTTCTTCGCAGATGTGTGCAGGTTTCCTCACGATGTTTTCCTTCACCGAAAAGCTCATGGCAAATTACAAATGTAATTTTCGCAAATGTAGTTTTTCTAGTTATTTTGTTATTAAAAATGAGTGATTCGATTGCATTATTTTTGATTTTACCAATACCATACTTTAAAATTGTTGTATTAACAAAGCGGTAAGTAAATAAATAATAATACAATTATAAAAACCCTTTTTCCTATTTTCCTCGCTGTAGTAAGGTGAAAAGTTTTGTGTTATACACGGGTGAAAAGTTACTTCACGTCTCGTGTGTTGAAACACTCGCTACGCTCAGGATTCTTTTTTTGAACCACTCTCTTCGCTCGTGTTCAATGATAAAATCCTTTCGCTAGCTTTCCGAGGCTAGCTTGTGTTTCAAATGAACACTCGCAGGTAAAATACAACTTTCCCCCCTTGTATAACAAATAACTATTACTTCCTTATGTATGGCGTAAAGTAAAGACAATAAATAACAAGATAAGCGCGCGATATAGTCCAGAGACCATAGAGCAATTGTTTAGTCTACTTTTTTCTACTTTTCCATGGAAAGGCAAGAGGATCTAAGCATTTTCACTTAAAAACTAATTCACAGAGCAGTATCACATGATATTTTGGTAATTTGCTGTATAATACGCTCTATTTATTATACAGATATGCCATAACAATTAACAACGTAAAACAAACAAACAAGTTATTGTTTTTGGAAAAGTACCCGTATATCTGTCTGCTATTGCATGGCAAGATTTAAGAAGTCTTTAGGAGTAATGTCATCTGTTGTGTAGTAGAAAAAAAGAAACCGGCCAAGTGCGAGTCGGACTCGCGCACGAAGGGTTCCGTACCAGAAAAAAGGCTAACAACTACTCTGTTATGTTAACGTTATTTTGTTAAAACGCCAACAACTACTCTGTTGTATGGGAGCCCCCTTAATTATTATTATTATTTTGATTTTAGTATTTGTTGTTGTAGCCACAATAAAAATACATAATCTGTGCAAATTACAACTGTCTAGCTATTACGGTTCTTGAGATCTAGCTCGGCGAGTGGTAGCCATGAAAAAGAGCTAAAATATCACGTTTTTTGTATGGGAGCCCCCCTTATTTATTATTATTATTTTGTTTTTAGTATTTGTTGTTACAGCGGCAACAGAAATACACAATCTGTAAAAATTTCAACTGTCTAGCTATTACGGTTCTTGAGATACAGCCTGGTGACAGACAGACGGACGGACGGATGGACGGACGGACGGACAGACGGGCGGACAGCGTAGTCTTAGTAATAGGGTCCCGTTTTTACCCTTTGGGTACGAAACCCCAAAAAATTACGATAAAAAATTACCAAAAGAATAAGATATAGTAATATTATTATTAGACGCCCATCGTCATGCTAACGCTAACGAATCCGCGATAGTAATACTTACTTTTAAAACAGCCTATCACTCGACAGTGGCACCAACGGGTGAACACATGGTAGCTCTCGTTTGTTCGGCAGTCTGTTTGGCTTGTGCGTCCACGCACACGCTAAGGCGTAGTTTAAAACGGCCTCACTTTGCCGTTCGCAGGACCCGTCTTGACTTTTTCTTTGGTCTGAGTTAGCACTGTTAGCAGTCACCTGTTTTGAAATTTGGTCCAATTTTGATGGGGGTGAACCACCTTTTTTACAAGTCTTTATATTTATGTATGTACGTATGTATGTAAGTATGTATGTATGTATGTATAACTCTTTATTGTACAAAAACACATTAATTTTACAGGTAATACATGTACAAAGGCGAACTATATGGACTAAAGAAAGAAAGAAAGAAAGAAAAAGGTTTATTTGGTGCAATATAAAAACAAAAACCGTACAAAAATTACCATAAATGAAAACACACACCAAAAAGGTACTACTATATGTAGCTTTGGAAAAAGTTGGAATGTGTTTTCCTCTACATTTTTTATAGTGCTAGCGGTACCTACTACGCCCCTAAATACAGTAAACATCTGAAAATGGTGATAGAGTGTTTTCCGAAAAAGGTTCCGTGACGTAACGGAATTCCACCCATAACTTTTTTTTCACACCTCTCATTCAGAAAAGTAAGCTTTGCTCCTGTCGAGAGGGATCAAAGCGCAACTTTTCTGTTCAAGCCTTTTCAGTGTTTTTTTGCAAATGCAATTTTTTGAAGTTGATAATTGTAAAACCACGTCATTTATTATGCTGGTAGCTCTTTAATTATATTTAGAACTAGCATCTGCCCGCGACTTCGTCCCCGTAGAATTTAGCAATTGATATATTTATCGCTATCCCGCGGGAACCATACAATTTACCGGGATAAAAAGTAGTTATCTTCCTACCAAATTTTGTCCAAATCCATCCAGTCGTTTTAGCGTGAAGAAGGCACAAACATACACACTCACGTCGTCACTCACAAACTTTCGCATTTATAATATTAGTAGGATTCTTTTTTCAAGTTTTTTAATGTCCGGTGTGAAAAGTTGAACCACTCGGGACGGGAGCAATAGTAGATTGTACAACAAGAGCATAAAACAAGCCATTTTACCCGAGACGTACATATAGCCACCCGAGCCGGTACGGCGAGGGTGGATAAACACGTCGAGGGGAAAATGGGTTTTATGAACGAGTTATACACTCTGCTTTTCACATAGATTGCGAAAAAACATAACAAAAACATTGCAAAAAAAATAATTAAAATTAAATGTGACATTGGAACAATTCGATATATTTAATGGTTTTTCCTGGCAAATTTACTGTGTTAGGAGTCAGTGTTATTTCCTCTTCACTTGACGAAATTATTGAATATTAATCGTAAAACAGTAACAAATTGCAACATAAATCCTACTAAGAGAAAATAGGACGTTCCCGCCTGAGTTCCCGCCAATTAACTTTTTTTTTCTTTTTTTTTAAACGTGATACTGCGGTAAGGTTTGAGTAGGCAGGTGTTGATTTATATTTTAAAAAGTTTTATTTTTCATGTACTTATTTGTTTCTATAATAACTAGTCAAATTATTGTTATCTAGTTTTAGGTACTAATTAAACAGTTTAATAGACCGCAGATTATAATAAAAAAAACTTAAAAAAAATAAACAAAATATGCTGTCGTAAAGTTTTACCCCCATATTCATAAACGCACTATAGGCCTCTGCTAAGTTAGTAATCGTTTGTCCTTATCTGTGAAAGGTAAATGTCAAAGTGACAGATAAGGACAAACGATTACTAAGTTAACAGAGGCCTATAGTGCGTTTATGAATAAGGGGGTTAGTGATTGTTTGTGGCTGTTGGCACCCGATTGTCTTGGTCTTAGACGAAGATTTTACTTTATGCACAAGAGCATAAAATGCCATTTTATGCAGCCTACATCCAGCATAAAGTCGAACTTTTTGAGCATGAGACGTGAAAAATTATTTTCATCTTGGTCGTCAACACTTGAATCCCTCATTACGCTCAGGATTGTATTGTAGAATCCTTTGCTACATTCCGGATTCAATGTAGCGCCCTCGCCGTAAATACATTATTTTGCTCCCTTGTGACACAAATAACTAATAACTGCTCTCATTTTTTTTTCGTGGGTCTAATTGATTCGTAAGGCCTAAAAATCAATCGTTCCTATTTTCATGCTTTTAACACCATTTGCAGCATTGCAGCTTTTATTGCGTACCGCTAGCACTTTATGAGGTAACTAGCGACCCGCCCGCCCCGGCTTTCGCACGGGTGCAATCAGTGTATCTACTATATTATGCATCTAACTAATCTAACTAATATTATAAATGCGAAAGTATGGATGGATGGATGGATGGATGGATGTTTGTTTGTTACTCAATCACGCCAGAACGGCCCAACGGATCTGGATGAAATTCGGCACATAGATAGAGAAAAGTCTGGAATAGCACATAGGCTACTTTTTATCCCGGAAAATTGCGTAGTTCCTGTGGGATAGCGATAAACGAATTCTTTGCAGACGAAGTCGCTGGCAACAGCTAGTGTATTATATATACAAATCTTTCTCTTGAATCACTCTATCTATTAAAAAAAACCTTATTTAAAGATCTAAGCATACAATAGGGACAGACAGACAGCGGAAAGTGACTTTGTTGAGGCAAACGAATGTTGATGATAGGCGAATGAAAAAAAGCCGTGGTAGCCTAGTGGTTTGACCTGTGGCCTCTCAAGCAGACGGTCGCGGGTTCGAATCCCGGGCTCGCACCTCTGAGTTTTTCGGAATTTATGTGCGAAATGTACCATGAGCTTTTCGGTGAAGGAAAACATCGTGAGGAAACCGGACAAGTCCCAATAAGGCTTAGTTACCCTTATGGGTTGGTTCAGATGGCAGTCGCTTCTGTAAAAACTAGTGTCTACGCCAAATCTTGGGATTAGGTTGTCAAAGCGGACCCCAGGCTCACTGAGCCGTGGCAAATGCCGGGAAAAACGCTAGGAAGATGAGGCAAACGAGTGTTCTGAATGGGTTGCCTGATAGAGAGCAATCACAATCACCGCCGTCCATGGACACATAATTATTTATTTATATTTATATATATTACTAGCTTTTGCCCGCGACTTCGTCCGCGTAGACTTCATTTATTGACAAAAGTCACATATTGCTATGCATATTTGAACAGGCACTTAACACCCCTATTCTGACATTTAATTGGTATTTTTTTTATAATAAGCGATATTAAATCCCGTGGGAATGTTGAAAATCCCTCCTTAGTGCACCCCTATGATACTGAAGCAATATTTATATGGGTACGTTGTGACTCTAGGCAGCTGCGATTTTCGACATGTTCATCGCTATCCCGCGGGTACAATGCAATTTTCCGGGATAAAAAGTAGCCTATAACCTGGCCGATGATTTTTTCAACAGACAAATAAAGTTTCGAACAAAATCCGTTCAGCCGTTTTCACGTGATGCGCCTACAAGACACACAAACAAACAGATAAACAGACGATAAATCTAAAAATTGTTGGAACGTACCTATTCTGTTATCGATTCTAAGTATTCCCAGCCAATTTTTTTTAAATATCTTCCATGTACAGACTTTCGACCCTCTTCAGCTTTATTATATGTATAGATTACACAGCCTTACAGTACTTGGCCTGGAGTAGACAATCTCAGAAGTTGTTCTACCAGCACCCTGGCCCACCCTGGGCCCTATCTTAAAAAGCTACAAGTAACAATTTACAAGCGGAAGTCTCTTTCTGACCCTAAGTGTTAGGTAGAGACTTCCGCTAGTAAATTTTAACTAGTAGCTTTATAAAATAGGGCCCTGCCAACCTTGTAGGTAGTCAAAGCCCCAGTGCTAGACTCCCAAATCAGAAATTCGGAGTCTAACACTATACTAAACAATATTAGTGCGAGCGAGATGCCACGATTCGAACTTCAAAGTGAGTATCATACTCACTCACAGTCACAGTGCCGGATTTAGCGGTCTGGAGGCCTCTGGGCAACAAAGGGGTGGAGGCCCCTGACCCCAAATTAAATAAATATTAAAATATTATGGGACAAATTACACCAATTAACCCAGTCCCAAACTAAGCAAAGCTTGTACTATGGGTACCCAGGCAACGGATAAACATACATATATAATGTAGATAAATACATACTTAAATACATACAACATCCATGACTCGGGCACAAACATTCGTATTCTTCATACAAATGTCTGCCCCTGCTGGGATTCGAACCCGGGACCTCTAGCTGCATAGTCAGGGTCACTAACCACTAGGCTATCCGGTCGTCATATTATTTTCTAAATAATTAATGTTTAATTCATAAATAATTAATTCATAAATTATTTTCCTGTCCAAGTTGTTTACTAGTGTTTACTAGTCTGAATTATTTTTTTCGAAGTCTATTGTGGGGGCCCCTCTTTTGTGGAGGCCCCGGGGCTGTAGCACAGAATAAATAATAGTACTAAAGTAGCCCTCCCTTAAATCCGGCCCTGTGAGTATGGCCCGATTCTATTGACGGGATTGCCGTTAATTTATTGTCTATGTAAACCGTCTAAAATGTTGCTCAAACTCTGTCCAATTATACCGTTCCTCAAATTACTAAAATGGTGGTACCTAGTAGCGGTAGCTGAGCGTTTTCCAAAAAAATCTCCGTTTTAGTTTTTTCCAGAAGTAAATTCTATACAATACAATAACTCTTTATTGAACACCACATATAACAATCAAAACAGAAAAAAGGTGTACAGAAGTAATAAGGTAACAATAGGCGGCCTTATCGCTACAGAGCGATCTCTACAAGGCAACCATAACGTACCGGAGAAAAGAACAGATCTGAGCAGGATTTACCTAACTATTTTTGGTTTTTCTTACTCTGAATCGTTCCTGTTCGTCACGTTCCGTACATATAAAAAAACGACGAAGAAAAAGTGACCTGGAATTAAAGTTTTGAGACACATTTTTTTCTTGTATAAGTAAGAATCGATAGGGTAAACGATGCTGCGTAAGAAAAACCCAAAATAGTTAAATTCTGGAAAAATATCATGTCGACTTTTTTTGGAAAACACTACCTATTAAGTACAAGTACCTACGGATCTCTAAAAAGCTCTAAACACACTAAACAACTGACTACTTATACGAGTCTCTAAGATACAAGCACACAGTTGCAAGCTTAGTTCGTCTATCAAGTCAGCTAGGAACTTTAGCTCGTAATAGAAAGGTGTAAAGTAGTTTTTTCCGTGTAAGGATGTGGCATACGTTGCTTCGTTCAGTAAGGCACACAGTGTTGCCAGGCTGGCGGGACAACTTATAGCCAATTTTTTTTAAGTGGCCAGAATGCGGGTGGTAGGGCCTTGTGCAAGGTCCGTCCGGATAGCTACCACCATCTTACTCGCTAATCCTGCCGCTAAGCAGCAGTGCTTGCACTGCTGTGTGCCGGTGTAGAGAGTAAGACAGCCGGGGAAATTACAGGCAAAAGAGGCAATTCATCTTAGCCCTCTAGGTTGGCAACGCATCTGCAATCCCTCCGGTGTCTATGGGCAGTGGTGATCGCTTACCATCAGGTGACCCACTTGCTCGTTTGCCTTCCTATTCACATAAAAAAAAGAATCCAAATTGTAAATAAGTTTTTAGAATTACACACAGATTACTTGATATAATGAGGCAGCTTAGAATGCTTAGATTAGTTACTCGATACTATAGCCATACAATGAGTCTAATATTCAATTCATTAAAATTTTTAGGATAATATATGGCCCCATCGCGCCATTGTAAGAGTATAAGCCATTATAAGCTTATTTAATGAACTAATCTAACTAATATTATAAATGCGAAAGTATGGATGGATGGATGGATGGATAGATGGATGGATGTTTGTTTGTTACTCAATCACGCCAGAACGGCCAAGCGGAACTGGATGAATTTTGGCACATACATAGAGAAAAGTCTGGAATAACACATAGGCTACTTTTTATCCCGGAAAATTGCGTAGTTCCCGCGGGATAACGATAAACAAATTCTTTGCAGACGAAGTCGCTGGTAACAGCTAGTCAAAAAATAAAAATAAAAATAATTACCTATTTTTGAGATTACTCAGTTTGGACAAAAGAAAAGAAAATTGGAATTTAAACTTTAAAATTAAGGGAAAAAATCCTGTAAAATATGTAAAAGTGTATATAAAGCATGCGTTAGACATTTCAAAATTTGTGGCCAAATGTATCAAAAAGTAACCGAGCTCGGCTAAAAAGTGGCTCACTTGGCAACACTGGTCTTAAGGCCGATTTCCAGCACTCTCGAAAACGATAAGAAAATATGAATAATGCTCCACAGGTGACGTAACAGGTGCACACGTATAAAACAACCGCCATCTTAGAATATCACGCCATTTTACCTGAGACGCCACCGCGCGCGTTCAATTTCAAAACTTCTTAAAATTAATTAACACCTAATCAGTGCAAATACTACGTAAAATGTACTTAAATAATTATACAAAATTTTAGAGTCAGTTTGAACACTTATTTTACGTAATTACGTAAGTATGGATTCCGAAAGTGTCTCAATTGATAGTTTAAACGTCATCGCTTGTCAAATAAGAGCGGCAAATTATTGCAAAATCGATTGTAAAAGATAAAAGTTAATAATTGTACTGGTTTTATCTTTTATTGTTTGATTATTTGCGATTTTCTCGCGGCCTGTGATTGGTCACATGACGAAGGAAGAAAAAAAAAGTAGCGACTTGATCAAACAGATAAACATGTGATTCAAGATGGCGGACGTTTTCAAAGCTGAAAGTTCTTCAGTGGTAAGATTTTAGAGCAATTATAGTTTTTAGTTACTTTTTTGTGATCGTTTTTTTATATTTTAATAACTTTTTATTTTTTTAAACAAGCCTATATTTATGTTGCTGCAGGTTAAACTTAATCTATATGTAAACGCCATGATAACCCATACCATCATTTCACCTTACATTATTACCTTCATATTTTTCTAATCTTGAAAAAAAAAACCGGCAAAGTGCGATTCGATCTCGCGCTCCGAGGGTTACGTAGTATAAATTCGGCAAGTGGATATAAACTCCAGTGTTAACAGAGCCCTGCTCCTAAGCAAAATGTAGGCAGTCTCAGGTAATTTTATTTTGGTTAATTTATTACAGAGACCGACGGACATAAAAAATTTTTAGACTTATTTCATTAGTTGCGCTATAAATGTTATATTCATACAAATTTTCAAATTTCTATGACAACTGGAAATATCCACTACTTTTTAAAAGCACGGCAATTTGCATGGAAAACCTTTTCAAATGATTGTATCTTTTGATCAAGTTGACTTACAGGGTTGATTTTTTCACAGCTCCAAGGGGCATTAGACCTCAGTATTTGGTATTAATTTCAACATTATAAGTCTACGCGTTCCCAAGAGACAGGGTATTGACAGACCGACGGACAACAAAGTGATCCTATAAGGGAACAGAGGTACAGTTTTTGAGGTACAGAACCTTAAAAACGTTCCGTGTACCTAAACAAGGGAGAATTTAATACCTCGCGGGTCACATTGTGAAAAATAAATAAAAATTGTTATCTCAGATTAAAGAGCAGTAAACCCTAGGTGATAAGGCTTATCACAGCCATGTTCTATTTAGTTAGTTAAGTGCCAACTTAACGCCGTGGTTACACTTGCGAGGTTAACTTTTGAAGCCACATTCTGAAATTTGGAAATTGGCCGATTTTAAAAGAATACCTGGGGCCTTACCGTGACATCTTAATGCGATCCAGTTCAGGTTCGCTCGCTGTCAGCATAATACTAAAAGTGACAGATGAAACTTGAACTGAGTCGGAATTAGGAGGTCATGGTAAGGCCCCTGTATGCGGTGTATGTCGCGCAGATGGCAGATGGTTAAAGCCCATAGAGAGAGAGTAGGTATGGTCGAACATCTGAGGTAAGGAATTGTTATAGGCGATGCGGCTAGCAAAGGAACCCATCGCTATTTAATATTTTGGATTCCCCATTCCACCTATACGCCCACAATCATGCTAAACGTGGCATTTAGGTCTTGTTACCTTAGGCTCTGTCCATCCCGTAAGGGACTCTATCGGTAAAGCTCGTAGAGCAAACTGGACGAAAATGTCCAATATGCTCTATTAGTAGATAGAAATAGTAGAGCATAGTGGATAGATTCTAAAGACGTGATAATATAACATGGACCCCGTTTTTTGAAAGCACATCACTCGAAAGTACCACTCGAAAGTGGTATAAATCTGTTTATATCTTCAAAACTACGGGTCTAATCAAATTTTTGACTAGTCCACGTGATTAATGAGAGCCGTAAGTATCTTCTAAGCTACTCGTATTTCAAATTGAGCACAATTTTTCACCACTTTCGAGTGGTGTTTTCACACATGTGCTTTCAAAAATCGGCCTCATGATTCCTAAGATTTTCACCCATTCAAGAGAAGAGAGCTAATGGCACATTTTGTATTTTCAACAAATTAAATTATCTTGTTGTCTCGTTTTAGCAAAGGTTCTAAAGTTGACGATGACAATGCCTTCTAGTCAGAAACTTTAAAGCAGTGCCTAAAACATTTTATCTACCTTTAAAATATAGCTAAAGTAAATGTCACAAGACTTTATGTAACGCAGAACTGACTGTGCTAAGGCCTTCATTTTGTATAACAATAAGTTATTTGGTAATAATGGGGTTTTGCACGCATATAGTAATTGGTTTTGCACACTTACTGGGCCAGGAGCGTACCGGGTAGACATTTGGAGTATCCGTTATTTTGTGGTGTATAGTTAGGTATATAATCTGTGTTTTGTGCAATTCTGAGCAGGTCGTACTGAGAGCAAAACGTGGCTGTCGTGAAGCATAAAGCATTATTACTTTCGTACTTTAGTAAGTCAAAATTAATAAAGCAGAACAATATTTAGCAGTCACAAATTAGCAAAGCTTTATTTGATGGTTTTCCTCCAAATGGTTTTCGAATTGGAGCAAACTAAAAAAACGCGACGGGCAGCACTCCAGGAGTGCCGGCAGAAGTGAAAACAGCAGCTTAGATTAGATTTTAATGTTGTAACTTCCATGACGCTCAAGACGCGTACCGTACTGGCCGCTTAAAAAAAACGTACGTATTATCTATATTGACAGACCTCTAACAATGTACTGATGCCCTAGTCATTTTGCTCCACGACTAAACAAAAAACACTTCAAAAATCGAACGCGATTCATTCGTATTTCTAAATAAGCTCTTAGAGGATCCTGATATCCTACTTACTTAAACTCTCCCTCCGTCTTACGTCTGTCGCGAAAATAACATTTTTTACCCATCCCAAAAAGCGCTCAGCGCCGCTAAAGAAGTTTTCATATCAAAAACAGTCACATCTCTTGGGTTGACCAAAGTTATCCAACACTTCTTTGTCCTCCATTTCCCATTATTTGGGGTCATATTGTCGTACCAAGGTCGTACCCATGTCGTACCTACCTCTATACATTATACATTGTCATTTGTCATACCTCTCCCATGGGGTAGGCAGACACACTTGTTCCACTTGTTATTGAACCTTTTTTTTAACGCAGTGAAAACTCTTTACGAGTATCCCAGGGCCCGGGGGGACCCGGGGGTTATGTGGGACTCTCTCCCCCGTCCTAACTCTCTCCCCCGTCCTACTCTCTCCCCCGTCCTACTCTCTCCCCTGTCCTACTCTCTCCCCCGTCCTACTCTCTCCCCCGTCCTACTCTCTCCCCCGTCCTACTCTCTCCCCCGTCCTAACTCTCTCCCCCGTCCTACTCTCTCCCCCGTCCTACCCTCTCCCCCGTCCTACTCTCTCCCCCGTCCTACCCTCTCCCCCGTCCTACTCTCTCCCCCGTCCTACTCTCTCCCCCGTCCTACTCTCTCCCCCGTCCTACTCTCTCCCCCGTCCTACTCTCTCCCCCGTCCTACCCTCTCCCCCGTCCTACTCTCTCCCCCGTCCTACCCTCTCCCCCGTCCTACTCTCTCCCCCGTCCTACTCTCTCCCCCGTCCTACTCTCTCCCCTGTCCTACTCTCTCCCCCGTCCTACTCTCTCCCCCGTCCTACTCTCTCCCCTGTCCTACTCTCTCCCCCGTCCTACTCTCTCCCCCGTCCTACTCTCTCCCCTGTCCTACCCTCTCCCCCGTCCTACTCTCTCCCCCGTCCTACTCTCTCCCCCGTCCTACTCTCTCCCCCGTCCTACTCTCTCCCCTGTCCTACTCTCTCCCCCGTCCTACTCTCTCCCCCGTCCTACTCTCTCCCCTGTCCTACTCTCTCCCCCGTCCTACTCTCTCCCCCGTCCTACTCTCTCCCCTGTCCTACTCTCTCCCCCGTCCTACTCTCTCCCCCGTCCTACTCTCTCCCCTGTCCTACCCTCTCCCCCGTCCTACTCTCTCCCCCGTCCTACTCTCTCCCCCGTCCTACTCTCTCCCCCGTCCTACTCTCTCCCCCGTCCTACTCTCTCCCCTGTCCTACTCTCTCCCCCGTCCTACTCTCTCCCCTGTCCTACTCTCTCCCCTGTCCTACTCTCTCCCCCGTCCTACTCTCTCCCCCGTCCTACTCTCTCCCCTGTCCTACTCTCTCCCCCGTCCTACTCTCTCCCCTGTCCTACTCTCTCCCCCGTCCTACTCTTTCCCCTGTCCTACTCTCTCCCCCGTCCTACTCTCTCCCCTGTCCTACTCTCTCCCCCGTCCTACTCTTTCCCCTGTCCTACTCTCTCCCCCGTCCTACTCTCTCCCCCGTCCTACTCTCTCCCCTGTCCTACTCTCTCCCCCGTCCTACTCTCTCCCCCGTCCTACTCTCTCCCCTGTCCTACTCTCTCCCCCGTCCTACTCTTTCCCCTGTCCTACTCTCTCCCCCGTCCTACTCTCTCCCCCGTCCTTTGCTATTGAACCTGACCTCTTTTGCTTCATCCACATAGGTACATTAATCTCTTCATATCATACATGTTCCTCGGTTTAGAATACTCTTGACTTGACCTTTTTGTAAATATCCCTAATTTGTTTCCTGTCCCATTCACACTCGCCATATATAAATCTGTTTATTAATCTACTTTTATCAGTATACTGTTTTCTATCCTTGTCTCGAAGAAACTCTAAAATCTCGAAAAGAATTCGTTTATCGCTATCCCGCGGGAACTACGCAATTTTCCGGGATAAAAAGTAGCCTATGTGCTATTCCAGACTTTTCTCTATCTATGTGCCGAATTTCATCCAGATCCGTTTGGCCGTTCTGGCGTGATTGAGTAACAAACAAACATCCATACATCCATACTTTCGCATTTATAATATTAGTTAGATTAGCATTGTCTAATTTTCTTCCATAAATTAGTCTGGGAGCAAAGAAAAAACATAGAATGTAGCTGCTTCTCGCGTTGATTTCAAAAGCCCATCGAGGGATGACGAAAATCTTGGGGCATCATGTTATAGGCGTTGGGACTATCCCATCACTGTTTTGATTCCCCTTTCCACTATCACGCTTGTTTCTTTTAGGGTCTTGTCACCTTATGTATGTATGTTATATCTCTAATTATTCGAAGAACTCACAATAAAATGTTAACAAATTATAGGTGTTTCAACTCCAATTTCCAAATGCGTCTGCGCCGTATTTATTCAGCTGATTTAGCTACGTGCTCGAGCAAACTAGCCACTGTTGCCACGCGATAGAGCTCAATGTAGGGGACCAATGATAAAATGGCGTGTGTGCTTAAGAGATTGGGTTACGTATGATTCAGTTTGGAATGTTACACATTATCATCATCATCAGCCTGAAGACGTCCACTGTTGAACAAAGGCCTCCCCCTTAGCACACCATAATGTACGACAACTCGCCACCTGCATACACTGGTTTCCCGCAACTTTTACGATGTCGGTCCACCTAGTGGGAGGCCAACACTGCGTCTTCCGGTTCGCGGTCGCCACTCACAACTGTCTCCCCTAAAGGTTGTCTGTTACTAATAACCCATACCATGAATAAACAATTTATACCACTGAATAACTTCACTATTTTCACGGGACGTTCTGCCATCCATCGAGGGAATGGGTGAAAATCTAGGGATCAGGCTAGAAGCGTTTTTTTTTTATGTGAATAGGAAGGCAAACGAGCAAGTGGGTCACCTGATGGTAGGCGATCACCACTGCCCATAGACACCCGCAACCCCGGAGGGATTGCAGATGCGTTGCCAACCTAGAGGACTTAGATGAAATGCCTCTTGTGCCCGTAATTTCCCCGGCTGTCTTACTCTCCACACCGGAACACACAGTGCATGGTTTAGCGAGTAAGATGGTGGTAGCGATCCGGACGGACCTTGCACAAGGCCCTACCACCAGCGACCCGATGCGGCTAACCCGTCACTAGGTATTTTGATCCCACCTATACGCCCGCAGTCGTGCAAAACTTGTCCTTCAGATCTTGTTATCTTAGGCTCTGTCAACCCCGTAAGGGATAAAAACGTGATTTATGTATGTATGTAGGTCTGTATGTTCTGCCATGCCGCTTTGCCCTACTGGGAGGATGGCTTTGAAACCATTCGTGAAAATATTGCGGGTGGTAGGACGATAGGATCTAGCTCCGTCTTATTCGCTAATCCAGCCGCCAAGCAGTGTTTGCTCTGCTGTGTTCCGGCGTAGAGAGTAAGCCGGTGGAAATTATTGACATTGTGAGGTTGTCTTAGCCTTGACTGGCAACGCATCTGATATCCGTTGCGGTGGTGCGGTTGTCTGTGGGTAATTATGCTCACTTACTTTCAGGTGATCCACTTGCTTGTTAGCCTTTCTTGTCGTACCTATAAAAAATGAGCTGCCCGTCTGGCAGCTCGCCCTCTCTCCGGTAAGCTGTAAAAGCCGTCTGAGGCTAACAGCAAAGTCCATTCGAAAAAAAAAAAAAAACCTATAAAAAAAATAAGCACTAATTTTTCTAAACCTGATTTCGTTAAATTTGTCAATTTTGGACGTTGGCTAATCATGTCATGTAAAACCTAAGAAAATTGATGGACCTTTTGCTATATCCTACTAATATTATAAATGCGAAAGTTTGTGAGGATGGATGGATGTGACGATGTGAGTGTATGTTTGTTCCTTCTTCACGCTGAAACGACAGGAAGGATTTGGATAAAATTTGGAATGGATATAGCTGGTACCCTAGATTAACACATAGGCTACTTTTTATCCGTGAAAATTGCATAGTTCCTGCGGGATAGCGATAAACGAATTATTTGCAGACGAAGTCGCTGGCAACAGCTAGTGTAAGTCTAATACTACGCGGACGAAGTCGCGGGCAGAAGCTAGTAAAATCTAAATATTTAAAAACTGGGGCGTTACGACAATCGCTTAATGCGTGCCAAGTTCTATTCAGCGTAAGGGACACAGTTATGCAGCTATATCTCTCTCTCTATCTCCAGCCTATATACGTCCCACTGCTGGACACAGGCTCTCAGAATGAGAGGGCTTGGGCTATAGTTCCCACGCGGGCCCAGTGCGGATTGGGAACTTCACACACACCATTGAATTGCTTCGCAGTTGTGTGCAGGTTTCCTCATACAGCTATATAGCTCTCTCAATATAAACTTTTTTCGTGTTGCACTTTGAAATATAATGTGAAGCTTAGAGCCTGTTTCACCACCCTCTTTTAAGTTCCAGGTATCTTAACTGTCAGTTACCTATGATTCCGTCTCTATTTATTACTACGAAACCGACAGAGACGTCATAATAGATAACTGACACTTAAGATAAACTGGAACTTGACAGAGAGTGATGAAACATGCCCTTAGATGTTTTGCTTGGCGTATATACCTTCTACTAGCTGTTGCCAGCGACTTCGTCTGCAAAAAATTCGTTTATCGCTATCCCGCGGGAACTACGCAATTTTCCGGGATAAAAAGTAGCCTATGTGCTATTCCAGACTTTTTTCTATATGTGCCAAATTTCATCCAGATCCGTTGGGCCGTTCTGGCGTGATTGAGTAACAAACAAACATCCATCCATCCATCCATACTTTCGCATTTATAATATTAGTTAGATTAGATTTGTTTGCGGCGTAAGTTCAAATGACATGAGATACCTTGGATATACGTAATAACATTTCCATTGTTACAAAAGTTATATTTACCGCATACCGACCACCAAACAACTCTCTGGCAATAGAAATCGAAAGCTCAGAAAACTAGTATTCTAAAACTAAACGCTAAATATTAGAAAACCGGCAACACAGCCTCATTCAAACGCTAATTCCATACAAATTCCAAGTCGTCACACACAATTTGTTCTAACCCGGGCATTTGCATTTGTATTGTGGTACCATTGTCTTCCATCTTATTTGTCTAAGTATGGAATAGTAATGCTGGTTGGTGGCTGTTATGCAAGTGACCCATTTCGATGTCTGTGGTTTTAAGGAATTCGAATTTGGAATGCTTTGAAATCTGCGCGGTGTTCCGAGGTTAACGGATGAGACTTATTGGTAAGCGTGAGTTGTTATAGTACCAAATTACATTAACTTTAACAATAGCCAATACCTTTAACCATAACTGTCAATTTTTGACACAAAACCTATGATGTATTAATTACTAGCTGTTGCCAGCGACTTCGTCTGCAAAGAATTCGTTTATCGCTATCCCGCGGGAACTACGCAATTTTCCGGGATAAAAAGTGGCCTATGTGCTATTCCAGACATTTCTCTATCTATGTGCCGAATTTCATCCAGATCCGTTGAGCCGTTCTGGCATGATTGAGTAACAAACAAACATCTATCCATCCATCCATCCATCCATACTTTCGCATTTATAATACTACTAGCTGTTGCCAGCGACTTCGTCTGCAAAGAATTCGTTTATCGCTATCCCGCGGGAACTATGCAATTTTCCGGGATAAAAAGTAGCCTATGTGCTATTCCAGACTTTTCTCTATCTATGTGCCGAATTTCATCCAGATCCCTTGGGCCGTTCTGGCGTGATTGAGTAACAAACAAACATCCATCCATCCATCCATCCATCCATCCATCCATCTATCCATCCATCCATACTTTCGCATTTATAATATTAGTTAGACTAGCTGTCGCCAGCGACTACGTCTGCAAAGAATTCGTTTATCGCTATCCCGCGGGAACTACGCAATTTTCCGGGATAAAAAGTAGCCTATGAGCTATTCCAGACTTTTCTCTATCTATTTGCCGAATTTCATCCAGATCCGTTGGGCCGTTCTGCCGTGATTGAGTAACAAACAAACATCCATCCATCCATCCATCCATACTTTCGCATTTATAATATTAAGATTATGTCAAAACCATAATCGACGTTTTTGACGAAATTTCATAATAGATTTATATTTTTTAGCCACAGACAGTTTTGAACATTTTCAATAAAGGCATATTACTACAGAGTCAAAAGATTAAATTCGTCTATGGATAATGACTATCCCAAAACAAACTTACACTTGTTGGTTATGGTTATGCTTAATATCATCATCATCATCATCATATCAGCCATAGGACGTCCACTGTTGGACAGAGGCCTTCCCAGACCTCCAGTTGCCTCGGTTGGAAGTCAACCACAATGTATGCGACTGCACTGCACATATAAACTAAAAACTAATTAAAAACTGAACTAAAATTAATCTCAAAATAAAGCAATTAAAAAAGTAGAGGCCCCGAGGCATAGTACCATGGACGCGGACAGTATTCCTCCTTTGGACAGCGATACTAATACGCTGTCCAAGGAAGCTGCCGCCCTGCGGTCACTAAGAAATAAATTAATAAAACTTTGATTTTAAACATTGCAATAAAACGGTAACAGGTAAATATTTCGGATTAATTTTAAAACATTTTAAATTCCTTTCTCATTCATTTATGCCGGTAACTGTACCTAACTATATGTCTAACAAATCCTACTAATATTATAAATGCGAAATTTTGTGAGGATGTGACGACATGAGTGAGTGGTGTGTATGTTTGTTCCTTCTTCACGCTAAAACGACTGGATGGATTTAGATCAAATTTGGAACGAAGATAGCTGGTACCCTAGATTAAAACGTAGGCTACTTTTTATCCCGTAAAATTGCATAGTTCCCGCATGTCAATTGCTAAATCAACGCGGACGCAGTCGCGGACAGAAGCTAGTATCTCAATAATAAGGTCATTTACATTTCATGCATTGTTCAATACCTCTGAAATACTTTAAGAAACGTGTTTTTCTTATTAGTGCCTGCGTTGCGCCCGCGCCATATTTAAAGTTATCGAGCGACCAATCTATTTATACAGCTGGGAGCGGCGCCACTGTCATACGGTTATCGAAAATTTGTATGCATAATTGGTAGTTCATTATTTTGTCACCGGCAAAGTTAAGTTGGTGGTACTGTGCTTTAATTTGTTTGCGAGTCACGCACCAAGATTAGAAACGAAATGTAAAGTCTTGTAAAGTGCTCCGCTTTGTATTGAAATTGAAGTTTTTAGTATTTTCTATGCTAATTGCCAAACTAGTTTTCTTGACAAGAGTTGAAGATTATGTTCGTACATCTGTAAAAGTGTGTTAGGAATAATGAAAATGTGTTCTATTCTCACAGGACCCTTTTAAATCTTTTTTTAAAAGATTTCCATGCCAATATTCTATTAGTTCTATGAACAAAAATCAACCTTCATTCGACCTTGGCCAATTGTAATAAAAAAGACATCAACGCAATCTCAACAGCAAAATCGAAACTTATCAAAAAAGCCTTTTTGAAATTTATAATTTTTTACCAAAACAAGTGGCCAGCACACACACCTTATTGTGTTTTTTAGAGCATTATATATGTTCAAAATGCCTCTACCTACCGTTATAAGAGATTTTCTCGCCTTACGAGTAGGTACCATAGATTTTAAACACTAATCAATCATGGATATAGGCCAAAGGCGCTGCGGCTAGCAACCCATCACTATTGATTCCCTTTTTCACCTATAACTATACGCCCCAATCACGCTAAATGTAACCTTTAGGTTACCTTAATATCTGTCTACCTCGTAAGGAATAAAGACGACATTTTTGTATGTATGTATACACTGATCTAAAATGTCTAGAGATATTTTTTATACCTAGAAAATTTTGAAAATTTCAATATAGGCATAATATATTACTACCGAGTCAAAAGATCAAATTGGTCTAGGGATAATGATTATCCTAAGGCTTTTTTGATGTGTGTATATTGATACATACATACATACATACATATCGTCACGCCTCTTTCCCACAGGGTTAGGCAGAGACTACTTTGTTCCACTTGCTACGATCCTGACATACCTCTTTCGCTTCATCCACATTCATCAATCTCTTCATACATGCTCGTCGGTTTCGGGTAGGTACTCTTGACCTGGCCTTTTTCCAAAACGTCCCCAATTTGATCATGGAACGTCCGCCTAGGCCTTCCCCTCCCAACGCACCCATTCACACTCGCCGTATAAATCTGTTTAGTTAATCTTCTTTCATCCATCCTCTCTACGTGACCAAACCAACTAAGCATACTTTTTTCTATCCTAGTCACTATATCTTCTTTCACACCAGCACGTTCCCTTATCACACTATTCCTTATTCTATCTTTCAGTGATTCACCTTCCATACTTCTTAACGCTCTCATTTCTACTGCATTTATTCTACTTTCATGCTTCTTTTGCCATACCCAACTTTCGCTACCGTACATTAGTGTTGGAACGAGCACCCCTCTGTGAACAGCCAGACGCGCCTTCTTTGACACCTTCTCACTGCTCACAAAGGCGATTAGGCGATATTGATACCATGATTAAAAAAAACTTCTGTTTTTTTTTTAAGTCCTGGTCGAAGTTTTTAAATAGAGCAGCCGCTTTCAAAGCGGCTGTGTTGCCATATATTGGTAGTGTTTTGCTTAGCCTTACTGCAATTATCGTACGGTATCTAATAGTGTAAAACGAGCATGCACGCATGCTGCGTGGGAGTGGGACAAAATATACAAACGGTGCGCAAGTTACGTTTTCTTACGTAACTTTCGTAAAAAAGTATTTTCGGACGTAGATGCATATCGAATCTAATCATATATCTAACTAGCGACCCGCCCCGGCTTTGCACGGTATATTATGCATGTATTATACATATAAACCTTCCTCTTGATTCACTCTATCTATTAAAAAAAACCGCATCAAGATCCGTTGCGTAGTTTTAAAGATTTAAGCATACATAGGGACATAGGGACAGAGAAAGCGACTTTGTTTTATACTATGTATGTAGTGATGGTCATGCATTTTTTAACAAAAACATAATTATAACTTGAAATTATAGGTATATGTTTTTAAATCTTGTAAATATGTATTTTGATTGAATAAATTTTGCTATGTGTACTCAATCAACTTGAAATTTGGTACATATATTACAATGCAATCAACAAAAAAAACGGTCTGAAAAATATCATGTTTTAGCAACTAAAAACACAATAAAAAATTCTGTAATAGCGGCGCATATTGAGGTACCTATAAATTTGGCGTGAAACGAGAGCGGTAAACGAGCAAGCGGCCCAACTGCTGGTAACAAAACAAAGTTGTTCAAGCTAGGGCCTTACCATGATCTCTTAATGCGATTCAATCCCGACTCAGTTCAGGTTTTAGCCGTCATTTTTAGTACGGACCTGACAGCGAGCGAACCTAAACTAAATCAGAATTGGCTCGCATTAAGACGTCATGGTAAGGCCCCTGGTCGCTTCAAGCAATCAGCCCAAGTGTGAAATTAAAATTTAAACTTAAAACCAGCTTCTTAGTTAATATCTGAACAAAACAATGACAAATTACTGTACTGTTAAAATTTATACGCGATTGTTAACAGCGCGTGAGATCTTGGCCCGTCAGTTAATCAATTATCGGCTCTATTGTTAATACATTAAGAGTTACTTAAGAGGCCATGTGATACTGACGCGCGAACTAAGGCTACGGTTTAAGAAATAATCATAATAATATATCTTAAGCCATACTCGTCTGCGAGCAAAGAAAACATAGAATGTACCGTTGCTTCTCTTCTCGCGCCGATAAAAGCCAAACGAGGGAACAGGCGAAAATATTAGGAATCATGTTATAGGCGATGCTAGCAACCCATCACTATTTTGATTCCCCTCTCCACCTAGTCCACAATCATGGTAAAAGTGGCCTTTAGGTCTTGTCACCTTAGGCTCTGTATACCCTGTAAGGATAAAGATGTGATTTATGTATTACTAGCGACCCGCCCCGGCTTCGCATGGCATAATTATGCATGTATTATCATATAAACCTTCCTCTTAAATCACTCTATCTATTAAAAAAAACCGCATTAAAATCCGTTGCGTAGTTTTAAAGATTTAAGCATACATAGGGATATAGGGACAGAGAAAGCTACTTTGTTTTATACTATGTGATTTACTTTCCTGTGATCACTCTATCTCGTTGGTGAACACAAAGAAAATCTGTAGGCTTATTGTCTAACTCGCTCGCAATCCAATCACCATCGTGTTCATTTTGAAAGTTCTTGTATAAATAAATAAATAAATAAATAAATATCTTGGGACAATTGACACCAATTGACCTAGTCCCAAACTAAGCAAAGCTTGTGATATGGGCACTAGACAACGGATAAACATACTTATATAGATAAATACATACTTAAATACATATTAAACATCCAAGACTCGAGAACAAACATTCGTATTTTTCATACAAATATCTGCCCCGACCGGGGATCGAACCCGGGACCTCAAGCTTCATAGTCAGGTTCTCTAACCACTAGGCCATCCGGTCGTCAATGAACCGGTCCAATGTCCGGTCGGTATGAATGTGACAGCTAGCTGATTCCGATGCCAATTGTCAGCCCATATATACGAACTGTCAAAATGAACACGATGGCGATTGCGAGCGAGTTAGACAATAAGCCTACCGTTCAGTACTTTTATCACGAACATATCACAGAGAACTTTGTTTCATAATTATCTAGTTACTAGCTGTTGCCCGCGACTGCGTCCGCGCAGAATTAAATAATATAGCCTATGTTCATAAGTTCATTTAATGGTGAAAGAATTTTTCAAATCGGTCCAGTAGTTTCGGATCCTACCCTATGCAAACAAACAATCAAAGCATTCCTCTTTATAATACCATTTCCACCATTTCCACCACCATTCCTTTCTGTACCAGGTTAGCTGGAAGAGATCCCTTCTTAGGTATAAGTTCGCCTTTGTACTATTTTCTGTGTACTTCTGTATTTTTAATTTTTTTATGTGCAATAAAGAGTTTACACATACATAATATTAGTCTAGTAGTCAGTTGCAAGTCAAGGTGTAGGGTGTTTCCTCCAGTTAAAAGTTTCGACACTGCAAATAAGACCTGTCACCAAAGTACCGTTAGAGCGGGACGCATGACCAATTATCGCGAGACAGCAAACAGTCGTGCTGCACCACTTCACACTCCTTCTGTCAAATGGACAACAGTCAAGTTAATACCGCGATGTTTAGGACCGAGTCACACGGGAACATACGGTATTTATATTACTAGCTTGCTGCACGCGGCTGCGTCCGCGCAGAAATAAATGTACATACATACATAAATCACAATACAATACAATACAATACAAATACTCTTCACCACAAATCAGTATAAAACAATACAGCAACAAAGAACAAAGTTTGTTTGTTACTTAATCACGCCGGAACGGCTCAACGAATCTGGATGAAATTCGGCACATAGAGAAAAGTCTGGAATAGCACATAGGATACTTTTTATCCCGGAAAATTCCCGCGGGATAATGATAAACGAATCCTTTGCAGACGAAGTCGCTGGCAACAGCTAGTATTTATTAAGTAGTCAATGTCCTTTAATTTATTGAGTTTTGAATAAAGTTGGAGACTGTTACACAGTTACGTCTATATCCCTTAAATACGGGGTAGACAGAGCCTAAAGTAAAAAGACCCAAAGGCCACATTTAGCATGATTGTGGGCGTCTAGGTTGAAGGAATCAAAATAGTGATGGGTGGCTAGCCGCATCGCCTATAACATGATTCCTAAGATTTTCGCCCTCCTCGATGGGCTTTACTACTTGCGCGGGAAGAGAAACACCTGGTACGTACATTTTATGTTTTTCTTTAGGTACTCCCAGACCAGCATGGAAGAAAGAATAACCTATATTCAACAAAGATAATCATCATCATCATCATCATCATCATCATGATCAGTCTGAAGACGTCCACTGTTGAACAGAGGTCTCCCCTTTAGAACGTCACAACTTCTCGACGCTTCCAACAATTATCGTTATATTTCAAGCGTATTACACAGCACCTTGTCAAATTATATACCTAAAACTTCACCGTGAATCGCTCTATTGGTGTCCTTGTCTTTTCCCTACAGCCAGAAGAGTGTAGACGGCCGGCAGCGCATATTCTGTTAATGAAGAGAGCTATCCGTCGACAGTATTGCCAGTAAACACTGTCATGGAGTTGCTCTCTTTATGAACGGATGCTTATTCAACGGACAGCGAAGGGAAGAAAGAGAAGAAACATTGGGTCTACTCGAACTCAAACTACAAATAATGAACAATTGAATGAGAGTTATAGGTGAAAAACTTTAGTAAATGACCTGTTTACTCAGCGGCATATTTAGCGGAACACAAAAAAAGTTAACCAAACGCATATATAGTTACCTACACTTTTTTTTGTGTTCCCCTAAATATGTCTATGAGTGTATGTTAGTAGTGTACAGAACTGAAAAGGGACTTAGTCATTTTAATTTGGAACGTCGATTTGTCTATTCGCACACATTACTCACATTACTCATAACTAAGTACAACAGTCATTTGTTTTTCACCTGTACCATTTTTTATGTAACAGGGGCCCAATTTCCAAAAGCATATCGCTCGAAATGAATGCCAGAAAGATGTAGAAAAATCTACGTATATCTTCAAAAGTACAGCATATAATTTCTTAAATTGGAGAAATTACGAAAAGCGTGGATATCCTCTGAACGGGGAATAATTAGAGTATCCGGCAACTCTTACCTAGAAGCCAAAGACATTGGAGCTTCTAGGCAGCGTTGCCAGATCATCAACGATTTTCGAAATTATCCCAATTTCGAATTTACCCCAATGCACACCCCTGTTCACAATGTTTCGAGCTCAGATGACCTGCCTTATTCCAATGATGATGCAGTTGATTTGGCTCTATATTCGACGAAGAGGAGAACGTGAACATTATTACGACGCCATTTTGAATTAACTCTTCAGTTTCAGGGGTATAAGTTGAGGTGCGTAAAAATATTACTGGCGCACCTCCACTATCAGTTTCAAGTGACAAAAAGTCGCTCCCACATATCTCATATCTCACGCTTTTTACACACACTCTCTCTCTCTCATAACATAGCATCCTATTATAATGTCCCACTGCAGGGCACAGGCCTCCTCTCAGAGTCCACACACAAGCAATTAAATTAATCCTACTTATATTATGAATGCGAAAGTTTGTGACGATGCGAGTGAGTCAGGGTGTATTCTTCACGCTGAAACGATAGAACAGATTTGGATTAAATTTGGAACGGAGATAGCTAGCCTAGCTTAAAATATAGGCTACTTTTTATCCCGGAAAATTGTATAGTTCCCGCGGGATAGCGATGAACATTTCCATTGCTAATTAGGCCTGTACGCGAACGAAGTCGCGGGCAGAAGCTAGTTGTATATAAAACTAGCTGTCACCCGCGGCTTCGCCCCCCTACCAGTTTTTTCCAAGATATTGTTAACTACCTACATAAAAACCTTCTCCTGACAACAACAAACACAACAAAAAAGAATTAGTGAATTCAGTTCAGCCACAGTATATATATAATAGTATATATATAAGCTAAAGTGACATCTGACATTTCTCGTTATAAAAATAATATATACATTTTATTTCATAATAATATAGTATCATTCTTACCTTTCAACATCAGCAGGTAGTTTAAAAAACGAAAGCTCCGGTTTTGAAGAAGCCGAGTTCAAGCTTTTGGCATGTTTAAAACAAACACGGCCGCTCGTCTCAATGCGCCACGCGCGACTGACGGCACCGCGAGATCCGCTTAGGGGCCGTGTAAAAGCGCGTGTCTATGTGTGCGTTCGTTTCGACCGATTTGTTCGTAGATTCCCTACTGCTTGTTCTTATATGTACTGTGGTTCAGCTGTTCACGCATGATGCCGTGACCAAGGGAATTTGGGATTCATTATACAGTCAGGGAATTTTTTAACGGAACACAAAAAAGTTTGCAAAACAAATACTTAACGCTTGACCAGAAAGGAAAAACAGTTACCTTTGTGTTCCGCTAAATATGTCCCTGAGTGTAATATAGAATAGAAGAAAGAACTTTGGGCTTAAAACCACTAAATTTCATAATACCTTATTCACTAATACCACTAATTTTCATATTACCATGGGCTCATAATACCTAAAAATACCTGAAAAGTCAAAATGTCTCCACAATTTTACATTTTAGGTATTTTTAGGTATTATGAGCCCACGGTAATATGAAAATTAGTGGTATTAGTGAATAAGGTATTATGAAATTTAGTGGTTTTAAGCCTAAAGCAAGAGAGATTAGGTTGGCAACGCATCTGCAATCCCTCCGGGGTTGTAGGTGTCTATGGGCAGTGGTGATCGCTTACCATCAGGTGACCCACTTGCTCGTTTGCCTTCCTATTCAAATAAAAAAAAAAAATAATAATTAGGTAAGTCGACATTTACTTTAAAAGCCACGAAAGGCCCTTTTTTCATGTAAAATTGCAAACCCGGCAACGACTTGTATGTCTGTTTCCTGTCTTTATCTATTTCTGAATCCTCATGAGGTGTAGAAATTAAACACACACACAACTATAAGAGTTTTTAATGATTCACGGTTAAGTTCATTCGAAATATTATAAACGGGATGTGAACCGCGATTACCTTTATTGAGCTCCCGATATTTCGATACAGTTGCATGTATCATGATCTTCATTGTATCTTCAGTCTACCCGTGATCATGATACATGCAACTGTATCGAAATATCGGGAGCTCAATAAAGGTAATCGCGGTTCACATCCCGTTTATAATATTTCGAACACACACAACTTTTTCACAATGAATATCAATCGTGACTTCCTTGGCTTAATGATGGCTTGGCTTAACAGGGGGGTTACCATGATGTATTAATGCGATTCAGTTTAGGTTCGCTCGCTGTCAGATACTAAAAATGACAGTTAAAACCTGAACTGAGTCAGAATTAGGTCGTGGTAAGGCCCCTGGTTACTCTAGAAATATTAGTCTACACGAGAATATAAGTCGTATGTTTGTTAAAATGTCTAGACTATTTACACACAACTTATTTGTGAAACGAGATAGCGTCAACTTAATATCTTTACTGTTATTTACTAGTCCCATTTCCAAGTAGATATTATCGTAATTCAAACACTGTAATTAGGCTAGTTTTATCGTCAAGGCTTAAATGTGTTTAATTTAAAAATGTAAAGTACACTGAAGCCTTCGTTTTGGTATCACAATACTTTGCCGACATTAACGCCACCTAGTATCGAGTAGATGAACTACCTATAATAACGCTGGCATGATGGACAAGATTTCCTTTCGCTATTTTTGTTCGACTTCAGAACATGAAGATATTTAATTGTGTCGTATTTTTTGGATTGTATTATTAGTCAACTTCTTAGCCGCCTGTGAATTGGTTACGACGGTTCTTTTGGTTAATATGTTACTTATATATTTTTTAAATATCACTCGACCACGACAATCTACCTATACAGCCACAATCACGCTAAACGTGGCCTTTAGGTCTTGTTACCTTAGGCTCTGGCAGTATTGCGCTTCGAAAATTCTGTCAAATAATTAAATATAAAAAGTGGACAATGCTTTTTTTAACGTATTCGACTTTTCGCCCATATTGACTTGATATGAAGTCAGTTGTCACTGTAAAATATACCTTCAAATGACAAAATAAAGTTGACAGTTGCGGACATTAGAGCTGCTTGACGGCGAAAAGGTTCACACTTTAAGTAACAATGTGGACTGTACTATACTGTAGGTAGTCAATCAATCAATCAATCATTTTATTTGATAAAAACAATGTGTTACAAATATAGGTGACGTAATAAAATAAGTTTCCCCACTTTTTGCCATTTTAGTCTTAGTCTTAACAAAATCAATGTATGTGTTGTCTGTTTTAGATTCTGAACTGAGTTCCGCTTCCGTACATCAAAGCCATTGAACTATACTATATACATGACTTAATACAATTTTTTTTAGTATAGAATTTTTAGGACTCCAAACTTACGATGGGGTTTGAATCATGTTTTTTTTTACTTATAGAGTTATAGACAAAAACGTAATCAAAAATGAAATTTCAAATATTGTCTTCTAACGCTTATGATTAAGCAGCTGAGTATACCCTATCTATAATTCCTGCGCAAACGTCTTCTTACCTAACTGCTCAAACATCGTTATCGCTATCTCAAGATCCCACGGCGATAGCGGATAACAGAGCAAACAGCGCAGGTATGCGACGCAGCATCTTGTAACATAATTGGAACATAATCAAATAAAATTACGCTTAAAACTACGATTTTCCTTCCTCCTTTCCTTTATTTCCTTTTATTTTTCTTTTTCCTTGATTATGATGACCTATATACCTACTTTGTTTCTGTATTGTTTTGTACTAATTTGTGGTCTCAATAAAGAGTATTTGTATAAAAGCCGAATATGTTTCGAACTAATCCGTAGTCCATTTTCAAACAGCAGAAGAATGACTACGGATAGTCCGAAACATATGTCGAGCATTATTCGCCTTTTATACGTGAGTTATCCGTATTCGTAATTATGATTGAGTCTCACGGTAGTATCATGTTGAAAGTATTTGTATTGTATTGTATCTTTCATACGTCTGAGAGCAAAGAAAATAATGTAATATTGGCATTTCTAATGTAATTGTAAGTTTAAAAAGAAAAAACGAAAAAATGTGTATTTTTATACTCTAAATATGTATTAAATGTGTATTAAAAATCAAAGCGTATAATAATAAAAACCGCTGTAAGAAAATATTGAGCATTTTCATTTATTACCGAGTTTAAAATACCCTTAATATTATTATTATTCTTTGACCAGGACACCGATTTTTGAAAGCACATATATGTGAAAATACAACTCGAAAGTGGTGAAAAATGTTGAATTTATTTATTAGTCTCGTGAACTAGTTAACAATTTAATTCGAGCTAGTAGTAGAGTACTAGAGTAGTTTTGAAGATATAAACAAATTCTTACCAACTGGGAATGGATGATTATTTTAAAAGTGCTTGGTGATTTTTCTATTGATAGGAATAACCATCCTTAGCTACGGAAAAAACGTTTCGCATTTTTCCGTCGAGCCATATATTTTATGAAAATAAAATCATTTTACTCAGTCATTCGGCGGCCTCTATACGGCATATCAAATTTAAAAGAAAAATTGAAATATTGTGATGAAAACTACAGCTCCGCTTTACATATAGACAAGTAGTCGATGATTTAATTTAAGCTGCTGTTTCCCAACAAGACAAAGATTTTGTCAATGTTAAGTCAACGTCTGGGACTGGGCTGGTCATGTTTGCCGTATGCCGGATGAGTTATGGGCCAAGATAACCACCAAGTGGAGTCCCACTAACTCAAACCGGCGGCCCGGTAGACCTAGACGGCGATGGCGGGACGAGTTAGAAGCCTTCTTGAACGACTGGATACTTACCGCAGCAGACCGGGAGTAGTGGAAGAGTTGGGGAGATGCCTTTGCTCAGCAGTGGGACACAATAGGCTGATAATAATAATAATAAGTCAACGTCACGCACGGCCAACATCGCTTGCTCTTTATAACACCTACGAGGGCGTGCGTGTCGGGTTACCTCCACGTGTGGTCAGGAGCTGCTGTTTGTTTCTGGATCCGTCCGGGGGGAAGAGCAGTGCTTGGTCCGGTGCACCCTGGGCAACGGCTAATAATTTCCTGGCAGTATCTGAGGGATATCATTGACCGTTGGCTAAGAGCCCGACAGGGGGGGAGCGGTCTTTGACCATATTACCGTACAACGTTGCCGACATTTTGTTGATTTTGTCACAGGATTTTATAATAAAATTTTACCCTGACATTGGCGAAGTTGTCGTCGCTATAACGACTTGTAACGCCACAAATAAAAGAAGAAGAAGAAGAACACCTATGAGCGAACGGGTCTAAATATGATTGTCAACCATGCAGAAAATACAGGTAATGACAGTTATTCACAGAAATTAGAGTACATTATCAAAGCCGGATAGATAAGATTGGCATCTCCCTATCATACATTCTTGCGTAGGGTTCTTTACCTATTAAAATGTTAATAGGTAAATATTAAGTAGGAAATTAATATCTCATTGATACGAAAGCAATTAAGTTCCGATATTGATAGCAAAGATAAGAAACAAATCAGTACGAAGCCGTCTGTGACATGCTACACAAATAATGGGGGTTTTATTTGTGTTAGTTCCTTTGTTTATATGTTTTGGAATAGCTAGCGGGCAGATATTGTGTGAAGATGGATTCTGTAGGGTAAGTTTGATTTAACCTTTTCAACTTTAACCTTTTTAACCTAGACATTAAGTACAACTTTGGCCTTTAGCTATTACTTACAATGCTTAATTTGACGCAATTTTTGTGTCGATATTAAAAAATATAAATTAGCTTAAGTTCCGTATACTCAGTCATAAAATTAGTACTTAACCCAATTTTTATCTACTTTTGATTCGAATTTTAGCTGTCATAATTAGTCTCTAATTGATTAGCATTTAAACAAAAGTGCACGAAATAAAAATACAATAGAGTAGGTGCCATCCCATTGATTTTAATTTTTTTATTAAATAGCCTTGTGTCATATCAGGGCCCTATTTCATAGCTACTAGTTACAATTTCCAAGCGGAAGTCTCTATCTAATAGATAGGGTCAGAAAGAGACTTCCGCTCGTAAAATGTAAATTGTAACTTTATAAAATAGGGTCCAGGACGTCAAAGAAAATGCCTTGGATTTCAATTTTCAACATAATAGAAAAAACTCCACCGACAAGAGCCCTCTTAAGTTTAAGAAGAACCTTAATACTTTTATCTCTTTATTCTTCTTGAGTGAAATAACTACCAGTCGAGGGGATAAACATCGATACAGACAGCCACACACGTCAAATACATGTACCACGGACCTTATTGTTTATGGCTTAAAGGTGTATAGATGTTTTTGACGTCTTGGTAACGTAGGTACATATATATTTATGCCCTTGACTATATAGTGAAAGAATTTGAATCGCGTACCACTGTAGAACTTTTTCACTGAAATGACTTATCATCTGAGCTTATGAAGAAAAGATTCCACAGAGGTACGAGTATACATGATTCAGTTTCTTAGGCCGTACGTGCGTGTCATGAAATTATGACTCATAATTTTGTTGTTCATTTTTTTAAATATCGTCAACTTGTCAAATGTATGGACCGACTTTGGACCGTGTCGACACAGACGTCACGTCAAAAGGCTACTCCCAAATTCGAAATTCATATCAACGTACCTCTCAGAAGGTAAAATCCTGTAAGTTCAGAAGTAAGTAAAACACTTAACTTCCAGTCGTACAGCTTCGACGTAGGCTGCACTGCGCCTGCGCAACAGTGCAATATCAACAACGCGACACACGCAGGAATATGGCTGCCCTCGCCTACCATCTGTAACTGCTGCGACTACTGCCTTCCTTTCATTGGTGAGCCACTGTGGTGAGGCCACAATACAACTCTCAGATTTTTTAAGTAAAAACTTCTGCGGCACTGAGCGCTTTTTGGGATGGGTATAAAATGTTAAACTCGCGTCAGGCGTAAGACGGAGGGAGAGTTTAAGTATCAGGATATCAGGATCCTATACGAGCTTATTTTGAAATACGAATGAATCGCGTTCGATTTTTTAAGTGTTTTTTTTTTGTTGAGTCGTGGAGCAACAGTACTAGGGCATCAGCACATTGTTAGAGCTCCGTCGATATGGATAATTCGTATTTTATTTTTGTAATCATTTCAGTCATTTGTGTGTGTGATTTTAGTGGAAGGCGACCATTGCAGCTTGGGTGGGCCGGGTACGGGTACCACGGTGGGTCGGTGCGGAGACGGCCTGACCTGCACTGCAGAGGATGACGGCAACTTCTGCAGGCGGAGTGAGTATTTAAAAAAAAAACATTTATTGCCACATAAAAAAACAAACACAAAAATAAAAAACCCAAAAAAATAAAAATAGAAACACGATAAGTACAAATATGTGGCAATATGCTCAAGCTCAGCATTTATATGCTACCCAGTACTTACTACATTAAATTAATAATTAGGTACAAATATCTCTGTAAGCATTGACAGAAGTAAACTCATAGTTGGTAAGAAGGAAAGTCAAGTAATATCATAGCTGATTCAATCAGGCGTTACATTACGCAGGTCCATTATTAATAAACAATAGGGCATAAAGGGCATTTATTTATCTTACTAATACTCTGCTTCTAAGCGGTAGCATCCTCAGGAGAAAACTGGCTAGTTATTATACCATAGGTTTTAGTTCTGTTTGTCTTTCTCAATGCGCGCTTAACTGTTTTCCAGTGGACTCTAAATGCCACGCTGCGCAGGACGAGTACGATGCGCGCCACGAGCTCGGCCAGATCGGTGCGCTGGAGCAGAGGCCTACTTGCGACGCAAAGGGGCAACACACGCCATTCTACTGCGTACCTACACAGACGTAAGAACGCCATCTAGTGTCGAGTAGGTAAATGCCAGCGATACTAGCGACATCTAGTGTCCAGTACACAAAATGCCACGCCACTGGCGACATCTAAAGGGAAAGCCCATGAAGCGGATAATAGTAAGTGGACTGTATAGTTTAGAATATATCGCAATTAAAAGCAGCTCCTCAGCTCAATACTTGTATATTGACACTGACTACCATAAAAAACAAAATTAGAAAAATAAAATACATAAAATGACAGTAAAAAAGGCAGAGTTCGTAACAGCCCATACCTTTCTACTGTGTTTTCTAAAGCCATACCAGCCTATGTAGCACAATCTAGTTTAGTGTTGATTAAAATGATACGCCAGGTAAAAAAAAACAATATCAGCTCGGTCAGATTGGAGCACTGTATTGGAGCGGCCTACTTGAGATTCAGACGCAACAAACAACAAGCGCCATCTAGAGTTGATTAGGTTTTCTACAACAGCGATACTAGCGCTATCTAGTGACGAGTAGATGAACTTACAGGAGCATAGTTACAAGTGCCGGCACGTAGGTCTAGTGATTCCAATAAGGTTCTCTCATGTCTTTTCCAGATGCTTCTGCCAATCGGAAGAGGGCGAGCGCTTGTTTGGCGAAGTTCTTCACATGGGAGCGGTCACTGAGCGGAATATGCATTGCGGTAAAGTTAAATTAAAAAACCTATACAACGTGTTACAAACTACCCCTTTAAATATCAAAGCTAATATAGTCAACCCTAGTAAACTGTCATCTCAGGAAACCATACTGGGGTTCTTAAATATTGTAAATGAATTTGTTATAAGGTCACATTTAACCTCCTTTCGGCTTTTAAAACCCTGTAGTTTTGTAAAACCCTGTATACTAAACATAACATATTTACCTTGCTATTCCGCTACTCACGTGCAAGATAACCAATCCTGTGCGAAATATATGTTTTGCATCCAAACCCTCCCTCCACTACTGCCACATAAAACACATATAAATCCCACAAACCTAATTATCCCTTACACCACACAAACACTGACGCGCGTTTCGATCCCTCTACGCCACTCTACGGGATCATTCTCAAAGTTTGAGAGCACAATTGATGCACATGTAAACCATGCATGATGCATGATTTTATAATATAAACATAAATACCTCAAAAGTGCGATGTCGATGTATTTCTATTATTTTTGGTATCATCCTTTTATGTTAAATTTATTCTACCCTCAGGTTGTTCCCGTCTTCATGAAAAGATTAGACGTTCCATATCGCCCGGCGTTCCCCTTCCCGTCATCGGGTTACGGTGCACGTCGGACGGCAATTTCAACCCTATGCAGTGTTTAGATAACGTCTGTTATTGCGTGGACAAGATCACCGGGACTATACAGGAGGATGAGAAGATTGATTTGAACACATCTCCGCTGTCAGATTTGTCATGCTGTAAATATATTTTTCCTTTTTTTTACAACATGAAAACACTCGAAACTAAAATTATTCAACTAGTATCACAAATTTAGCACTATTTTTAAGATTCTGGATATTCGAATATTTGGATTTTTCAGATGAATTCGAATTATTCGAATAGTACTTAAAAAGAAATTAATGACTCATTGAAATTAATGAATAAGTTTCGTGCGAGAGATAAGTAGAGACCAATTTAATATCGCCAAAATACAAAGGGTAATCCAAAAGGTTTTTTTTTTACGTAATGAAGACGTAACGTAAATGAGAGAAAGATTAACAAATAAGTTAACTGCTACTCGCCACTAGATGGCGCTAAACACAAAGTTTTTTTTTTTCAGATGACGCAGACCTAGACTTATTTCCAAACAACGTTGGCATTCCCCCCTACAACTACACCTCACCATGCTTCGAGAACATGAAAGAAAGGATAGAGTTCTTGCTGGAGAGTGAGCGAGAAGGATGGAACGTGGACTTCTTCAGCGAAATACCGGAATGCTTGCCTGATGGGACATATGGGAGAGTGGTTAGAAGGAATGGGAAGTGAGTGCAGACTTTCCTTCGATAAAATAGTAACTAAATCTGACAAGAAATAATACGATTTCCGTGGCAATATTGGCAATGCACTTCGCTTTTTGTATTGGAGTAATTTTGTGGATGCAGCGAAGTATTTATCACAAGTACTAAATAATATTTAAATAATACTATACCTTCCTTTATTCAGTGTGATTCAGTGCAATATCGCCGCTTGCAGTGTCGAGCTCTATAGAAATCACCAAATTTGAATGTTAGGTTGGTAACCCTGAACTGCGTTTTGTTATTGCAGTAAAATTTGCGTGGACGAGCGCGGCCAGCCGATTGAGGGATACGAGGCAACGCCGGGCACAGACGAATTCGATGAAATGAATTGCAGTAAGTTAATACAGTCGATGATAAGTTAGATTATTAAATAAAAACAAATTCGTAAAGCAATATTCAGATGTATAAACAACCTACTAACAAACAATTTATTGTCGTATTTAGATTTTTTTCATTTCCCTTAAAATCCCATTGTGATAATAGCCTCCTTGCGCCTTGGACATATCTTAATGTCTATGATGTTTCTGTTACTAATGTCATTCTATCAACAACTATGTCTCTTTACCATGTCCTATTTTATTATTGAATAAAGCCAATATTCTATTTGGTCTTATCTGAACTCGTATCAATTTATTCAATAATAATTTTTTCGTGTCGCCAAAAATGACTGAGAGAAAAGAAAACTCATCTATGTCACGCTATTTGCGCCCCGAACGGTTTGACGTGGAACCTTCGATGACAGGTTCAGACCTTAAATGGGCCCACTGGAAATATTCATTCGAGAATTTCATCGCACGGGAAGCTGCCTCAGCTGATAAAACACTTAAGTATCAACTCCTTGTCAATCATATCTCTCCGTCAATTTACAATATTATTCAAGCAAAGACCTCATACGACGAAGCCATCAAAACGCTCAATGATGCCTATGAGAAGCGACAAAACACCACCCTAGCACGACATATTCTAATTTCAAGGAAACAACAGCCGGGCGAGTCCGTAGCTGAGTACTCGAGAGCCCTAAACGTACTCGCTCGTGACTGCAAATTCACAGATGTCACTGCAGCTGATTACCAAAACGATGTCGTACGATTAGCTTTCATTGCCGGGGTATCATCGCAGAAAATCAAACAAAGACTTCTAGAAAACTTGACTGACACTCTGGAAAAAACATTGAATCTGGCTTTGTCTCTAGAATCTGCCGAAAACACTTCGCAACTACTTACAGTGTCACCTTCTACATCTGCTCATGCTAATGCTGCCTCTGAAGCTCCAGAACAGTCGCCGATGACCAATTTAGCAGCTACAAACGCTCCAAACAGACCTCGACCTGATTCTTATCCTAACCCAACAAGACGACGATGTTTCTTCTGTGGTAGCACCAATCTTCATCAGCGAAACAGATGTCCCGCGTATAACGCCGAATGCCAGCTTTGTTCTAAGAAAGGGCATTTTGCAGGCGTATGCCGTAGTTCTGGGCCCAACCCGCGATCTGCTAATGCTATCGCCACAGATGACGAACAATCTCAACCTCAATGTACTTACTCGAACTTGTCGAACATCTCCGCCGCTGCTCCTGCAAGCCTAAGAAAAGCAACTATACCTATTACAGTCAACGAATATCGCGCAGATGCGCTTCTCGACACCGGTAGCTCAATTAGCTTTATAGACAAAAACCTAGCTCGAATAATCAACCTCAAACAAAAGCCCTGCAAGCAAGCAATTACTCTAGCATCACTCAATAATGTCTCTCATGTCGACGGTCTATGCTATGCAACAATTCAGATTGGTGAACACAAGTACCAACACCAACCATTGCTCATCATCAACGATCTATGCGCGGATATCATCATCGGGCACGATGTTCTCGGGAAGCACTCGTCACTCGTACTTCAATTTGGAGGAGACAAACAACCTCTCAAAGTCTGCAACGTTTTAGAAGCGTCAGTCCCGCCAGCATCAGTTTTCACCAACCTCTCGCCAGACATAAAGCCTATAGCTATACGCTCGAGACGGCATTCTCAAGAAGACCAAGACTTTATATCGAACGAAATAAACAATCTACTTAAGGACAAAGTAATCGAACCCAGTATATCGCCATGGAGGGCACAAGTACTCGTTGCCGGCGGAGGCCATCACCGTAAGCGCCTCGTCATTGACTACTCACAAACAATCAACAGATTTACTGACCTAGACGCTTACCCTCTCCCAAGCATTGATTCTATCATAACAAAAGTGGCAAAATACAACGTTTACAGTCAAATCGATCTAAAAAGTGCTTACCACCAAGTCCCAATCTTACCGAAAGAAAAAGTTTATACTGCATTCGAAGCTTGTGGTAATCTCTACCAGTTTACAAGAATACCGTTTGGCGTAACGAACGGAGTGGCGGCTTTTCAAAGAACCTTGCAATACATAATTGACACTGAAAAACTTAAAGGTACCTTCGCTTACCTTGACGACGTAACTGTCTGCGGTAAGGACAAATTCGATCATGATAAAAATCTTGAAATGTTCATGAAGGCCGCTGAAAAATACAAACTAACCTTAAACATGGACAAATGCACATTTGAATCAGAATCAATCAACTTGCTTGGATATACTATCGCGCACAACGTTATAAAGCCTGACAAGTCTCGATTGGAACCGCTAACGAATCTTCCGATCCCCACTGATACTGCTACACTGAAGAGAGCACTCGGTCTCTTCGCTCACTATTCAAAGTGGGTGGACAACTTTTCTACGAAAATCAGACCTTTAATCGAAGTTACTTTTCCATTATCTCAAGAAGCTGTCAATGCCTTTCAAAACCTTAAAATTGATATATCGAAATCAGCATTAACAGGAATCGACGACAATGAAATATTTTCAGTTGAGACAGATGCTTCCGATTTTGCCATCGCAGCGACCCTATCACAAAAAGGTCGCCCTGTCGCATTCTTCTCTCGTTCTCTCAATGACTCCGAGAAAAGGCAACCTTCGATTGAGAAAGAGGCTTGCGCCATAGTCGAAGCTTTGCGAAAGTGGAGACATTTCCTGATAGCAAGACATTTCTTACTCATTACAGACCAGCAATCTGTCGCATACATGTTCAATCAAACACACTCTAACAAAATTAAGAATGAAAAGATCGAAAGGTGGCGGTTGGAACTCTCGTGTTTCAAATATGATATAGTCTACCGACCTGGGAAACATAACATCGCCGCTGACGCACTTTCACGAGTATGCATGCAAATAAATACTGCCGCTTCTATCTCTAAACTAGTGGAACTACACCGAAATCTCTGCCATCCAGGGGTCACGCGCATGGTGCATTGGGTCAGATCAAAGAACCTACCGTACTCCGTGGAGGATGTAAAACGAATGACGGCCGCATGCCCAACTTGTGCGGAAGTAAAACCACGTTACATGAAACATCAAGGACATCTTATCAAAGCGACAGCCGCGTTTGAAAGACTGAACATTGATTTTAAGGGACCAATACCATCTAGCACCCAGAACCGATACATACTGACAATAATTGATGAGTTTAGTCGTTTTCCCTTCGCTTATGCGTGTAAGGATGTATCTTCAAGAACGGTAATCAATTGTCTCGAAGACTTGTTCTCCACTTTTGGTACTCCAGCGTACATCCACTCTGACAGAGGTTCATCTTTCTTATCGGATGAACTTAGACAATTCTTGTCTTCTCTTGGGACATCATGCAGCCGCACTACGCCCTATAATCCCCAGGGAAATGGTCAGATTGAACGTCTTAACGGCACTCTGTGGCGAACGATCCAACTAAACCTCAAATCAAACAATGAAGATATAGTAAACTGGGAAAAGGCACTGCTTCCGGCGCTGCACTCTATAAGATCTCTTTTGTGTACGAGCACTAACACAACGCCGCATGAACGCATGTTTAATCACCCACGGCGTTCGCAAAACGGACAGTCTTTGCCGACTTGGCTACATTCGCCTGGACCGGTGTTTATGAAAAGGCACGTAAGAAGCTCCAAGTATGACCCCGCAGTACAGGAAGTCCAATTGTTACAGAGTAACCCAGAATACTCCTTTATAAGACTGCCTGATGGGCGAGAGACAACAGTGTCCAATAGATCGTTAGCTCCAGCACCACGAGCTGTTGACGATGACCTTTCAGATGATGAAGTTGACGATACTCAATCCGAAGAAATCTATGCCATTCAAGACCCGCCTGCCAACATCGAACCGGATGCAGGAATCAGCCAACTTCGGCGTTCGGGCAGAGATCGCAGACCTCCAGCCTTCATGCATGACTACGTCTCTTCGTAGAGGGGGCCAATGTGATAATAGCCTCCTTGCGCCTTGGACATATCTTAATGTCTATGATGTTTCTGTTACTAATGTCATTCTATCAACAACTATGTCTCTTTACCATGTCCTATTTTATTATTGAATAAAGCCAATATTCTATTTGGTCTTATCTGAACTCGTATCACCCATTGCCTTAAAATTAGGTTTGAGCTCCAATAACAATGCATAATATGTGTGGGCAGATATTCCTTCCTTAATTAAATTTAGTTGCTTTTTGTTTCTACTTACTTAAATTAAAAAATATTATTAATTATTTTAGATTGCGCGCTCACCACTCTCCTAATGGATTCAATGAATGAGAAGCCAGTGTGCTGCAAGAACGGTAACTTCAGAAACATACAATGCCGGAGAGGTGCTTGTCGTTGCGTCGACAGCGACGGACGACAGGTCGGTGTCGAAGCTGCTGACGTCGCACAACTTCCGTGTTATGACGGCAATCAGAATTGGCGGAGCTGTTAGTGGGAAAGGGATTTAGGATACGTTTAATAATAAGTAATTGTGACTAAGGAGCTGATCTCTAGACTTAGACCAACCAAAACAGCTTAAATTTCTACAACTACAACACACAATAATATGTGAGTATTCAAAAAGGTCCTCGTAATCTTTTTGTGGCATTTTTTTTAATAAATAAATGGTTAACAAACTGGTTTTTTTTCGTTTTATTTACCATTAATTAATTAAATTATTGAATAATTAAATCAAAATACGTGGAATTATGTATGCACACCTATTTAGTAAGTCTATTTCCATGCACAAAATACCGAAAAGAGTCGAAGTATGAAAAATAAAACCCTGATACAATCAAGTAAGTATAAGAATAGGTATCTATGTAGTCTTGAACGCAATACCACACGCTTTCTGAAGCCTCAGATGATCATACTCTGAACTTACAACTGTACAAGTGCCGGCACGTAAGTCGAGCGATGACCGTTGATGCGGGGTAGTCGAAAATAAGGTATGGGGGGGGGAGTCGCGGGGAGTGCGGGTGTCGCGGGCGGTCGTACACCACGTTCGACTTGCGTGCCCCACCTGTAAACCTTATGTTATTATCTTATCAATAGCACGAATGGTAAATTAAAAGTGGAATCAACTATACTCCATCTGAATACCTAATTTAAACAGACCCTTTTTCTAGATATGTTTAATAATACTTCATTTGACTTGAATTGAAATAATTTCAGACCAGTCTATGGAGAATATGAAAAACAAAAGTCTTTGACAGTTTTGCGTTTAGTTTTTGCTCTTTGTATGCAGTGTATGGCATAAGCGCAAGAATCCGCAAACGTCAACATGCTGACTTAACAAAAAAACTAACATGTCAACCATCTGTCAAGTCGCTAGAAAAGTGAATGTTTTTTCACGATCTAGCGCCTTTTTGTTTTAGTTAATGATAAATGTATTCGAGGGCTTTGTTAAAAATAAGACTCGCTGACATGTAGCCTGTTTTTCGAAGTGTAATTTACATTTAATTATAAATTCTGTCGGCATTGTAGGTTATAAATTGAACCTATCGCTAATATCGTCGTCATCGGTTAGACCGCACTTATTTTTAGATTGTTAAAACGTTTATACGAAGCCTGTGTTTCGAGTGTTAATTTAAATTATCGACGTCTGAGTAATCGAAGCGATTCGCCGGTGAAAATGGGTTTAATTATATCGAGATTCAGAGTGAGTACTTTGGACTTTTTTTGATTGACTGTAATTTGTGATTTGTAACTCGGCCAAAGTTATTTCGATGGGCGAACATATGTCTAATATTCTTCTGGCAGAAGTTCAAATGATAGACCGTGACCTAGTACAATTATATCAGTTAGATTAGATTAAATACGTTTGTCTCTTTTTCTTACAACATTTTTTTTGTTGCCTCGTCTGCCCACGCATTGGCGCCCCTCCGCTACCTAAATCACTCTCACTTTCATAAAATTTTACTCTTACTTTAAGTTATTACTTAACATCCAAATACATACTGTGCTTGCACTTTTTAAGTTAAGATTCTATGAATATTGGAACTTGAAAAGAAAGCTTGACAAATTGTATTTAACGAATATAGTTTATCGAGCTTTCTTTCAGTTTCAGATATTCTTATGCTTTTTTTTTCTCAGTTTTCATTTGCCATTGTCTATTCAGCCATAGTCAGATTTTGATTCTAATGCTTAAAAATATAAACCCTTGTTTTTTTTTACTTGATATTTATGTCAATGTAATTCACTCATTGAGAACATTGTTTATGATGTGAAATATTATTATGGATGTACATTTTCCTTCCTGCTTCTTTTAAGAAAATAACTTTACAATGTGTTTCTGTATGTGTGTATTCATAATTTTCCCTTTATATTCTTATGATTTTAATCCATTCCAAAATCTGTTTAGTAAATTCTTAGATATTATCAAATTTTTCATCAGGTTTTTGTATAGAGATATGGCAGAATAGATCATTGACTCTAAGATAACAGCATATATATAGTCTATTTATTCATACTAGATACTAAAATAAAATTACCTGTGTTGCCTGTTTTTTGCAATTCAAAAATAGTAATGTTCCACCACTATCGAAAGTTAACGATAAATTAAATCAAGTATTGTTTTTGATAAGCTATCCTAGAAAATATGTAAATACTAATTTTAAACTCAGTAAATAATACAAAATCTACGTATAAGCATATAATTTATTAATTTAAAACATTTATTTAAACCAACTAATCTAAAATTACAACACATTGCAATATTAAAGGTGATGGTGGCAAGGGTGGTCACAGACCACAAACATTGTCGATGGTTTTGAGTACCTGTACCACTATAAAATAAAAGCTGGTATCATTATTTGACAATTTGATATTTGCAATTGTCTAAATTGACAATCTATCTATATATCTAATTAGTATGAATAAATAGACTTTAGATTTGTTACTTAAATCACTCTGTCAATAACATAATCTAATATAATGTGGCATCAATTGATGATGATTGATGATTAATCTAGCCCCAAAATAAGCAAAACTTGAACTATGGTTATGCTTAGGCATTTGAAATAGTATGAGTACCTAAGTTAAAGCTAGTAGTAAAAGAAAGCCTCAGGTCGCATGTTTATCGCGCTCGCCTTTGGCTCGTGCGACAAGTTCCACCTCAACTACCCTCGAGGTGTAATGTACTAAAAACATGACGCTAGCGCGTAATAATATGATTATGACCTTCACAATGCTTCAAATGTGGAATAAATATGTTTTGATTGCTAGCTTCATTGATTTAAGCGAACAATGCTTGGTGACTTATTCAGCTGATTAAATATTCACTCACACCTACAATGCCTGGTTTATGTGACAGTGTTTGTGATTTGCGTTTGTAAACAACTAGTTTACAATATTGTTGTGTAGTTTTCACCAAATTGATGTTGTACAACAGTTATTGAATATCAAACACGGCCATGACAGCATAGACAACTTTATTTATTAGACATACAGATACGTCAGTTAGTATCCTATAGCTATACATAACACCTCTCCATCAAGTATCAAAAATATCCTACACATTATAACAAAATAACAGTAGCTATATCCTCTAGCTAACAAAATAACAAACAGTAGGTTTTATATGGCATAAATACGAGTATATGTATTTTACCCAAGACGTTATATATTTATGCCCTTGATTGTACTATGAATAAATACTAGGCAATGGATATTACATTATGTACACTCAGCGGCATAAAATTTGGCCTAGTTTCCATATAAAATTAAAAAAATATATATTTATAAAGGGTATTTTTATTGTATTGTATTGTTTTTGTAAAATTAAATTACCTATATTGCATAAGACCGCAATATTCTAATAAATATAATGTTGCCTGATAGCGTAGAATATATGTATGTATAATAGCTGACAGTTATAGAATTTCACAATTTCTTTTATCTAACTGATAACATTTGTTGTAGTATTTGAAATAGATCTTTATTGTTATGAAATGAAGTGGTGATAAATTGAAATGAAAATGATAAGTCATTCTTTTTGACGCTTTCACACCTAAACCACTGAACGGATTTTAATGAAATTTGGCACAGAGATAGTTTCAGTCCCAGGGAAGGACATGGGATAGTTTATAACCCGTAAAATGGCATAGTTCCCGCGGGATAGCGATAAGCGAATCCTGCGCAGGCGGAATCGCGGGCAACTGCTAATCTATCTATCTATCTATAATGTATAAAAGAAACCGGCCAAGTGCAAGTCGGACTCGCGCACCGAGGGTTCCGTATCATTATCTATAAATATCTATAAACCAGTGTAAGCAGAGCCCTGCTCCAAAGCAAAATGTACGCGATGTGGGGTCACTTTATATTGGTCACTGATATATACAGAACAGAACAGTTCACGGGAAGTACCCTGTAGGTTTTGATTCCCTTGCGAGTTTCGAAAATTTAGAATAGAATAGAATAGGATAGAATATATTTATTTCTCAGAATATTTGCGGCATAAACGACTTTTTCTTTTGATAGAAGTTTGTTTTTTTCACAGCTCCAAGGGGCAGTAAACCTGAGAATCTGATATAAATTTCAGCTTGATACCTCCACGCGTTCTTGAGAAAAAGGGTCTTGACAGACGGACGGACAACAAAGTGATCCTATAAGGGTTCCGTTTTTTCCTTTTAAGTTACGGAACTCTAAAAATGAGTTGCTGTTCGTTTGTCTGGCTGGCTGGATCGATTTGAACCATTTGGTTGTCAAACATTTGTGCAAGCCCAGGGAAGGTTTGAACGGTGAGAAACAGAAAAACAGGAACGCGGGGAAGTCGTCAACAGCTATAGACCGACCGCTTAACTGAGTCCTCGCCCGCGCGGTACAGGGGCGCAGGGTAGGACGACAAAGGGGACAGAGAGGTGCGGGCGGGGAATGAACCAATGTGTGCGTGTGTAGTGGTGGTCGTTATTACAACAGCAGATAACGTATTGCATTATTTGCACGCAACGAACAACACATTATCGAATCGTCAACTATCCTGCTATCATTATTCGCACAGATTATTCGTTGTCTGTTGTCAACGTTGTCATACGCGCACTGTTGCCGCACTTGGCATAGAAACGCAAGCGAATGCGCAACAAATCAAGTAGGTGTGTGCGAGAGATAGCGCTATACGCGCGAGCTCGCATCGCAATCGCGAGACGCTTGTACACGTGCGTTCTGCTTCCATCGATTTTAAGCTTTTATTCAACGAAATAAGGTGTTTATATCATATTATCCACAATTTCCGAAATTCAAATAACTGACTTTTGGTATCATTATTAGCTGTTGCTGTTTGTTGTCAGTCAGTACAATAACAAACAAGGTAACAGAGCGTTGTTTTGCTTTTGTTCCCGTACGTTCATTAGCGTTTTGTAAAACAGCAATACAACAGGATAACAGACAACAGTTTACAATAACAGCTATTTAAGAATAACACAACACTGTTATTCATTATTGCAAAACAGCCGTTATTGCCACCACTGTGCGTGTGTGTGTGTTAGCCAGACTAGCGGCATTCAAATTACACGGGATAGGTAGCTATCATTTGGCGAAAGATACAACTCGTACCTAAGTGAATGTATTACGGTAGTTGTTATTTGATCTGTTATGTAATTAAATACAAACCAAAAACCTTCAACAATGTATGAAGTTACCAAGGCCAGGCATCAAAATAAACGTACATCAAACGATTGTAAAGACTTGTATTCTTTGTTTGTTTGTTTAACTGTCTTAATATGACAATATGAGTGTTGCATCGTGATGCGTTGACAATAGCTTTAACCATAACATAACCAACGATTTGGATTTATGTTTCGAGCCTTTAGTACGTGTATATTGAAATATTGGTAAAACGGGATAAGTAATAATACGGGACGTGATACTCAAATACGGTGACAGTCCCGTATATACGGGAAGTATGGCAGGCAACCCTATATAATCTGGAAATCTTTAAGAGGCTGACAACACCTAATTTTGTTGAAATTGATGTTATTTAAACACTTTTTTAAGAAAAACTGCACACAAAAAAAAATACAAAAAAATAGAATGTTAATTTTCATCATATTTCAAACACGATAGACGTACTCGATACATAATTGAACAAAATCGGCTCTAAAGAAAATAATTGCAAAGATTGGTCTTAAAATCATCATTAAACGGTTCTATGTCTATATTTTTTCGACGTATGGGTCTGCAATTAAAAACATAAAGTCAACATATTCATGCCTAAACGGCCAACGAGTCATATTTTACAAATAATCCATACTTTTTTTTATTTCTTATTATTTGTGTCTTATTTGGAATATTTTAGACGCGCGCCAAGCTGCCGGAATAGTTTCTTCTCTTTCACTAACAGGCACGCGAACCGTATGTGTGAAGAGTGGCGCTGCTCAAGGTCATTTGCTGTTGACAGCGCCTTAAAGTGCCATGCTGGTCTGAGAGCAAAGAAAAAACAGAATGTAGATACCAGCTGCTTCTCTTCCCGCGCAGATAGTAAAAAAAACCATAGATGTTGGCGAAAAACTTAGGAATCATGTTATAGGCGATGCTGCTAGCGGCCCATCACTATTTTGATTCCCCTCTCCACCTACGCCCACAATCATGCTAAACGTGGCCATTAGGTCTTGCTACCATAGGCTCTGTCTACCCCGTAAGGGATACAGGCGTGATTTGTGTATGTGTGTGTGTACAAACAATAAAATACAAATTAGTATCCCAGACCAGCATTCATAGGAATTATACGACATTTCCACTATATTAAGCAGTGTTGTTATGGATATCCATATCCGTAACCGAAACTATCGGATATCCGAAATAAAAAAATATCCGTCACCGTAACCGAATCCGAAATAAAAGTTTTGGATAGTTTCGGATAGGGCGGAGTCTAACTAAATACTACAACTCGTACGAATTAACTGTGCACTCCGCTGGAATGCGGCACCTCTCCCGCTACCTAATGACGTCACAGCGCGAGGTGCACAGCAGTGTTGTTATGGATATCCGTAACCAAAACTATCGGATAATCCGAAATAATTTAATATCCAAAACCGTAAACGAAACCGATATTATATTTTACCAATATTCATAACCGTAACCGAAACCGATATTATATTTTACCAATATCCATAATCGTAACCGAAACCGATATTATTTATCCATAACATCCCTGATATTAAGGCGCTGTCAACAGCAAATGACCTTGAGCAGCGCCACTCTTCGCACATACGGATCGCATGCCTGTTAGTGAAGGAGAAGAAACTATTTCGGCAGCTTGGCGCGCGTCTAAAATCTTGCAAATAAGACACAAATAAAAAGAAATAAAAAAAAGTATAGATTATTTGTGAAATATGACTCGTTAGCCGTGTAGGTATTGAATATGTTGACTTCATTTTTTTAACTGTAGACCCATACGTTGAAAAAATAAAGACATAGAACCGTTTAATGATGATTTTAAGACCAATCTTTGCAATTATTTTCTATCGAGCCGATTTTGTTCAATTATGTATCGAGTCCGTCAAGCGTGTTTGAAATATGATGAAAATTGTCATACATATTTTTTTGGATTTTTATTGTGTGTAGTTTTTCTTAAAAAAGTGCTTAAATAACATCAATTTCAACAAAATTAGGTGTTGTCAGCCTCTTAAGTTCGAGTTCTATTAACGACTAAAATGCTGCGCTCCATAGCTCTTACCGCTTTTATCTAATTAGTTTTACCGTAAAATTTTCTTAGCTAAGACAAACCATATGCCATTACTAGTGTAAATAAAACCAAACTACAGATTAACATTATAGCTTTAAACGTAAAGTAATAAGGTTCGTTTTGCGTCAAACGTTTCTTTTGTTCAAATAAGTTCCGCTCTACTTACTGCAGACTTGCTTTCAAATGCTTACAAAAAATTTGGCTAGCTCAGAGGTTCCCAATCTTTTTAGTCTACCTATTGAAAACACGGCTACTCCGATATTCGATTTTCGAAGTTCGTATTATGCTGTCCCTCTCACTCTAAAATTAATGCCTATTAGTGTGAGCGGAATGGCGTTACACGAACTTCGAAAATCGAATATCGGAGTATAAAGGTGCGACCACACCGCCGCTTAAAAAACGGTGACGTTACGGAATCGCAACAAAATGTATGAAGAAACGGTGAGAAAACGTGACGCATACGACACGTCACTGCGTATACGCGGCGGTTTGGTCGCACCCTAAGGCCAGGGACGTCGCCAGCCGACGAACAACACACCTTTCGCTTCATCCACATTCATCAATCTCTTTATACATGCTCGTCGGTTTCGGTAGTTCTATTATTTATTCGGTAGGTAGTTCTATTATTTTATTAATATAAGAAAACGGGACTTAATCACGTAAATAACACGTATTTTTGTAAATACCTCGACGTTACGGACGCGACTTTGCATCCATGGTCTCGAGAGGACTCAAGTTCTATTATTTATTGAATTCTATGGTTTCGGGTACTCTTGACCTGCAAGCTTATTACGTAACTCGCTCGCGATCACCATCGTCTTCATTTTGACAGTTCATGTATGGGCTGACAATCGGCATCGGAATCAGCTAGCTGTCTCATACAAGAACTGTCAAAATGAACACGATGGCGATCGCGAGCGAGTTACGTAATAAGCCTGCCGACCTTTTTTTCAATCAAATAAGCACAAATAAGCCAATTTAACCAAAAATTCCGGTTTTGCAAAGTATATACCTACCTATCTATCCGCGGATAAATAATTGTCTAAGGACCGATTTTTTAATCGTCAGATAGGCCCTCTTCGACGAATAACTCTATGGGTATCTGTCAGATAAGTGCATATTTGAGGAATGAAAAATCGGCCTTAAGTTAATTATATCTATCTAAGAATTGTGAAGAGTATCGTCTAGCGCCCTTCTTTTCTTACTACGGCGCACCAGTCATTATACTCCGAAATTCGAAGTTTGTTTCGTGTCGTCCCGCTCACACTAATAACAGTTTGAGAGTGAGAGAGACGGTATGATACGAACTTCAACAATAGAATTTCGGAGTAGCCTGCGCCCGCGCACACTTTTGGAACCCCTGGGCTAGCTCTTCTATTGAAGATTTGGACAATAATGGTAATTTTTCAGTTAATTGTGAACTTTATGTTACTAGCTTTCGGTATATTTATAATTGTCACACTACAGGTTGCTAGAAAATCAGATGCGGATATTTTAAGGATCGATAATTTCATCGTTGTTGGTTGGTAAAGTTTTGTCTTTTTATGTTTGTCTGTATATTTGCGAGCGGATCACTTGAAAACGGCTGAACGGATTTTACTAGTCTGCTGAGAAAATCACGGTTATAGGCTACTTTTTATCCCGGAAAATTGCATATAGATCCCGCGGGATAGCGATAAACGTGTCGATTGCTAATTCTACGTATACGAAGTCGTGGGCAGAAGCTAGTGTTATTATAATATATATAAACTCCATAATAGTAGAAATTGACTGTACACCCACTTACTCTCACCCACGTATTCTCAGTGTATTTTTTTTTTAATTTCTTTTTTTTTAGTTTTAATTACTAAATTACGAAGGTTACCGAAGAAGATTACAGAGGTGTTCAGACAGACTAACTTAAATGTGTAATATCATTAGTATTTTATTGAATCAGGCGTTACTTTGCGGAGGTCCATTTCAATGAACACAAAATATTTACCTTGCTACTCCGCTACTTACGTGCAAGATAACCAAGCCTGTGCGAAATATATACGTTTTGCATGCAAGCCCTCCCACTACTACTACCACACAAAACGCACACAAATCCCACAAACTTAATTAACTAACTTATATTTCGCACAAGCTTGGTTATCTTGCACGTAAGTAGCGGAGTAGCAAGGTAAATTATTTTGTGTTCATTAATATCATTAGTGTTTTTGTGACTGTCTTCACTGTATGCTGTGCACTTTTGTATGTTCTATAACTAAAAATGTGAAAGTAAGTCTGTCTGTGTCTTTGTTACCGCGACAATAACGGTGAATCATACGCTATACTTACGATAGTATATTAAGTTTATGCGGTGAATATTATGTCAATGAACTTTGGGGAAAGTGTTTTGAAAATTGAGTAGGTAAGGGTATATGTGGCCACTTTGACGTCTCAATCACTATATATTATAAAATGACTAGCTTCTGCCCCTGACTTCGTCTGCGTAGAATTATACATATAAACCTTCCTCTCGAATCACTCTATCTATTAAAAAAACCGCATCAAAACCCGTTGCGTAGTTTTAAAGATTTAAGCATACAGACAGACAGACAGCGGAAAGCGACTTTGTTTTATACTATGTAGTGATAGTGAAGTCTTCTGCCGTTCGGGAGCTTTCCTTGAAAAAGTTAAACCTTTTTGTTTAACCTATTAGATCTATTTAACCTTTTCACTTTGTTTCAGCGCAAAAAAACGACAACAGAAATCTTGGAAAAACTGGAAACGAACATAAAACGTATAGAGCAAGATGGGCAAAGCAAGGAGCAGAAGCACAAGCGTGTTATAGGCTATGTCATGGCCTACTCCGTTGGCCTATATGTGTTATTTGCTATACTATATTACTATATGTATGTTGGCAAGAGTCAGTATTGGTTGCATTCGGTGCTTCACGCGTCTCCGTTACTGGTTTTGCCTATGCTGTAAGTTTAACCTTTTAACCTTTTTGGATCTATTTTTTAGGTTAAATATTTCTTGCTATTGTTACTCTAATATTCACGAATTTAAATGTCATATTAATTAATAAAAAAAATAGCTAAACCACTGTGCTCTTAAGGGCTCAATGTCAAGCGGGACACGAGCTAGTCAAACAGATATTTTGATCAATATTGACCGTAAATGTTTGAAAACCCTCTGTTCCTGAAATAGCTTTGTTCCAAAAGAAAAAAAATCTAGTGCTAGTACGGTAGAATTGGATGAATCGCTCGATTATTCCCACATTTATAAACTTATTATTTTTTATCGGCACTTTTGAACGTCTGATGTTCTTAATAAATGATAGATGGACGACTGTAATGGTTAAATAATGAAATGGTTAAAAGGTTAATTAACGTTCCAGTGTGATCTTCCTGCGTGCCGCGATATCGTGGTACTACAATTGGACCCTCAGCAAGAACAGGATAAAGCTAAACAAGATGAGAGAGGAGAAAAAGAAGATATTAGAAGAGGTTATGAACACTGAGACATATAAGGTAATATTGTATTAACTTAATGTTTTTTGGAAGTAAGACGTGGTACACTTTGTATTGGATTCTCACTGCAACTTATTTTTTCACTTTAGAACAAGAGGAAGTTTTCAATTAAATCATATTTAAAGTCTGTCATCTGTCATACATCCATCGATTGATTAAAAAAACTGGTTTTTTGAAGTGAAAATTTCTTTAGTGGCGTTGTGCACTTTTTTGGGATGGGTAAAAAACTAACTCGCGTCAGGACACGTGACCTGATTGAAAATCCGTAAGACGGAGGGAGAGTAGACCGCCGGCGCGGCGTAGGAGAGGAAGTAACATCCCCCTCTTTTTCTACCGCGCGATTCAAGTTTTCACTTCTGCCGGCTCTCCCGAAGTGCAACCCGTTGTTTTTTTAATTTGGATAGATCTGATCGCCTATTCATTGGATACCTACTGTTCCGCAGTTTTTGAAGTGAAACTTATTTAGCGGCGCTGAGTGCTTTTTGGGATGGGTAAAAAAGATAATTTCGCGACAGACGTAAGACGGAGGGAAAGTTTAAGTACCAGGATATCCGATCCTCTAAGAGCTTATTTTGAAATACGAATGAATCGCGTTCGATTTTTGAAGTGTTGTTTTGTTGAATCGTAGAGCAAAAGTACTAGGGCATCAGCACATTGTTAGAGGTCTGTCAATATAGATAAAACGTACGTTTTTTTTTGTAAGCCGCCAGTACGGTACGCGTATGGAACATAATGGCGGTTACAACATTAAAATATAATCTAAGCTGCTGTTTTCACTTCTGCCGGAACTCCCGGAGTACTACCCGTCCCTTTTTTTTTACGTAGGACTGACCAGTTGTTAAACCATATCACACCTGATGGATAGAGTAGATGAAGCTGTAACTCTCTAGTTCAGTAACGGTTTTTATTTGAAGTTTGTTTAATTTTTATGAAAAGTCTTTATTAAAAAACCATCTGAATCTGATTACTTAGCCGTTTTTATCATCAAGTTTCGGTTTGCACTGGCAGCCGTCGAGGATAGATTAAAAAAAGACTAATCAAGAACCATTTTGTGAAATAGGTTAAAAGGTTAAAAATAGGTCTTAAATCTTTCACATAGGTTAAAAAGTTTAGTGTGTTTCTAGGTAGCGAAAGAGATTCTAGACAAGTATGGAAGCCCGGATGAACAGTCGAAGGCTCTTAAGCCTTTCGTGCCTACGCAGAACGTGCCTGGTAATCCTTGCTCGCCCCCCCCAGGTAGACATTTAATATAGCTGTTATTATCCTTGCTAATTGCTTGCTTTATCCTAACAAAGAATAGTAATTTATCGTAGTAAAATACCTACTTTGCTATCAAATCGCGTAATGTGTCTTAATTAGTGATGGACCGACTACGGCTACGACGAGTTGGTTGCAAAAATGCCGAATAGTCGGCCGGCTATTCGGCATTGCCGATCATTGTCTGCGTTCGTCAACTCGCTTTATTTCTGCAGCCGTTCCCATAAAATTGTCCGCCTTCGGCTAATTGACAGCACTCTCGCGTACTTGTGGGTCATATGTAACTCATTTCGCTCAAGTGTTTTTTTTTACCTTGCTTACAATAATAAGGAATATTCATGATTATTTTCATGGCTTGCTATACAGAGTGTATCAGACACCCCCCTAACAATAATCCACTGGGGTATATAACCATAGCTAGACAAGAAAAAAAATATTAAAAAAAAATTGGAGTATTTTTTTTTTTTTTTTTCTATAGGACAGATTACAGTTAATACTACCATTCCTATAGAAAATATAAAAAAAAATACTCAAATTTTTTTAAAATATTTTTTTTAGCTTCTATAGCTATGGATACCCCAGTGGATTATTGTTAGGGGGTGTCTTATACACCCTGTAGAAGCTCATTTATTTATTTATTTATTTATTTATGTAATAAGCGATATGAAAAAAATATTTTTCAAATAACTATAAAAATAACCGAAATATAAGCTATTAAAGCTTTGTCTCCATCTCTTTCTAGAGAAACGGAATTTTAATATGGAGTTTATATGGGCGTTGTGACAAATGACGTCACATGTCATATCGGATCTCTCTTTCTAATCGCTGACTAATCAGTAGTTTAAAACTCTTATACAATCGACTAGTCATTTTTTGCCGAATAGTCGCCGACTATTCGCCGACTACAAATAAGGCCGAATAGTCGGTTTCCCCGACTAGTCGGCTTCCACGACTAGTCGGCAAGTAGTCGGCCCATCTCTAGTATTTTTAAGTGGGCGATGCCAGTCAGTCTTGTGTGTGACCTCCATTTGCCCCATAGAACATTTGGTACAATTTTGAATGCAACTTAACGATTTCATAGTCCTTTTTTATTTTTAAAACATTACATAAATCACGTCTTTATCCCTTACGGGGTAGACAGAGCTCAAGGTAACAAGGTGGAAGGGGGAATCCAAATAGTGTCGGGTTGCTAGCCGCATCGCCTATAACATGATTGCTAACATTTTCGCTCATTTCCTCGATGGGCTTTTACCATATGCGGGAAGAGAAGCAACTGGTAAATTCTATGTTTTTTCTTTACTCAGACTGACATGGAAATTTAATTAGGTATTTTAATACATACATACATACCGTCACGCTTCTTTCCCACAGGGGTAGGCAGAGACTACTTTGTTCCACTTGCTACGATCCTGACATACCTCTTTCGCTTCATCCACATTCATCAATCTCTTCATACATGCTCGTCGTCGTCGTTTTTAAATATAAAGAAGGATAATAAAAAAATTTGAACTTCTTCACTTAATATTGTATCCTCAGCTACACCAGGCCAGCTGCGTCAGAGACAGTTGGCGCTGACCTCCACGCCCATTAGCAATAACTTCAACAGGGAACTGGTGCTGAACAGCTCGCTGTACAAAGGCCCGCGGCTGAGGGTAAGACCCTGGTGTTATATCCACCGTATAGTTGCCGGCAAACATCTTGAGCAAGAACGACGTGGAAGGGGTAGGTTCGCGCATGTACTTTTGTACCAAAGAGACGCTAAATTCACTTCTGCGCATTCAAGGTCATGCTCAAGATGCTTACCGGCAACAGCACCCCTTGACGAAAAAACTAACGCCATCCGCCTGGAGCAGTCGAGCGCGTAAGCGACGCCTTATAAGCCGCACTTATGTCCTTTCTCTCGAGGACACGTCAGCGCGTCGCCCGGCTGCTGGCGCATGCGCACAGGCGCCGTAACGCGTAACGCGTTACGTTACGAAGCGGTTTACCCTCCCAAAGATCTTTTGCGAAGAGACACACTCATTAATTAATACATTGCTGATCTATTTTCATGTCTGTGTTTTATGTTTCATTTGCTTTGGGCTTACAAACACTAAATTTCATAATACCTTAATCACTAATACCCCTAATTTTCAAATTAACATGGGCTCATACTTAATACCTCAAAATACCTGAAATGTCAAATTGTTACAAGGGACATTTTGACTTTTCAGATATTTTTAGGTATCATGAGCCCATGGTAATTTGAAAATTAGGGGTATTAGTGAATAAGGTATGTATTATGAAATTTAGTGGTTGTAAGCCCAAAGCTTTTATGCTTTTTTGTACAATTGTGTCTTCGCCTAGAGCGGCGTTGTCTATGTATTGTGTGTATAACTAGACTCCCAATCACGCTCAAAAACTGTCGGAAGCAAAAGTCTGCACGACGCGTCTATTGTGCAGAGTTTTGGTTCATTCGTGTTTCGACCGCGCTTTCATAACAATGTATATGTCTCTTTCGCACCGTAATCTCAAACGCTTGAGAACAAGAGACAGACAGGTTTCCAGCGCGTGGCGTCGTGTCATTACTTCTCACGATCGTATGTAATTGACATTAAACATTACTGCTACAAAATAAGGTGTTAATTTGAACGAATATGTTAATGTTATCTGTGAAAGTTGATGTGTTGACACACACAATACATAGACAACGCCGCTCGGACGTTTCTTGAGGCGCTTTTGTTTGCGATTGGGTGTCTAGGTTGTTTATTGTAAGTCAATGGTGTATGCTCTATTTGTGGGTCTTTCAAAAGAGAATAAATGTCTTCTTTCTGTCTTTTCTTTCTTCTTTTAGAAGGTAGCACTTCAAAAAGTGTCATTGGGATATTGTGCCTGTTTTACAGTCGGACCAGCTGCCGCGGCCGCTGCTCGACAAGAATCGCTCGGCGCTCGACAAAGTGGTCGACTATTTGCTCAAAGACGGCCCCAATCACCGCATGGCGCTGATCTGCTCCGAATGCTCTTCGCACAACGGTAAGTCCTTAGCTGGGGCGGGGACTTGCCTCATTTTTTTTTCTTTTATTTATATTTTGGTTCAGTGGTTCTTAAGAGGGTGCATCCGTGCTGAGCTCGCAACGTCGCATTTTTGGTGATTTTTTGCGATTATTTCACAGAAATTGAATGAAAGTATCAAATATCCGTCTGTAGTGCACTTCGTTTTTAGTGTATTAATATGTCCAATGCAGCGATTAATGGTGATGGACTTTTATTTTCGTATTAAAGAAATAAAATACTAAATCTCGTTTAATAAGAAAATAAAAGTCCATCACGATGAATTATTACATTAGACACATTAATACACTAAAAACGAAGTGCACTACAGACGGATATTTGATACTTTCATTCAATTTCTGTGAAATAATCGCAAAAAAACACCAAAAATGCGACGTTGCGAGCTCAGCACGGATGCACCCTCTTAACCCTAAATTTCTGTCTTACCATGGACCACCTAGTAACTACATACACATTATGATTTAATGTATGGCCAGACCTTTAAAACGTTATGAAAAAAAAAACGATATAATACCGGTATATGACGTTTGTGTTTAAAATTTCGTTCAAACTAATTCTATATTCCTTCATAACGTTATATATCAAATCATAACGGAAAGAAAACCATAGCGTTATTAAATAGCGTTATAATACTTCAACCAGAGACGTCTTTACCTATGGTGCAGGGTGTGCGGCGCACACGGATGCCGGGTCTATGGGGGCGCCGAGCGCCCTCTAATGCGACACCTCCAAAGATGCGTCGCTCGCGGCGCCGGCGCTCTCAAAGACCCTGCGCCCGTGTTATGGCGCCAGGGTACTGGTTGCACACGGGCGCCACAAGGGCTAGAGACGCCTTTGACTTCAACCTTTAGCCAAGCGGCTCCATCCAATGTCACGCGCAACTGTCAACCTGATTTTGTCAAATGATGGTGTCGTTTATACTGCCTCCTGTGACTTCATATCAAGTGAATGGCCGCGAAAAGGTTAAGGAATCGCAGAAAACTCAAAATACTGCCATTACGATAAGAAAATACTATTCAATATTAATATTTTATCTAAAGGAAAACAATTTGCAAGAAATGGAGGAGAGTAGGTCGCCATAAAATTTTTCAGGCTGAAGCGGGTCGCGCCATGAGGAAAGTTCAAAAAGACTGGTCGAAGACACTTAGGTAGTGGTGGCGGCAATAACGGCTGTTTTGCAATAATGAATAACAGTGTTGTGTTATTCTTAAATAGCTGTTATTGTAAACTGTTGTTTGTTATCCTGTTATATTGCTGTTTTACAAAACGATAATGAACTTATTATTAAATAATTGTTATACTTTTTTCGTTACGTTGCGAATGTTACGATACAACGCGCGCGATCGCAGCCTAATAAAAACGTACGGGAACAAAAGCAAAACAACGCTCTGTTATCTTGTTTGTTATTGTACTGACTGACAACAAACAGCATCAGCTAATAACAACCTTGACAACAGACAACGCATAATGATAACAGGATAGTTGACGATTCGATAATGTGTTGTTCGTTGCGTGCAAATAATGCATTGCGTTATCTGCTGTTGTAATAACGACCACCACTACACTTAGGGGGCCATCCATATAGTACGTCACACAGTTAAGAGCGCGGGGGGAGGGGGGGGGGGGGTTTAAGTTTGAAATTTGTGATACACATGTGAGCAAAATAATTACAGTTTTGACAGTAAACCATGTGTCCCCATGTGATGGCTTTGAAATTGATGAAATTGGTCTGACGTGCTTTATGGACGGCCTCTTGTATTGTTTGTCGTGCAGGCATGGCGATGGTGGAGGAGTTTGATTTCGTGTCGTACGCGTGCGCGTACTGCGGCCGCCACAACCCCGCGCGCAAGCAGCGCCCCGCCGCGCCTCTGCTCGCGCGCGCGCTCACTGACGCGCCCAGGAGGATCGGTAACGACACAAACAACACTGTTGTTGACTAAGGGCCTGTCTTACCAGTCCTTAACTGTCAGTTATCTATGATTCCATCTCTATTTATTACTATGAAACAGACAGAGACGTCATCATAGATAACTGACAGTTAAGAACTGGTGAGATAGGGGCTAAGACTAATACGTATACTAGACGAGATGGGAGGGGTAGACAGGGAGAGATGAACAAGAAGCGATAGACGGGGAGAGCAGATATAGAGATATAGATGGGGAGAGGTAGACGGGGAATGACAGTTAAGGAGAGATAGATGGGGAGATATAGACGGTGAGAGATGGACTGGGAGAGAGACAAGAATGGATCGAGAGGGAAAGATGGATGAGGAGGGATAGACATTGAGAGATGGACTCGGAGAGATGGACAGGGTAAGATAGACGGGGAGAGCAGATTTAGAGAGATAGATGGGGAGAGGTAGACGGGGAATGACAGTAAAGGAGAGATAGATGGGGAGATATAGACGGTGAGAGATGAACTGGGAGAGACGAACAGGGAGAGAGACAAGAATGGATAGAGAGGGAAAGATGGATGAGGAGGGATAGACATTGAGAGATGGACTCGGAGAGATGGACAGGGTAAGATAGACGGGGAGAGCAGATTTAGAGAGATAGATGGGGAGAGGTAGACGGGGAATGACAGTAAAGGAGAGATAGATGGGGAGATATAGACGGTGAGAGATGAACTGGGAGAGACGAACAGGGAGAGAGACAAGAATGGATAGAGAGGGAAAGATGGATGAGGAGGGATAGACATTGAGAGATGGACTCGGAGAGATGGGCAGGGTAAGATAGACGGGGAGAGCAAGCCTGGAAATATAGACAAGAAGAGACATACAAAAAGAGATAAACGAGGAGGGATAGACAGGGAGAGATGGATGAGGAGGGATAGGCATTAAAAGATGGACTGGGGGAGTCGGACAGGGTGAGATAAATGGAGAGTGACAGTCAGGGAAATTAGAAGGGAAGAGATAGACCGGCAGAGCATACAAGGGGATATAGGTGGGAAGAGATAGACAAAAAGAGAGATTTTGACAACACATCAGTCTTCAGAAATGATTTTTTTTAAACATTAGCTTAGGGCTAGTAAACAGATTGTTATTTTCGAATGGCAGTTTCGAGTGATGCTCTTTCAAAAATCAGTCGCCAGTTCTACCTTACCTATCTAGAAGCTAACGTAAGTGCCGTAGATACGACTACAAAGAGTCTCATCTATTCAAAGGTTAACTGGTAGAGATCCCTTATAGGGATAAGTTCGCCTTTGTGCATATATTTAGTGTATTTTTTTTGTGATTTGTGTCTGTTTCTTTTTATTTGTACAATAAAGCATTTACTTACTTACTACAGCGTAATATTTGTCAACAGGCAGCGGCGAGGACTCTTCCATAGCTAGCTCAAGCGACAGCGACGACGACAAGAATACGAAGCCGTCGGAGAAGTTTGGTGGAGGTAAGCAAAATTTAATTTTAATATAGTTGCCGGCAAACATCTTGAGCAAGAACGACGTGGAAGGGGTAAGTTCGCGCATGTACTTTTATACCAAAGAGACGCTAAATTCACTTCTGCGCATTCAAGGTCATGCTCAAGATGTTTGCCGGCAACTATACCAACTGTTTTACATGACTACTTGCATTGTCATCCATCCTACATAAAAGTGTCGTGCAGTGGAGCGACGAAAGGGTAGGCAGCGGTAATGTGACGCATTATTTGTACGAGCTGCCTACCCACTACCCACACTTGAGCGTTTTTCGAAAAGATGACCAGTAATATTTTTTCTAGAATTTAAATATTTTGAATTTTTCTTACTCAGGAACGTTTAGTTGTCGATTCTCATTTAAGAGGGTGCATTCGTGCTGAGCGTCGACGTTGCGACGTCGCATTTTTGGTGATTTTTTGCGATTATTTCACAGAAATTGAATGAAAGTATCAAATATCCGTCTGTAGTACACTTCGTTTTTAGTGTATTAATGTGTCTAATGCAATGATTCATCGTGATGGATTTTTATTTTCTTATTAAACGAGTTTTAACTAATTTGCTCTTATTTTATTAAAACACACGATTTTAGTAACGAATTTATTTGAACGGTTGTACAAATAACTCACAAACAGGGAACAAAGGCTGTAATAATTCTAAACAAGTCTTTAGCACGATGAAGTACATAATTCGCTTAGAATCACGCAATAATAGAAAGAAGAAGCAGCAAAAGATAGCTCACAAAACACGGTGACAAAGGAGATGCTTCCAGGCCGACGGTCGAGAGAATAAGAGCCCGGCACAGCAAGAGGCGGGTATTTAAAGACCATTCGCGCGACGTCATCCGCCTACCCCCCCCATAAATTAAGTTTGTAACACGGCCTCTCCTGACGATGCGTCGTCCTCGACGGCAGGTGCATCAGAGGGCCCAGACCGAGCAGCACTGGTTTGATGGCCCCGGCAGTGGCGCTCGGTCAGTGCGCGGCAGCAGTGGCCCGGCACCGGCGCTGGGTCAGCGCGCGGCAGCGGCAGTGACACAGGGCGGCACGTAGGACATCTGTGTCAGAACCTTCCCTGTCATCAGCTGAAACATTTTAGAAAAGAACACGTCAAGTAACAATTTATGACCGCGTTCACTCACACAACTCTAAAAGTTCTATTCAAACACCATTCTAACAGACATACTTGTATAGTTATCTTTCATTCAAATAACTGCCCTAAGCGAGACTTCTCATTTAACCCCAACTCGAAGCTACGTACGCACACGCGCGCACACACACATACATACACATACGCGTACGTATACACATAATGCATTGTTTAGACAGAGGCATAACTGACTGATTGTATCGGTCTACCTTCTTGCACCAAGTATCGATGTGTCAACAACATTTGGGTCAAAATTAGAAACAATAATGGTTCGATCTTACTTTAGTAAGCACTGATAGTGCTGTAATTAGACGATCCGTGCTAGCATCGCTGCGCTAACTTGCTGGTGAATCTGGCGGCGGTGGTGGCGCTAGCGCTACAAGCGCGCCTTCAGGTGGCGGCGACAGCGCCTCGAGCGCGCCAGCAGGTGGCGGCGATAGCGCCACGAACGCGCCAGCAGTTGGCGGCGTTAGCGCCACGAGCGCGCCAGAAGGCGGCGGCTAGAGCGCCACGAGCGCGCCAGCAGGCGGCGGCGATAGCGCCACGAACGCGCCAGCAGTTGGCGGCGTTAGCGCCACGAGCGCGCCAGAAGGCGGCGGCGAGAGCGCCACGAGCGCGCCAGCAGGTGGCGGCGATAGCGCCACGAACGCGTTAGCAGGTGGCGGCGATAGCGCCACGAGCGCGCCCGCAGTTGGCGGCGGTAGCGCCACGAACGCGCCAGCAGTTGGCGGCGTTAGCGCCACAAGCGCGCCAGAAGGCGGCGGCGAGAGCGCCACAAGCGCGCCTTCAGGTGGCGGCGAGAGGGCCACGAGCGCGCCAACAGGGGGCGGCGAGTACGCCACGCCACGAGCGTGCCAGCAGGCGGCGGCGAGAGCGCCACGAGCGCGCCAGCAGGTGGTGGCGATAGCGCCACGAACGCGCCAGCAGTTGGCGGCGGTAGCGCCACGAACGCGCCAGCAGTTGGCGGCGTTAACGCCACGAGCGCGCCAGAAGGCGGCGGCAAGAGCGCCACAAGCGCGCCTTCAGGTGGCGGTGAGAGCGCCACGAGCGCGCCTACAGGGGGCGGCGACAGCGCCACGAGCGCGCCAGCAGGTGGCGGCAAGAGCGCTACAAGCGCGCCTTCAGGTGGCGGCAAGAGCGCTACAAGCGCGCCTTCAGGTGGTGGCTGCGATGCACGCGAGCCTCCCGGCTGCGGTAGCTGGCTGCCTTGCGCCTTAAGGTGTCAAATAAAATCCACATAACAAACAATTTAACACACACTTCAGTGAAATACTCAAAAGCGTTGCGCTTGCTATCCATAGTAATGAAACCACAAGCGTGCACTCAAGTGATACCATTAAAATAGACGACTAAGCAACTCAAGTCACCACAATGACTCAACACAATGAGAGAATTCCGGACCTCTATCATAATGTGACATAGGAACGGCCATAATGTCTAGGCCCAGGGATAGCCACTGCGTTGGCTAGGAACGGCCATAATGTCGAGGCCCAGGGATAGCCACGGCGTTGGCTAGGAACGGCCATAATGTCGAGGCCCAGGGATAGCCACAGCGTTGGCTAGGAACGGCCATAATGTCGAGGCCCAGCAATAGCCACAGCGTTGGCTAGGAACGGCCATAATGTCGAGGCCCAGCAATAGCCACAGCGTTGGCTAGGAACGGCCATAATGTCGAGGCCCAGGGATAGCCACAGCGTTGACTAGGAACGGCCATAATGTCGAGGCCCAGCAATAGCCACAGCGTTGGCTAGGAACGGCCATAATGTCGAGGCCCAGGGATAGCCACAGCGTTGGCTAGGAACGGCCATAATGTCGAGGCCCAGGGATAGCCACAGCGTTGGCTAGGAACGGCCATAATGTCGAGGCCCAGCAATAGCCACAGCGTTGGCTAGGAACGGCCATAATGTCGAGGCCCAGCAATAGCCACAGCGTTGGCTAAGAACGGCCATAATGTCGAGGCCCAGGGATAGCCACAGCGTTGGCTAGGAACTACCAGTCATTACAACGGGTTACAACTCAATCCACAGAACATTAACTGTAGCAAATGGCAGTACCATTTTCTGCAGCAAGCGCACAATGTGGGGTCGTATCACCATTCCAATGTCCGCACTTTACAACCGCAGCAGCTGCTCCGGCCGCGCCCACGCTGGCTGCACGCGTGGTTGCGCTGGCCGCTCCGGCTGCGCGCCCTCTGGCTGCCCGCGTGGTCTGGTTGGCCACTCTGGTTGGCCACTCTGGCTGCGCGCCCGCTGGCGTGCCCGCTGGCTGCCCGCGTGGTCGCGCTGGCCGCTCGGCTTAACCTGACCTTGACTGATAATCCTACCTAGGCACTCTCCTTTGGTCGCGAGAAATAAGCACTTGGTTAGATTAATATGGAAACCTGCAGCAGTAGCAGTACGTCGCAAAACGATGCCTTCTTCTACCGTATTACTCACGATAAGTACGTTACCGACACAGAGTAGGAAGTCACCACTGTCAATAACACAACTGTAAATAATATTTATCGGACGTGGTATTCATTGTTTCGAATAAAATATTAACTTTCGACATGAAAATAAAACGACAACAACAAAACAGAACGCCAACAACAACATGTAAAATCAATTAATTCAACATGTAAATATTCACGTATCTAACTTACACGGGCACAAAGTTTTTTAAATTCCCGCACAAAATTAGTCTAAGTCCGATCAGCAGTCACCCAATCCTACAGCCACGTTTTTGAGTCTTGGTTCAAGCATCCCGCTACACATGAAAGACATTTGTGATCGTTAACGCTAGTTTCCGCACTATCATTACTCATGGCACCGTAGCGTTTGAGATTATTCGCGGAGGGTAGGTGAACAGTAGGATCGACAACGTTACCAAAAACACGGAGTTATTGACCGAGAGTGAATCACCAGAATTCAAATCAGTGCGCTTAAAGATCCTACAATTCAATTATCAACAGATCTACTACTCTGACTAGACAACGGGATTAAAAGTTGCCGACAATACGGAACCGTTAGTACTACCCTCAATAAGTGGTGGTCGTTATTACAACAACATATAATGTAATGCATTATTTTGACGCGTTATCAAAACATTATCGAACCCATCAACTATCCTATTCGTTGTCTTGCCCGGTACAAAAGCCGAACAATGCTCGAGACATGTTTCGGACTATTCCGTAGTCCTTCTTCAAAGAGCGTTCGCTCCGGCAGATTATTTTTGGTGTATATAAAAACAAACTGTTAATGTTACGATACACCTAATAATACAACAACTATTTTATAATTATCAAGTAAAGTAGCAATTTTCGTTCGTTAATTCATTATCGTTATACAATACCAGTTATTTAAAAATAACACAACATTGCCACTCGTCATTGCAAAACAGCCGTTATTGCAATCACTACCCTCAATATTTTTAAGCCGCGTTAGAATTGAATTTAACGTGTCTTGTAACGTTTGTCTTCCAAAAGACTGCATAGGTACACGACCATTAAGACCATTGTAATCCACACTTATTGCAAATAAATGAATCTGAATCTGAATCTGAATCTGACCTATGATTGTGTCGATACCGACGTGATTTTCTACGCGATCTACGGGGTCGGTCTGACATTTTAGGATGCTACCGTTAACCACATACGAAAACTGACCGAAAACACAGCAGCACTTTGTTCCTTGTTCATAGAAGTACAAGATGGCTACACTCACTTCGCGTAGTCAGAAAACCGTTAAATTTTAAATATCCGTCGTTTTTTTTTTTATGCCAAAATGAAGTAGCTAATCTGCCAAGTCAGGTAGTTAAGCGATCAAGGCACAAGATAACGATATTCCACTTTCTGATTTTAACTAATTTGCTCTTATTTTATTAAAACACACGATTTTAGTAACGAATTTATTTGAACGGTTGTACAAATAACTCACAAACAGGGAACAAAGGCTGTAATAATTCTAAACAAGTCTTTAGCACGATGAAGTACATAATTCGCTTAGAATCACGCAATAATAGAAAGAAGAAGCAGCAAAAGATAGCTCACAAAACACGGTGACAAAGGAGATGCTTCCAGGCCGACGGTCGAGAGAATAAGAGCCCGGCACAGCAAGAGGCGGGTATTTAAAGACCATTCGCGCGACGTCATCCGCCTACCCCCCCCATAAATTAAGTTTGTAACACGAGATATAGTGTTTTATCCCTTTTATACGAAAATAAAAGTCCATCACCATTAATCATTGCATTAGACACATTGATACACTAAAAACGAAGTGCACTACAGACGGATATTTGATACTTTCATTTAATTTCTGTGAAATAATCGCAAAAAATTACCAAAAATGCGACGTTGCGAGCTCAGCACGGATGCACCCTCTTAAGAAAAAATTAGATTCTGAGAGCTCAATGTATATTGTTTTTTTCTCATGTGAATGGTTTTTTTTTAGGTTCAGAAGTAGACTCGGATCGGCCCCCCTCCCCGGAGGAGGGGACGCCGAAATCCAACCTCGAAAAAAAAGAAGACTGAACGAACAACAGAATATTAAACTTGTTCCTTACATCCTTGTTAAGCAATTTTCATTAATAAGGACCGCGAAATGTATGACAAAATTACAAAATTCGCAAGGCCGGGGCAAATTTACCGACAGTCTGTACAAATGGTAAAGTTGGCGAAATTTATTGACAGGTTAGTGAACCTTTTAACCTTTCCCGTAGCGGATGTAAATTAATGTTTGAATAGTAAAAATAAGACACTAGATTTGGTTAGGTGCGGTTACCTAAGGTTTAAAGGTTAAAATTTAAGTATTTACGGGTGCCGAAGTTCTGATTAGTCCATTTGACAGCTGTCATAGCGTTACATAGGTCACAGCGTTACAGTTTCTGGCCTATAACGGGGTCACATACAGAATTTTGTTCGCTTCTTTCCTGTGGTCTTGACTTAAAAAATTTATACGTTTGGCCAACTGCCCATTAAAAAAACGCATGTTTGATGATCCTTATATGTATTGTATATATGAAAATTATTTTCTTAGTGCTCTAATAAACCCAATGATGGCAATGATCCCAAAAGTCTCAAGATTAGGTTGTACCTACTGGAATGACAGCTCTCGAATAAGGTAAGAACCTCTGCACTTGTATTAGGTTAAAAGGTTTAAAAAATAACGCACCAAATTGTGCTGTTTTATGGCGGTGTCCGTGATAAATTTGGCAATTTTTTGCGTATAGTCATGACGCTATAGTATAAGTAATTGTCGATTGTAATGAGATACTGTCAGTTTTGTTCAGAGTTAGTCTGTCGTTTGACAGTTAGTAGATATGTGGAGTGGATTACGGTTTCTGGTAGATTATTTATAGGCTACACTGGTATGTCATTTAACCTTTTAACCGCTGTCACTGGAAAGTAGACTGTACGCCTTGTCGTATTTTTGAGACGTTGGCGGTTAAAATGTAAATAAAAGTATTTTATTTTCTGCCAATGTAGGATTTGACAGCTGTCAAAAACCACAGACAAGAGCAACACTTTCTCTGGTTAACTCTGGCAAGTTGGTATCTTACAATGTTTATTGCCTGTCGACTTTAAAGTGCATGAGACTAAGTCCATTTTACAACGATACAGGCGAGTAAGATACGAGCTTTGCTGTATTTTGAGAGCGTTGACGTGATTTGTAATTGGGCCTTGTTTTTTTCGATATTGTTTTAGTGAAATTGGAATGTTTTTGCTCTGAGTTAAGAATGGAAAAATATGTTTATTTATTTCGATATAAGTCAGCGGTTCAATACATTTGTGCCTTGTTAATCGAAATTTTACTATTAGAGATAAACTATTTGCAATAAGATTTTTTTTTAATAGCTATTAAATTAACATTTAAAAGTGACTAGGCTGTTCTTATCTGGGGTCAGTGGTGCCAGCGAAACTAAAAAGCTCCCAATGTTGCCAATTTAAATAATTGCGTTTAGTTTATCTCCTTTGCTGTATATTATTTAACAAGTATTTATTCATATTTAATTTTGTCATTAATAAGTTATTAATTTGAATCTTCATAGTTTTAGTGTAAGCTGGTTTAAATAATTTATTTTAATTTTTAGTTTATTTATTTCGGACTTGCTACTTAAACTGTGTTTGGGGTTATGTCCTTTTAAAGAAAGACATTTCATTTTAAATGGCTAAATTTGACAAACTTTGATATTAACATCTAGATATTAAAAGCGTTTAGTTTCTGCGGGCAATGTTGTCATGTCTTTTTTTAAAGTGACATTTCATACATAGATCTAAACATGTCAAATAAATATTTAACTTGTGTGATCTCAAACACAGGTTATTTCTACCATGCAATGCAACACAAAATAATCGGGACAGTCAGTCGCCAAATTAAAGATCAACGTTGTTTTTAATTTTAACTAGTTGGCGCTATATTAATGACGTAAGTTGTCATGCGCAGCGGAACTAGAATATCAACTTTGCCCGACTCGGTCAGGTCTGAAAAATGTTAGCGTCTTGTAGGAAATTTAACTCGGTTTTTAAATAGGTATACCAGGAAATTTTCAACGTATTTTGGCGATTGACAATAATTATTTTGTTTGTTGCTTAGTTTTTACTCCTAACCTAACCAGTAAACCTGCATTTGTTTACCAGTCAATAACTATTTAAAATCTACTTATAGATACTAACGGAATGATTAGATGATAGTAGCGATTATTTTGAAGCGTGTTTTAATTTTCTAAATCATTTATTTTCTTGTAGATGAATACTAGCAAAAATAAACCGATGTTACAAGAAATGATGAACAAATAATCAACTAAAAACGGGATTCAAAATAAAGTTACTTTTCAAAGATAGCTTTTTTTTCTAGTCACTTAATGTGGTGTTTCAAAGTCCGCATTTATTCATGAATGCATTAGCTTGTTTCTCTATCCATGACTGTACTATTCACGGCCATTCTACCAGGATGGTCGGTAGCTACCTTTGAAATACCTTTGGTCGAAATTTAAAAAGGAAAAATCAGTTACGAATGTTTAAATTATTCTCTACGACTCATGATATGCTTATTTTAACACGAAACTATGGAACGGATTTAAGTAACAGTTTCTGAGGGCATGTCACGATAGTAGTACTGCAATAAGCGTTCTGTAGCTAAATAATTTATAATTAAACATTTTTTCGACATGTCTGTTTAATAATGAAGCCTAACCCGGCTTGATAAGTATGTTATGTTATTATTTAACTACCTATTTAAATTGTGAGGCTTACTCTTCCCGGAGTGTAGACTAGACGCGTATTTTGACTTTGTACGCTTCTCATACGCACGTTAAAGCTAAGAAACTGCCAACGTACGTGCGAACGCGTGTCAATTTAGGTACGCTACGTGACGAGTTAGCCTAAGATGGTCATTAATTTAAATTTATATGCGTTATAACCCGTAAACGCCCTATTTTTAAAGCCCTGTTAACGCAAAGTTATCTCCACTGAACTAAAAAATGTTCTATTGTTTTTATGGATATTTTTATAGACCTTCCCTAGACATTCCCTAATATTTTTAATTGATAGTATTTGACCATGCAAGCCCTGTACTGCCAATATTTTTCTGACAGTGTTCTACTGTTTTATTTCCATTTGGAATATTTTAATACACATGGGCAAACTTGAATTTCTATTGTGTAACTAATGGAAATAAAATAGTTTAAACGTTTTTTATCCATTCACATGTAAATTAAACCTTAATGCCTCCAACTAAGATTTTCATTAAAATGACATAGTTGATCAAAGTAGTTGTTACGATGTCGTCCACAGACCATTTGCTGGCCTTCAACTCCCAAATTCGATTTTCTAAGTTCGTTTCGTGACGTTCCGCTCACACTAATAGTCATTAATTTGAGAGTGTGAGGGACGGTATTATACGAACTTCGAAAATCGGATTTTGGAGTAGCCCTTCGGTTCTAAGCACAGGTGGGAAACAAATAAAACACATTCGCTGTTGGGTGTCAAACCAGAGATTTCTTTAGCTGACGTAAATGCACATGTGCATTCAGTCAAACACTGAATACGTTGTTTTTATTGAAAATTTAAAGGACATGAGAAGCCAAAGGCGACATTGCTTGTATAGGTGGTAACTTTGCAACTAGAGAAAATTTCACACTACATCAGTGAAATGGCTATGAGTTAGAATTTTAGCAAACTGCAATTTCTGATCAATAGGCAAAGTTGCACGACGAAGGCAAAGTTGCCACACTTGACATTTACTTAGTGGGATTAAATAGTATGTATTATTGCGGAAGGGCTGTTTTCAAGTGGACTCCACAGCTAAATCCCGTGGGGAAAAATAGAAACAAAAGCACTTGTTTCTTCTTAAAACGTATAGTTTTGAGAGTCGAGTGTTATTTTTTTTTATTACTTTACTGACTATGGTCTGTGGATATGATGAAAGATAAAACCTATGAGTTAAAAAAATGATTGCGAATCTTCACTTTGTAAAAATTTAAGTCAAGTGAATAGTGTTGTGGAATTTGTTATTTACGCTTGTATCGTTTAGCTATTTTATATCAAACTAATATACAAGTACCCAGTTGAATTGAGTTTTATTTTCTCCGACAGAAATGCCCGATTCGATTACACTCTGCGAGAAGTAATAAGATTGTCAATCCCCAATAATATTCCTTGCGTATTTCAATGGTTTGGCATTGATTTATGATTTGTTTGATGCAGACACGAAACGCATAAGACGTTTTTGCGGCGTATTTAAAATTTTAATTAATTTTGGCAGATTTATGTTTAAAAGCAATTCGAAACAATTATCATTATCAACAATCGTAATTCTAATAATAAGTAGAAAGTTTAACTGCAGCTAAAATGAATCCTGAAGGAAATATTCAATATTTCGCATCAACGATTGAACAAAAATAGTTAAGTAAAAAAAAAGTAAAGCAACAATAAAAACCTCTTTGAGCTGTCACTGTCACTGTCAACGCCATTGCGTTTCACACTGCCCGGCCCGGCCCCCCCTTGACTTGACATTTCTTTTTGCCTTCGTGCCGATGAGCTCTTTTGAAATACTTTCTTTTATCATAAGAAAACAACTTATCGTTTAACCTAGGACGCCTTAATCGCAACGCCACGCCTCTATAAACGATAATTATTTTATATAAAGCGTCACAACTAGTTGATAACCAAATTCCTTACAACAAACAAGTGGCCGTTCCTTCGTTTTATTATTAATCACACTTTTTTTTATCATAATAACTGCATTTCACGTGTATCACGGGTGTGACTAAGTTATTAAATCTTTCGTTGTTATACGTAATCAGTGATTTTTATTTTAGTATTAAATGTAAGATTAATTTTGATTTAAGTGCAATTTATTGGAACTTAACTTTAAGCTGAAAAACTTTTGAACATGTCAGTGCTTAATAACTTCAGTGTTTCTATAACCAAAGGATTGAGACGTAAGTGTTATTTTTTTTTTAATAATATCCAATTTACTTACATTTTTTGCTTGGTTTTTGCAATTTCATGCTACATTGTTGTAAACATTGATTAAGTTAAGTACTTACATCTGTTGTCATTTTTTTACCAGTTTAGTATGTGCAAAATTGTTAACTTTATTAATTAAAAGGTAGGGAAGGTAGACTACTATGGTAGGTACTAAGGTAGGTTACTAAAATCACTAACAAGCATGTTCAAATAAAATATTAGTATGTTAACTGAATATTTACAACTCATTCAGATTGCTAATCAAATCTAATCTATCAACTTTGTAATCAAAATAAACACTGAAAGAAAAAAATCTAGAATGTTCTGTTATACTAAAACTTTAGGAAGTTACCTGAAAAAAGATTTAATATTCTTTACTTTCCAATTAGTAACTAACTTATGTCTGCAGCACAGGTCCTGCAGGAACAATATGGTTCCCTGTCTCATAGGGTATGTAACATACAAGGGTGAAGTACAAATCATCTCTCACAAGAGTTTAAGTGGTGTAAATAAATACTTTTGTACACTTTTTTATCATTTTACGATATCAAAGTAGGTTACTTAAATAATATTGACATCGTCTCTTACTTTGTTCAAACAAAACCATTTTTTCATAATGTTGAAAAAACTGAATCACATACCTCAAAAATATTTTTTTCTTCACTAATGTGCAAACCCTATTTCAGATAAATCAAAGAGTAAACTATGCAGAATGTACGTTTCTACCTAACTCCCGGTACAATAAAGATACATAATAACAAAATGTACTTAGAATTTGATTAGATGGATATGACATGTATGTTATCTTATCAAGATTTTGGCTTCGGTCTCTGCACGTCCAGCACGACAGCGCACAAGAGTCGCGTCGCGCGCGAGATAGGTTGCCCATCTTTTTCTTACCATTCGTTCTAGAAAGGTATGGGTAATCTATCTCGCGCGCGACGCGAAACTTGTGCGCTGTCGTGCTAGCCGGGCTGATTCGGCAAACACCAAAACTGAATTTTGGCTCCGGTTTCAGTTTCGGCAAACATCGAAACCGAATTTCGGCTCCGGTATCAGATTCGGCAAACATCGAACCCGAATTTCGGCTCCGGTCTCAGTTTCGACCAACACCAAAACTGAATTTCGGCTTCGGTCTCTGATTCGCCAAACATCGAACCCGAATTTCGGCTCCGGTCTCAGTTTCGGCAAACACCTAAACCGAATTTCGGTTCCGGTCTCAGTTTCGGCAGACATTGAACCCGAATTTCGGCTCCGGTCTCAGTTTCGACCAACACCAAAACTGAATTTCGGCTTCGGTCTCTGATTCGGCAAACATCGAACCCGAATTTCGGCTCCGGTCTCAGTTTCGGCAAACGTCGAACCCGAATTTCGGCTCTTGTCAGTTTCGGCACACACAGAAACCGAATTTCGGCTCCGGTCTCAGTTTCGACGAACACTGAAACTGGATTTCGGCTCTGGTCTCAGTTTCGGCGTACACCGAAACCGAATTTAGTTGAAGTTTTGTCATGTCTTTGTAAGAAGAGAAATAATAATCCGTTATTAAATAATAAGTTATGATGACAACTATGAGCGACACGTGGACTCGACAAAATGACACTGCTTCGTCGTTCGAGCATGTCCGTTCGCAGCACGGAATCTGAGATTACTAATCTGACGAATTCAGATTCGGTTTCGGCCTTAGTTTCCGTCGAAACCGAAACTAAAGCAATAATAATCGGAATTGCGAACTATACTTATATGATGAGGATGATGATATCTAAACTCTTGAAAATGATAAAATAATGATAGAGGAAGTATTCAATAAGGAAGCCATTTCCTAGATTAATACTGCCTTATAAACATCTTATCTATAATTGGATCAATTCATTACACACTTGAGTATGTAGAATATTGTTAGTTTAGAAGTGTTAATACATACATATGAGTACATACCTACCGTGTGTGGAGAGTTAAAGAATATCGAAAAGCTTAGACCCATCCATTCTGGTCTGGGCCCTATTTTATAAAGCTACAACTTCCAATTTACAAGCGGAAGTCTCTATCTAACACATAGGATCAGAAAGAGACTTCCGCTTGTAAATTGTTACTTGTAGCTTTATAAAATAGGGTGGGAGCAAAGAAAAAAACATATGTAGAATGTACATTAGCCACTTGCTTCGCTTCCCGCGCAGGTCGTAAAAGCCCTTAAAGGGAATTGCCGAATATCTTGGGACTCATGTTATATTATGTTATAGGTGGTGCGGCTAGCAACCCATCACTATTTTGATCCCCCTTTCCATCGATACGCCTACTAACAATCATGCTAAACGTGGCCTTTAGGTCTTACCTTAGGCGTGATTTATAATTGTAAGTGTATGTAAAAACCTTAGTATATTAAAAAAAAGCCACGGGCAGCACTCCAGGAGTGCTAGCAGAAGTGAAAACAGAAGGTTAGATTTTAATGTTGTAACCTCCATGACGCTCAAGACGCGTACCGTACTGGCCGCTTACAATAAAACGTACGTATTATCTATATTGACAGACCTCTAACAATGTGCTGATGCCCTAGTACTTTTGCTCCCCTACTCAACAAAAAACACTTCAAAAATCGAACGCGATTCATTCGTATTTCAAAATAAGCTCTTAGGGGATCTGATATCCTGGTACTTAAACTCTCCCTCAGCCTTACGCTTGACGCGCGTTTAACATTTTTTACCCATCCCAAAAAGTGCCCAACGCCACTAAAAAAGTTTACACTTCGAAAACATATGTAGAATGTATATTAGCCAGTTAGATCTTTTTATGACTGAGAGCGAAAAAATTTATGTAGCTATTATATAATTCAACGAGTGACCAATTTCATAATGCCGTGGCTTCTACGTGTTCCTTATCTTAAAATGCTTTTTTAACATGTCATTAATTCATTATAACGATTTTAATCTCTTTATCACATGTTGCCACTAACTACTACTTAGCCCCGTGGCTTTGCCTTCTTGGAAGTACTTACCTGGTACCTAGTTCGTTATACAGGTGTTTGGTGCAAAACTTTAAGAGGTTGATAGAAGAGGTATTTTTGAACATTTTTAGCCATAGGTTTAGACCAAGACGATTTTTTTTTCAAATTTTAAGAATTTTTGAAAAATACCCAGAATTTATTAGAGTAGAGATACCTGTTAATGGTGTACCAATAAGCCTATGGTTTTCATTGCTTAACCTTAACCTACTTTAAAGGAATATCTATTAATACCTAAGCATTTTTTTTTAAATGATTAATTATTTTAAAACATTTTTTTTGACACAAAAATTATTCCTTCCTGCCTACGATATTTTTATTAGTTTTCAATGAGACCATTCTAGTTTTGTGGCAACAAGAACGCTTAAAAAATCGGCCAAGTGCGAGTCGGACTCGTGCACCGAGGGTTCCGTACAAATTCAGCAAGTAAATATAAAATCCTGTAGGCAGTGTGAGGTCATTTTATATTGGTTTTTTACATAGACAGACAGATATAAAAATATTCTGTTTTTAATATTTGTTATAGCGGCAATATAAATAGGTACATCATCTGTGAAAATTTCAAATATCTTGATATCACTGTTCTTGAGACGCAGCCTGGACCCTATTTCATAAAGATAAAAGTTACAATATACAAGCGGAAGTCTCTTTTTGACCCTATGTGTTAGATAGAGACTTCCGCTTGTAAATTGTAACTAGTAGCTTTATGAAATAGGCTCCTGTAGGCTTATTGTCTAACTCGCTCGCGATCGCCATCGTGTTCATTTTGACAGTTCATGTTTGGGCTGACAATTGGCATCGGAATCAGCTAGCTGTCACATTCATACAAGAACTGTCAAAATGAACGCGATGGCGATTGCGAGCGAGTTAGACAATAAGCCTACTGGTGTCAGACGGACGGACAGCGAGTTCTTAGTAATAGGATCCCGTTTTTACCCTTTGGGTACGGAACCCTAAAAATGTATACGCATTGAACCACCGAGAATAAAAGATAGCGTTCACAAATTAACGAGTATTGGGGCACTAACAACGCGCAAGACACTGACGAAATGGCAGGTACCAGCTATTATATTTATATAAAATTATAGTTATTATACAAAATCATTTGTATGATTGTAGCATTAGCTAATTAAGCGTCATACTTATCAGGTTCACGACCTATGCTTATTAATGTAATATATGTTTGTGTTATTGTTATTAACGTCCTATTTATCTGCGTGATCGCGATCTATTTGTATCCTCTCTGCGATATTAAATTACATTAAATTAATAAAATATGGAAAACTGAATATTCTTTTTAAAAAGTATTTTTTCACAGAATTAATATGTTGTAGACTTGTAGGTACGTCTGAAATGGATACATACAACATTTCAAACTCTAAATGTTATCACAATTTTACACTGTTTTATACAACAAATGAGGCGTCTTTAAAAATAACCGTTTAAAAAAATACCGCTAAAAAGTGAAAAATAACCATAGATATTTCGTGTGCGCTATCTACTGATTTGTTTGAAGTTGGTTCCTATTGGATTTGGTACTATACAGGGTGTATCAGACACCCCCTAACAATAATCCACTGGGTTATATAACCATAGATATAGAAGCTAAAAAAAATCGAGTAATTTTTTTTTATATTTTCTATAGGAATGATTGCAGTTAATACTACCATTCCTATAGAAAATATTAAAAAAAAATTACTCCATTTTTTTTAAATATTTTTTTTAGCTTCTATAGCTATGGTTATATACCCCAGTGGATTATTGTTAGGGGGTGTCTGATACAGCCTGTATATTAGATTTAGCGCACTCAAAATGCCTATGGTTATTTTTCACTTTCTAGCGGTTATATTTTTGAAGGCGGTTTTTTTTTCGCTAAAACGACTGGACGGATTTGGGTCAAATTTGGAACGGAGATAACTGGTACCCTAGATTAAAACATAGGCTATTTTTTATTCCGGAAAATTGGATAGTTCCCGCGGGATAGCAATAAACATGTCAAAAATCGTAGCTGTCTAGAGCCGCAACGTAAATAATTATTGCGGAATAATTATACTATCAACATCTGTTCTTAAGTCTTATATCCTACGCGGACGAAGTCGCGGGCAGAAGCTAGTTTTCCAATAAAAAAAGAATTATCAAAATCGGACTACTTTGTGAAAAGTTACGCGTGATAGGTAGGTACGTAAAAAAAAATATTCGTCGAATGAAACCTCCTCTGTTTTTATTCGTCAGTAATTTTTTTTGTATATTGTTCATAGAGAAATACTGTTTGTTACTTACATTCACGTACTTGCACAACTGATGATTCTTATTCTCGTGTTATTCTAATTACCAAATTGGTTTTGCCATATAAATACATATTATGAGTATTAATTAATCTATTATGTTTGAGTTGAGGACACAGAACCAAGGTAAAGATATGAAGTAAATAGCATGTTTTCCCACCATATCAGTTATGTAAACATTCACTAATAATAACACGAGATAGTTTCAGCAATGTCAACAAAAAAACATCTGCAAGTTTATTGACAATTTTGAAACTTGTAAGAATTTGTTCAATGAAAAAAATAGTCAATAATTTAACAAATTTAATTGACTATCGCAAACGGAACTGATGAAAATCTTTTACAATAGATGAGGATATAAAAATCTCAAAATGATTCGTGAAATCGAGTGAAAATATCGTATAATATATAATGTATTGTATGGAAAGTGGCCTGTTATGTATAGATCTAAAAACTTGAAATTTAGCAGACACGTTCCTCGAGCAATATAAATAGAGAAGTTTTATCTCTACATATTATACATATAGTAGTCTTATCTTGCGACTTTCTGTACTGTTATTTTGTTTGTTTTTGTTGAACATATAAGTAATTGTTGATTATAGTAAGTTGTATGTACATCTAGTTAGCTAAAAAGTGCAAGTACCGTAATATAATAATATTACATAATTTACAAATTATGCGCAGATGGTAAAAGCCCATCGATAATTATAGAATTTATTAGGGCGAAAATAATAGGAAACCTGTTATAAGCGATGCGGCTATACCTGTCACTATTTTGATTCCACTTTCCACCTATACACTCTTAATCTTGCTAAACGTGGCCTGTAGATCTGGTTACCTTAGATTCTGTCTTCCCCATCATAAAGACGTGATTTGTCAATGTATGTATTAAATATCTTCAATAGATAACGATACAGATAACACCAAGGTCCTAATGACCCATTACTGTACAACTTCCGATGCAATTTACAATAATACAGTACTTACAGTTATCAGGGATTGATTGTTATGATAAAATATTTCAAAACATTTCCGCTTAATTGTTTTTCTGGTACGTTTTCTTATTTTGTTATTGTATTTTTTACGCAGTAGGTAATACAATACAATGAACAGTTATTTTTAAGAGACTTGTCGCGGATATGTAAATATCCCTATTTTCTTGGTCTGAACAAAGTTTGATTAATATCCTCTGTCTTCCAGGTCTTCGTAAATCGAAGCAGTTAAACCCGGCAGTGCTGACGTCTAGTACCACGCGCCGCCGCGGCAGTACCAGCTCAGATAAGCCTAAGCTGAAGATGGACAAGTGCCTCATCGTCTCCAAGGTCACCAGATATGAATATGAGAAGTAAGTTGTTGGTACGTGAAGTAAGTTGGATGGATGAAAGAAGTTTAACTTAATAGATTTATATGGCGAGTGTGAATGGGTGTGTTGGTATAGTTGGATGGATGAAAGAAGCTTAACTTAACAGATTTATATAGCGAGTGTGAATGGGTGTGTTGGTAGGTTTAGTTGGATGGATGAAAGAAGTTTAACTTAACACATTTATATAGCGAATGTGAATGGGTGTGTTGGTATAATTTGATGGTTGAAAGAAGCTTAACTCAACAGTCAACAGATTTATATGGCGTGAGGGGAAGGGTGTGTTGGTACAGTTGGATGGATAAAAGAAGCTTAACTTAACAGATTTATATGGCGAGTATGAATGGGTGTGTTGGTATAGTTGGATGGATGAAAGAAGTTTAACTTAACAGATTTATTTGGCTAGAGTGAATAGGTGTCTGGGTAAGTACCTACCATCCCGCGGTGTGCTCACGCTATGGAGAACATCCGGTTCTTGCATAAGACCGTTCGCAAAACCCTCCTTGCTCTAGACATCCATAAGTCGAGTGGACCAGATGGAATCCCGCCAATTGTACTCAAGAAATGTGCTCCTGAGTTGGCTCCGGTCCTTACGCGTCTTTTCCGGCTTTCCTACTCTACTGGCGTTGTCCCGTGCGCGTGGAAGACAGCCCTTGTGCATCCGATCCCTAAAAAGGGCGATCGCTCGGACCCGTCCAACTACAGACCGATTGCTATCACCTCTTTGCTCTCCAAGGTAATGGAGTCCATTATCAACAGCCAGCTCTTAGGGTATCTAGAGGAACACCAGCTGATTAGTGACCGCCAATACGGTTTTCGCCGTGGTCGCTCAGCTGGTGATCTTTTAGTTTATCTTACGCACCGATGGGCTATGGCAATTGAGAGTAAAGGGGAAGCCTTGGCAGTTAGTTTGGACATAGCGAAAGCCTTTGATCGGGTTTGGCACAGGGCTCTGCTCTCCAAGCTTCCTGCGTACGGAGTACCTGGGAAGTTGTGCTCTTGGGTGGCCAGTTTTCTTTCAGATCGGAGCATCAAAGTCGTAGTTGACGGCTCATGTTCCGACTTAAAGCCTGTGAATTCTGGCGTCCCACAAGGTTGTGTGCTGTCCCCCACGCTATTTCTTCTGCATATCAATGACATGTTGGGTGACACCAATATTCATTGCTATGCAGATGACAGTACTGGGGATGCGCTTTATACCGGTAGCGCTAACATTCCCAGGGAGCACGTCACTGAAAGCCGGAACATACTTGTGTCTCAAATAGAGATCATGCTGAAGCATGTCTCGGATTGGGGTAGACTCAACCTGGTTCAGTTTAATCCCCAAAAGACACAAGTATGCGCGTTCTCCACTAAAAAGGATCCCTTTATTGTTTCGCCTTGTTTTGAAGGCACTCCCCTTGATGCCAAGTTGTCTATCGGGGTCCTGGGTGTCGACATTTCGAGTGATGTTCAGTTCCGTGGTCATTTGGAAGGCAAAGCTAAATTAGCTTCAAAAAAATTGGGGGTGCTCAATAGAGCGGGACAGTACTTCTCGCCAGCCCATCGCCTACAACTCTATAAGGCGCAGGTTAGGCCGCATATGGAGTACTGTTCTCATCTCTGGGCTGGGGCACCCAAGTACCAAATCCTTCCATTTGACCGCATTCAACGCAGAGCTGCTCGATTTGTCGATAACCAGGCACTCTCTAGTCGGCTCGATTCTCTGGCTGTGCGGAGGGATGTAGCATCCCTCTGCATATTGTACCGAATATATCATGGGGAGTGCTCCGATGAACTTTTCGGATTGTTGCCTGCGGCTAAATTCCACTACCGCACTTCGCGGAACCGTCTGTCCTTCCATCCTCAACATCTTGATGGTTGGCAGTCAAGTACCGTGCGTTTTAAACGCAATTTCCTTCCTCGTACGACGAAGATCTGGAACCGGCTTCCTGCTGCAACATTCCCTGAGCGGTACAATTTAGGGATCTTTAAAAAGCGAGCCTTCCTGTTCTTGAAAGGGTCGGCAACGCACCTGTGATTCCCCAAGTCTTGCAGGTGTCCATGGGCGATGGTGATTACTTTCCATCAGGTGACCCGTCTGCTCGTTTGCCCCCTCTTATATAAAAAAAAAAAAAAAAAGTTATTGGTATGTGAAGTAAGTTAGATGGATGAAAAAACTTAATAGATTTATATGGTGTGTGTGTGAATGGGTGTGTTGGTAAGTTGGTGGTATGCGCAGAAGTTGGATGGAAGTAAGTTGGATGGATGAAAGAAGTTTAACTTAACAGAATTATATGGCGAGTGTGAATGGGTGTGTTGGGAGGGGAAGGCCTAAATGGATGTTCCATGACCAAATTTGGTATGTTTTGACAAAGGAACAGGTCAAATTGACAATTGTTTTTCAACAGATACTTGTTATAGAACATAAATAAATGCCCTCTGAATCATCACACTTATAAATATCTTCTCTTTATCTTAAACTAATCCGAAACTGGTAATAATTGGAAACACAACAAGTAAATCGCGATAAACGACATAATATGCGTAGTTAGTTGTGCGCGCTACATTAAAACATGCTATGCTATATACAACATATCTTGTATCAATCTAAACAAATTAAATCAGCGTACTCTAAATCAGGATTTGCCAACCTTTATTTCCCCGAGCCTCTCCGAACCAAAAATAATATTTTGTTGACCCCCCTTGAGTTTTAACAAAAAAAAAATTAAACAATTAATCGTCCGGTGACAAGTAAAAGTCACTAAATACGTTCACAAATTGAGGTCGATAATCAATCAACCTTATGCTTTAAACATGGTTGAATTTTCATCAATAATTGTTACCCGACGATTTTTTTAGTGAACAAAAGGTAATCTTGCTTGCTTTATTTACTTGTTTTTTTTAGTTTTAATAAAAAATCCACACTTTTCCAAATGCAAACGTACCTATTACGCCCCCCGTGGCATTTCTCTCCGCCCCCCTAGGGGGGCGTGCCCCCTTGGTTGGGAAGTACTGCTCTAAACGAATAGTCCTATTCAAAGAGATATTAAGTTTACCGCAGCCGTCTCTTTAGAGCATTTTCTTTCAAACTCCGAGCGACCCACTTAACGGCCTCAATTAAATAATTGTTTATCATTATCATGACAGTGGAATCTTTCCACTTCATACCAGTTCGTCGAGATCTCTGCAGCTCCGCCGATATGCGTTAATGAGTTGTTTATTTATGTTTCGATTTTAGTTTTATTGCTAAAATAGATAACTTTGTTTTGACAACTTTCGCTGAGCGCTGTTTTTCTATTGGTGTTTATAGGGTTTCGTACCACTAAAAGTAAACAGGAACCCCTATCTATATCGTTGTCCGTTTGTCTGTCCAGGACCCCCCTTTTTCTCAGGAACGCGTAGAGGCATAAAGTTGTAATCAATACTAATATATTCATTTAATTAAAGTATTATTTTCGGGACTTAACCGCGTAAAAATTGTTTTCAATTACCTCGACGTTTCGGCCACGTTGCAGTGGCCGTGGCCACGAGCAGACTGCCATGTGGGGTATCACTTTCGTTTAGCTGCGCGAGTTTTTCGAACTACCCGCACTTGATCATTATTTTGTAACGGCACCATTTACCATTTAGTACTATTATTTATTCTGTGACCATATCAAAAAATTACACTATTAATAGGTACTAATATTGCGGTATGCGGTCTCTTAGAGCTGTAAAAAATTGACTCTCCAAGTTTAAGCAATTTAAGGATACCTGCAGACATTAGAAAAGTTGTTCTCAAACAAATTGACGTCTTTCCAAAATGGGGTAGTACTTGCAATTGTCCTAGAAATTTGAAATTTAATATTAAGATAGCTCTTATGGCACAACTAAGGAAATAAATCTAAAAATCTAATTTCTTTACGTTAGACTATGTAAGTAACCAATATAAAATAAACTGGCACTGCCTACATTTTGCTTAGGAGCATAGCTCAGCCACTGGATATGTTTTTTTTGCTAATTACCTAGCGGAAATTTTCACAGAACACTGCTCTCATCCTACAAAGCGTCTATTAACCCACTTATACAGATCAGTCTGTATATAACCCAGTATCGTATAAATGGAATGTTTCCACTTTATACCAGTTCACCGCGACCTCTGATGATAATTCTAGTAATGAGTTTGTTTATCGATCATTATCTATTATTATAAACAGGAAAAGTTCTCATGCATCGTTTGTTGCACGCCAGTTTCCGAAACCGATAACGATAACTTTAAATCATAAATAAACTAGTTATATAATTCAAAGCTTTTATAGAAACGGTTGTTATGAGATTTTGTTGACTGGATGTCCTAGTACATAGTTAGTGACCCTGACTATGAATAATAATAATAATAATCAGTTTATTTCAGAACAAAACTTTTATTTTTTCTGAAACTACTAGGTTCGAATCCCGTTAGGTGGCGGCACTTGTATGATAAATATGTATGACTGCGGGCGTATAGGTGGAAAGGGGGACCCTGCATGCTTATTGATTAATAATACAAAATTATTCTATACAGACACAGCTTGGACAACATATCGGACAGCGAGCTAGAGTCCGTTTTGCGCAAGCGCGGATCAGACTTCGACGCGATGCTGCACAGCCATAATGAGCAGAAGCAATTCGAGCACGGCGTCGCGCGCAGTCTGAAGGAGATGGGGCGAGAGGTCGAGCTGGCGAGCAGGTGAGACAGATATACGTGGTTACAGCGGCTACACGCCACGCTGCAACCGTAACGAGCAGAAGCAGTCCGAGCATGGCGTCGCGCAGCCTGAAGAAGATGGGGCGAGAGGTCGAGATGGCGATCAGGTGAGACAGATATACTACTCTAAGCGCCATCTATTAGATTTTGATTTACGACACAAATACCAACTCCTGTAAACCATTACACTGCACACCGAGCCAAGGACCGGAACCGGTTACCACTAAAGGGGTATTGGATAGGTTGTTTCATAGAATTGTTTTCACAAACCCTATAAATTTGATAAGCATATCATCGGGCTACCCGAAAGAAAGTCTGACCGTAATAACATAGTTAATTCCATAAGCGGTTACCCAAAACTAAAAAACCCGGTTAGCGTATTGCGTGATTTTAAAACCATAATAGAAAACGGTTAACCAACGGCTAAACTTATTCAAAACGGTTTCCGTAATGATAGGCTTAGTACAACGATAAGCTTACCATATCATAGGGTAACAGTTTAATAGGGTTACCCTATGAAAAGGCTTAAGCAAATGAAGGGGTTTTCCGGTCCTTGCACCGAGGGCGAGAGATGGCGCTGTTTTCAGCGATAGATCAATGTTACGTGTTTTTTCCGTTTTTAAGGTTTATCTCGTTAATAGTTATTTGTGTCACAAGGGCGCAAAATGATGTATTTACGGCGAGGGTGCTACATTGAATCCAGAGCGTAATGACGGATTCAAGTGTCAACGCCCAAGATGAAAATAATTTTGCTCCCGAGTGGCTCATACAACTTTTCACACTGAACATTAAAAAACTTGAAAAAAGAATTCTAAATATAATCGAAGAGCTACCAGCATAGAAAATGGCGTGGTTTTACAATTGTCAACTTCAAAAAATTGCATTTGCAAAAAAAAACACTTAGAAAAGCCTTGAACAGAAAAGTTGCACTTTGATCCCTCTCGACAGGGAGCAAAGCTTACTTTTCTGAATGAGAGGTGTGAAAAATCATGTTTCTAAACGATTTTAACGAGAACTAACGTGAATCTCGTCCACAGATTGACGTACAACGACGAACTTATCAAGTGGTGTGACGTCGTCGTGCCGTGTGGCGGCGACGGCACGTTCCTGCTCGCCGCTTCTAGAGTAAGAGACGCTGAGTGAGTATTTAATTATTTACTAGCTGTTGCCTGCGACTTCGTCTGCAAAGAATTCGCTTATCGCTATCCCACGGGAATTTTCCGGGATAAAAAGTAGCCTATGTGCTATTCCAGACTTTTCTCTATTTATTTGCCGAATTTCATCTAGATTCGTTTGGCCGTTCTAGCGTGATTGAGTAACAAACAAACATCCATCCATCCATACTTTCGTATTTATAATATTACTAGCTGTTGCCAGCGACTTCGTCTGCGAAGAATTCGTTTATCGCTATCCCGCGGGAACTACGCAATTTTCCGGGATAAAAAGTAGCCTATGTGCTATTCCAGACTTTTCTCTATCTATGCGCCAAATTTCATCCAGATCCGTTGGGCCGTTCTGGCGTGATTGAGTAACAAACAAACAAACATCCATCCATCCATCCATACTTTCGCATTTATAATATTAGTTAGATAGTTAGATTATTGCAACCATGGTAAATAAAGTTGGTAAACAGATTAAAATTGTTCCACATAGACCCTGGAAAGGCAAAGCAAATTAAAAACTAAGAAAATGTAAAATAACAAAACAAAGCTAAAATTAATAATTAAAATCAAAATAAAATCAAATTATAACTGTATATGTACCTATATGTCAATTTATTAAATTAAAATTAGGATAAGGATTACAACAAAATAATAATAATTTCCAATACAAGATTAAAATTCGTAAAATATTAATCACAACACAAAGTAAATTTAATGAATGTCAGCACATTAATGTCAATGTCAAAAAAATTATTGTATTTTTAAGAAGGAAATCAAAAGAGGTATGATATCTTTCTTTTATTATCCCATTGAAGTCTTAGCAATTATCACTAAGAAATCAAATAATTCATTAATTCATCTTTGGAGTCATGTCCATGTTATTGCGAGTAATGACACCCATTTGTCCGGTCTCTGCTTATAAAAATTGAAGTTCCCTTTTTTTCTACAGCAGGATTGCATTTGTTTACGAGTCACAGATCCCCCTTATTCTTTATCTGTCACTGACAGATAAGGACAAAAGATTGCTAAGTTAGCAGAAGCCTTCAGAGCGTTTATTAGTAAGGGGGTAAGTATTTGTCTTTTTGTTTCAGAAAACCAGTGATAGGTTTCAACAGTTCCCCACACAAGTCCGTCGGGCGGCTTTGCCTGCCGACATGGTGTTCTAACGATGTCAAGGGTGCGCTACACGCTCTAAAGGAGGTAAAGATATACATACTTTAATTACGTCTGTTCCTTACGGGGTAGAGATCCTTGCTTAAACTTCTTTTGATTTGATACCATATTCTTATTAAATGACTATTTCTCATTTTCTCCCTCTTAGGGTGCATCCTTACTGAGCTGGCAACGTCGCATTTTTGGTGATTTTTTGCGATTATTTCACAGAAAATGAATGAAAGTTTCAAATGTGCGTCTGTAGTGCACTTCGTTTTGAGTGTATTAATGTATCTAATGCAATGATTGATCGTGATGAAATTTTATTCTCTTATTAAATGAGATATATTTGTCGGGGAAGAGTTAAATACGCGGATATTGACCTTAGAGGTATTAAATGAATAACAAAGAATGTCTTCAGAGTAAGACAATAATTAAGGAATCACTCAGTGTGCACGTCTGGCACGGGAGACTAATGTGGAGAGACTGCCCTCACTGGAGCACGTCGCCCATCGCCACACTACTGACTGACTTTTATAATCAAAACAATGCACGCCGTGGCTTCTCGCTCTCACATTATTATATCCCTTTAATAAGGTAAATGTCAAAGTGACAGATAAGGACAAACGATTGCTAAGTTAGCAGAAGCCTATAGAGCGTTTATGAATAAGGGGGTTAATTTCTAACGGATAAAACGTAAGAGTAAACATAAAAAAATCAAGAATTAAAATTCTTGATTCACTTGATTTTATATTTCTCATTTGTTGTAATTAATTGTGATTAATTGTTTCAGGGCCGGTTCCGTTGGATGCGGCGGTCGCGGATCCGCACGACGATAACATGCGAGCCGAAACTGTTGGACACAATCACCCCCGTGGATCTACACACACTGCACTATAGCAGGTAAGAAAATGCCAAGTAAAAAAAAACTTGGTGAAAAACTTAAGTTGTATGTATAGTCTATTTATTCATATTATATACTAAAATGACATTACCTGTGTTGCATGTTTTTTGCAATTCATAGTTATTTGTGATACAAGGTTGGTAAGTAAGGTTTTACAAATGAGTTGACGAGTTGATAAACCCGAGCCGCCAAGGCGAGGGTTTTCATCGTCACGAGTTTGTAAAACCTTACTTACCAACCTTGTATCATACGACGTTTTTCAATACATTTGTGAGAAAATAGACAATTAATAACACAAAAAAAAACACAATCTGTCTGTGGTATTGCGAAGGTACCCTGCGGTAGCTCATCCTCACGACAGCCCTGAAGCGCCGCAGACCACGCAGACCAATGACCAGTTCACCAGCGAGGAGCGGAAGTCGGTGCTGCACACCAAAGTATTACCCTTCCTGGCACTCAATGAGGTAAGACCTCTACACATTAAGTAATAATTAAAAAAAAAGCGACGAGTAGCATTCCGGGAGTGCCGGCAGAAGTGAAAACACCAGCTTAGATTAGATGTTAATATTCATGATGCTCAATACGCGTACCGTACTGGACCCTATTTCATAAGCGGAAGTCTCTTTCTGACCCTATGTGTTAGATAGAGACTTCCGCTTGTAAATTGTAACTTGTAGCTTTATGAAATAGGGTCCTGGCCGCTTACAAAAAAAACGTACGTATTATCTATATTGACAGACCTCTAACAATGTGCTGATGCCCTAGTACTTTTGCTCCACGACTCAACAAAAAACACTTAAAAAATCGAACGCGATTCATTCGTATTTCAAAATGCTCTTAGAGGATCCTGAGGTCCTGGTACTTAAACTCTCCCTCCGTCTTACGTCTGACGCGAGTTTAACATTTTTTACTAATCCCATAAAGCGCTCAACGCCGCTAAAGAAGTTTTCACTTCAAAAATTTGTTTTAAAAACTTTGCCTTAACAGCTTCATTGGCGCAGTCGGTACGTGTCGCTCATCTCGCTCGCTCCTTACAGGTGTTCATAGGAGAGAGTGTGACGTCGCGAGTGTCGCAGCTCCGGCTGCAAATAGACAAGGGTGCGTGGACGCACACGAAGAGTTCAGGGTTGTGTGTCACGACAGGAACTGGGAGTACTTCCTGGCATTTTAGGTGAGTGACTATGTAGCTTACTCTTTTCCACAGGCATATACCTACACTGGGGTGACTTTGAACTTCGGGCCAACTGTAGAGTGCCTTTCCACGCATCTATTGTGAGAGAGAACGAGGGGGGGAGGGAGAGACTAGAGAGAGGGGAGAAAGAGAGTGGTAGAGGGTGGGAGACTAGAAGGGAGAAAGAGGTGGAGAGTGGAGAAAGAGAGAGTGAATGGGGAAAGAGAGTGGTAGAGAAGAGAGAGAGAGAGTGGTGGAGAGCTGGAGAGTTGTAGAGAGAGCGAGAGAGGTGGAGAGAAAGAGAAAGAAAGAGGTTAACACACATTTGATACACAAACTAATCCTGTAATGTTAAAATATTCCAGATTGTTTTTAGGATACATTCTATTTTCTCGTTGCAGTATAAACTGTCTCCGAACCCATTCTGTTCTGGAGCTGATGAAGATCTTGTCGGAAGAGGGGGTAAAGGTGGACACCACGCTTGAGAAGGCGAGGGAGATCGCCGAGAGATACAACCAGAAACTCATGTTCGAGCCTGGTTAGTAAAAATATAGTTCCAATCTATTTTTTCATTTCGTAAAATAGAAACAATGACTCAATATTAAATGTGTATTAACCTTCCGTATGCCAGAATAAAAAAAACCTTTCACATAAAACTACAGTATAATTACTTAAAATGTATTAGTACGCAGTGTCCGTTTGAGCGTATCTCGAGAACGAACCTCGATTGGTTCGAACCATGTCTGGCATATCTCGATCACAAACACGTGATGTGTCTCACATGTCTCACATTTTCATTAAAGTCAATTAATTGGCAAGGCTATTAATGACACAAAGTTAAAAAGTATCATTTTGTATAGCCTCGCGAGCGCTCGGCCTTAACTCATACTCGTCCGGTAATGTACTGTTTGTGTGCGCAGAGTCGGACAAGCTGGCGTACTCTGTGCGCGAGTACATAACGTTCGAGGAGTGGCCGGCGCCGCGCGGGCTGCGCGTGCGCGACCGCGCCGCCGCCGTCAGGGTGCGCTCGCACTGCGTCGACGCAGGTACACGCACACACACACACGCACACACGCACATGCAATGATTCACAAACTCTACACGCTCGCAGACATGTGAGTCATGTGTTATCCGTGAGTACCGACTCACAGAAACTCTGACTTACAAACTTACGCACTCACTGACTTGCACACTACACAGTCACTGACTTATACACTACACACTAACTAGCTTACTCACTACACACTGACTAACTTACTCACTCACACACTCACTGACTTACACACTACACACATACTAACTTACTACACACTGACTAACTTACTCACTACACACTGACTAATTTATTCACTCACGCACTCAGTGACTTATACACTACACACTCACTGACTTATACACTACACACTGATTAACTAACCCACTCACTGACTTGTACACTACACACTCACTGATATACACTCATGCATTCACTGACTTACACAGTCACACACGCACTCACTGATTTACGCACTACACACTCACTCCATTCTCATATTCCAGGTCTAGTGATCGACGGAAGTGTCTCCTTTCCATTCAACGATGGAACCGAAGCCTTATTAGAAGTACACCCTGAGGACGCACTCATGACAGTACACATGGACGACGCGTTGCCCTACTAACTGGTATCATTCATTATACGCTATGTTGATCCACACCCATCACTATTTTGATTCCCCTTTCCACCTGTACGCCCACAATCATGCTAAACGTGGCAATAGTTCTTGTCACCTTAGGCTCTGTCTACCCCGTAAGGGATAAAGACGTGATTTATGTATGTATGTATAAAGATTTCTAATGAGCACAAAATAAAACTAATCTACACACATAATGATAAGTTCCATATCCTACTAATATTATAAATGCGAAAGTTTGTGAGGATGGATGTTTGTTACTCTTTCACGCCAGAACGGCTTAACGGATCTGGATGAAATTTGGAACATAGATAGATTATGGTCTGGAATAACACATAGGCTACTTTTTATCCCGGAAAATTGCGTAGTTCCCGCGGGATAGCGAATTATTTGCAGACGAAGTTGCGGGCAACAGCTAGTATTTAATACGTCTAGAGACCAGACGTAGTGACTATGAATTACAACAGTGTTATTATAGCTTCATAATGATACCGAAATCGAAATGGAATACCGAGTACTTAATTATGTGCGTATATAAAATGTTGTATGCAACTGTATATAATTAAGCTTTACAAAACTCGTGTGACCTTATTATGAACCTCGCCAAAGCTCGTTTGAAAAAGCTTCTCGTGTTTTAAGGACCCTCATTATGTATCTGTTGCGTAAAGTACATAATTTCTGTGTCCGTTTGTCACATTCTAGTGATAAATTGTAAACTTTTTTATATTAGATCAGGCGTATGTAATACCATAATACTCGTAGCATCACATAGAAATTTGTAGACATTTTATATTTACATACTTACAGCCTTATTCATAAAAAATCCTTAATTGAGGTTTGATCAGTCTATTAGTTAACAGACTGATTAAGCTTATTTGACAGTTGTTAAAAAGTATGATTCATAAACGCTTGCTAGCAGTCTGTTAGCTAATGAGCTACTGATGGATGGATTAGACGCGTTATGTTGTCACCTTGACAAAACATAGACCAAAAATGGTCTTTTAGTGAATTAAAAAAATTTTTACAGCAGTGGCAGCGAATTAACACGACAGACTAGGCAGTGTGGATCTAGTTTCCTTTACCTTTCCCGGAGGGAGTAAAACCTAAAACAAAAAAACTGTCTCGTATGGTTTTGCTCTTGCCAAAATCAGCTGTTCACATTTGTGGCGGCCATTTTGTGAGTTAGCAAAGAGATAAAGTAAGGTCTACGGTCCACTAACTCTCGGAAGACTTAACAGAGCCTTGATGGACTGATTAGCGCTAATTGACGTTTATGAATCATGTTTTTTTGCATCGGTCCTATAGCGAGCTTATAGCGAGCCTCTAAATTTTTATGAATAAGGCTGTTAGTTTATTCATTGTCAATATGAATGAAATATATGATCAAAATTGCAAACAAAGGAAATATTAAACATCGGAAAGATATTTGTTATGGTTATTTGTGTTAGTTATGAAAAGTTGTACCCAGAGACGTTTAAAGCCCGAGCCGCAAGCGAGTGCTTGTATGCTGGTCATATTTTATTATAATAAAATAAAAAGTATATAGCTGCATCTTTTGTGGCACAATGGTTTTGGGGATTCCAGTTTTATGTTAGCCGAATTTTAGTAATTTACGACCCCCCTGTACCAGCAAAGGTAAGCAATCGCTTACTCCCCCTCCTTTGGGAAAAGTGATGATGATATGAGAAAATATTACGTAAGCTTTGGCATATTGGCATATACTTCCAGTCTTAGAATCATGACCCAACAAAACCACGAGAATCATGAACCGACGAGCATGTATGAAGAGATTGATGAATCTGGATGAAGCGAAAGAGGTATGTCAGGATCGTAGCAAGTGGAACTAAGTAGTCTCTGCCTACCCCTGTGGGAAAGAGGCGTGACGATATGTATGTATGTATGTTAGAATCATATTATAAGCAAAGGACCTCCCCCTCTGCTTAATTTAATAACATTTGTTTACCGCTCGTATAAAACTGGCATCACCCGTGGTAGTGTAAAAAGTGTTTTACTGTCCTCGTGACACAACTAACTATTACCTCTCTCTGACCTTTGTTGACCTTTACGAACATAAATTTTGAAACTGACTTTAGTCTAGAACACTTTGTACAATGATTATTTATACGTAGCCTGTAGTTCCTGTCACCTTAGGCTCTGTCTACCCCGTAAGGGATAAAGACGTGATTTACGTATGTATGTATTAATTATAGGTTAGGATTGTATGAAATTTCACCTGTGATTTGCGTTTCTATGTTTAAGCTAAAATGCAATACGAGACTGAAATTATTATTTTGGAATGGTACTGCTATTCCTAGGTTCACATACACATACCACTATATGGTATTTTCATTCTTACCTGTCCTATTTGGTAAACAAAATTCTAACCTCAATATGCAAATTTTTGTAAAGAATAAGGTGTATTATGTTATCAAATAAACCTGAGGTAATATTTTGTACATAATTTTGCTGATATTTTATCTCCATTTCCTTTATTTACGATGAAATAGTTAAAAAATAACAAAATGAGACGTTTTGAGGTTAGAATTTTGTTTACCAAATAGGATAGGTAAGAATGAAAATACCTTATGTATGTATGTACGAAACATAAAATTTTAAGAGGAAATTTGGTGGCTGATTTTCCATACAAACTTATTCCCTTGTTTCCTGATAATCACATTAGAACAAATATTTTTTGCTTCACGATTTAGAATGGTATCCCACGGCCATGTTTCTATGTTTTTATTTTTTCCAATTTTGTTTATTTAAAAAACTACATACTTTAGAAAATCACAAAAATTGCCGAATTTCGATGCCATGGTCAGACGTTAAAAAAATTTTTTTTTACTAATAATAATAATATATCCCTTTTATTCCGAATACGCCACAATTTCAGTACATGTAGTCTTTTTCTTTTTTTTTAAATATAAATTATGGATTATTATTATTATTTACTAATAAAATAAATTAAAAAAAAACGTTAATGCATAGCAAAGGTTCAGTATTGAAAAAGGAAACAGGGGACTACGAAAGGCCGTTTTCAACAGTTTTCTGTATGATCAGCCGGGCTGCAGTTGTCCCTTTCATGCTTTTTCCGGAGAGTTTAGATGAAGGGAACGGCAATACTTTTCAAAAGCCTCGGTGACCGGATTTCGTCTTAAAAACTAACGGTATGTGTCGCCCTAAAAATAGTATTCTACTATATAAAGTACAGTGGAGTTAAAAAGTGCAACTATTTTTAGGTATAATGTTTTGTAACTATAGATATAAATTCGATTGAATCGACGTATGTTATTATTTAATATTATGGCATTTTCAAAAAAAACGTGTACCTTTTTTTTGAGAATGAGGAAGTATTGGGTTTTTCTGAATCGGAATTATTAGCACTGTTCATTTTTGAAAAAAAAGTGTGACACTTGGTTTTTGTCAGTGTGTCACTATTATCATGCGATTTATATGGGTCGTCATAAAACCGACACGATTTTTTTTTATGGGAAATTAAATTAATATTGTTGGAAAAAGGGTACACTTATTTTTTTTTGAAAATGTCCATTAGCCAAGTTTTACCGGTGTTTTTACGTTTTAAGTGTTTTGTTCGGAATGAAATGTCATTAAAAATCCTCAAATTGTTTTTGTCAGTGAAGTTAGTATTATAGTTTGTCGTAATTTGCTAGAAAACTTTATACAGAAGCATCATTTTTCAAACGCATCGTTTGACAAACGTTTTTTATCTGCTTATTTTTTTTTCAAAAATTTAAAAATCTAATGTAACCTAACTAGTGTAAGCCACGCGAATATTATACTGGATTATTTAAAAAAAATACGAATTAGCAGATAATAAAGGTTTAATGAGTTTGTGAAATGAATCATTTGAGAAAAGTTTTTAGCGAGTTGTGAGCTCTCGGTTTTGTATATGATTGTAAAAAAAGGTTTTTTTGACAATTGCCATTGTAAATTGCATAATACGTTGAAATTAAAGAGATTAAGTACCGCCATATTGGGTAGATTTGTGGTTACTGAAAAATATTGTTACTTTAATTTATTACCTACTTTAAAACAATTTTTGTGATGTTACTAAGAATAATGTATAGTGTCCTTATGTTTTTATGATTCCATTTTTTATGTATTTTATTCCTTTTTTTAATACCAATTTAATTGGTGTAATATACAACAGTTATTAATAACACTATAGTTTCATTCCAAGTGTATTAAGCCCTAGTTATTTTTTAATTTATCATATATACAGTTAGTGTATCAAATATGGTACATGAATTTGTTCTAAAAGGTCAAGATACCATGTATGGAACACAAAGTTTTTTCTTACAAGACCAATGTGCCATTTATAGCACACCAAGAATTTGATTCTAACAGTCTACGTGTTACTTACCACAAAGAGACGGAGATTGAAATAAAACAAAAACGTTTTGTCAAGTCAGTATATTTGTTAAAAAAATATTGCATACATTCTCGTGTCGATATGGTTCCAGAACCCCATTGTAATTAAAAAAAAAACTAGTAAAGATATTAATTAGTTACACAATGAGGTAATTATGAAACACATACCGAATTATTTCGTTGCATACAAAAGGAAAGGCAACTTAAAATAATAAGCAAATACTTTTAGCACCGATTACTTAAATGGCATAAAAGAAAGTCTTAACAATAACTTAAGGAATATGGCATCCGCAAATTATTTAAAACGTCGGAAAAACAGTTCAAATTATTTCATTCACCTTTTTAAACATTGCTGTCAATTAAAAACAAAATGGCGTCGCGAAGTGACGATGAATCTTGAAACGGTACCTTTTCGCCGCCACGTCAATTACAAGAGACGTCATCCATACGCCAGACTTCTTTATTGCGATGCCTTAGAACCTAAACCCAATTGAACAAAGGTTGCTTTTGCATTGCAGTAATAGACGTATATATAGGTTGTTGGCGTTGAACCTGCGGTGCTGTGTCGTTGGCGTCGAAAAGGTTAATAAAATAAACTATACTTCATTTAATTTAGAATGAGAAACCACAATAGCATTATATTGCGTCTGGTCAACTATTTTTTGCCTAGCAAACAGTACAATGCAATAGTTTGGCAACCGCAAAATAAAATTTATGTCACTTTATTTGCGTGTCGTCAATTCTTACTCTAGTGCAAATTGCAAAGAGGTTACAGTTCAAGAGCCGCAATGTAATGTTGTTGTGGTTTCTCATCCTAAATTAAATGAAGTATAAGAAAATACAAACCATTTCTGCTTTTTGTAATGGCAGTGACATACTTATAACAGAAACAGATCAAGGGTAAATAAGTTTTGTAAGAAGAAAATATCTCCCGCCACCAAAGAAATGTAGAGCCATAATTGCGCATTTTTAAAGCACAACCTTTGGATCTTTCGCCCCTATATTATACAATACCAACCTCATAAATTCAATTCTAATTTAAAAATTGATTTTACAAATAAAAGTGTGAAATAATCGCTATGAAATTTATACGTCAAGATTGTTGCACTGAAAAATCTGGCTGTTTTATTAGAATTTAGAATTATGTTATTTGAATAAAATTCTTAAAATGTTGATAGTTCAGACAAATAACAAGCCAGTTCCCAAACTGTCGTCTTTTATACTTACCGTACTTTTATAGGTAAGTATAGTAATGAAAATAACCGCGTCATATATTTTTAATAAAGATTTACGTAGCTCAAGGCAACCATTAACTTAAAAAATACAATTTTATTGTAATACTTATTTGCGATTTAATAAAAATATTGCAAAGGGACGGATTCGATACAATTATCACAATAAACATATAAATATGTAAATTACATGGTACTGTCAATGTCTAAATACATATCGTAAAACTAAAATTTAACCTAAATTTGACTGCATGGGGTGTTCCTTCGTAAAGATAGATATCGCTAGCATAGGTATTAGCTTTTTAAATGAAACTTCTGCAATTAAGCATGCTTTCCTTCTCTTTCACAAATCTATAATATAGAAGAGAAAAGGACAGCAAATATTCACTTAGTGGTGTTTGGTGAAAACACTAAAATTGATTTACTTTTTCAACGTTATGTCAGATTTGAAGACATCCAGCGACATCTATCGATCCTTTCCATACACCCACAATAAAACATTGTTTAGAGTATTTTCATTCTTAGCCGTTCTATTTGGTAAACAAAATTCTAACCTCAATGTACAAATTTTTGTAAAGAATAAGGTGTATTATGTTTCCAAATAAAGCAAGGCAATATTTTGTACATAATTTTGCTGATATTTTATCTCCAGTTCCTTTATTTACGATGAAATAGTAAAAAAATAACAAAAATTAGACGTTTTGAGATTAGAATTTTGTTTGCCAAATAGGACAGGTAAGAATGAAATTACCTTAAATACCCACTGGGCCTTCGTTGTGTTTGACTACGTCAAAATGTTACAATATCACCTACAAGAGGAACACCTACTTTATAAATTAATTTTTCAATTTATTAATTCGATTTTTCACCCGACTATCCGTAACAAATGCTTCGATGTTTTAAAAACCAATTTTATTCAAACCCTCGAGTACGAGCCTAATCTTTTCAAGTCACTACTGCCCTCATTTTTACAACCAATTTTATACCTCCCGCACTTTCAGACACATTTACTTGGGTTCACTAAATGACCAAAAAATTATTGACAAATGCATCGTTTGACAACCTTTTAAATTCCACAAAAACATTGACTTTTTGGAAAACTTAAACCAAACCTAACCTAACCTAATGTGAGCCACGTAATTTTTCAATTTTTAAAAAAGTTTACATCTTATCAGATACTATAAAATGTTTGTCAAACGACACATTTGTCAAACGTTCGGTCAAATGATCGGATACCTCGGCCTCTTCGAGCATCCTCTAACTAGCATGAGAATAGCCAGTGTTCGTGTAAGGGCCGCTATACAGGGAACTGCCAGAGTGGCTCTTCCCGCGGCGCCTGGCCAGGATACAGGCGATGGCAGCCAGGACACACGCCATGAGGATCACGCCGGCTATACAGATGCCTATCGCGAAGTTGCGCTGCGATATGCAGATCTCGTCGCCCTTCTGTAAGTTTGATAGATTAGTAGTAAACGTGTTAGGTATAGGTAAGCGACGATTAAATTACGCCATACTATGATTGGCCAGCCGAAGGTCACTAGGTTAAATAAAATTGATCGAGCAGCTATTATGATCGATATGTTTAGTTGTGTGCTAAAGTGAATGAAACTCGATTATTTTTTATGAAAACTAAAAATTAAATATACACCGTACTTTTGTTGATTTACGATACTTCGGCATATTACTAGGTACCATCAGCCAAATATGTGGTCTACCACCCTAAGGTTAAAATTCCTTTGCACGTCACAATATATAAGGTCGATAAGACAGGCTGTCAACTTGAAAGTTCGACTTTAGCGACATTTTCATTTGATAGGGAGTTGGATGAAAAGTGGTAGACCACTTATTTGGGCGACCGTACATCCATAGAAACTTAGTGGTGTGGTAGATTAGATTTTTAATATTGCAAAAAAAAAACTATAGAACACAAAGAACACAAGTGCAGTGATATACACGCATCAGCTCAAAGAGCTGCTAGCGTATTATTTTAAATAATAATAATAATAGAGCAAAGTAACATTTAATCACTTTGTTATTATACTTACAGTTTTTTTTTTCAATATTTAAAAATCTAATCTACCACTTAGTTTCTATGGATGCACCTAGTAATATATTATAAATAAACTAAAGGTTTATGATCTGTAAAAGTTTTGAATTTCCTGTCATACAAATAGGGTCGAAAATGCCTTATACACCAAACTATTGCTAAGAGTTCTAGATCAATTACAGGATATCTTGTCTCCTCTGGCTTTAAATTTCGACTAGCATATGCTATAACCTGTCCATTATTCCGAAGTATGCCGAAGTTATCGTAAATAAAAAAAAACACGGTATAGGTATAATAAAAATCGTAATTACATAAAATGTTTGTTCCATGTTAATATAAAAGAAAAAAATTGTGTTATATAGTGTAAGTCAAAAAAGACTGATGTGTTGCGTATCCAATAGCCCTTATAACCACTCTAGTTATTTCCTAACTATGTATTCCCAATCTTTACCTTCTCACTGGTGACCTCATCGTTGTCTGGCGAGTCCTGTTCGTTGACATACAGCCCCGAGAACACCTCCACGGTGGCCGGCGAGCCCTCCTCCTGCCTGCGCACGCGCCGCTTGTGCGAGCACGGCTCCTGTCACACAAAAGTAAAGTAGGTAAGTTCTTATTGATTCAAACTTTCGCGATTTACACACAATTATAAAAAAAACGGGACTTGATCACTAAATACTGATACTTAACTTACTTAGGTTAACTGGTAGATATCCCTAAGGGATAAGTTCGCCTTTGTGCATATGTTTAATGTATTTTTGTCGTGATTTGTGTCTGTTTCTTTATATTTGTACAATAAAGCATTTACTTAGGTACTTACTTACTTTTTAAATATTTAGAATACTTAAAGAAAGAAAGAAACTTCACATTTATTCATTTTGCAAGACACACAAATATAAAAGCATACACACAATTTTATAGAAAAGAAACAACAAAAAACAAACCAGACATGAAAATTAGATAATCAGTTGTGTGTCTCCGCAAAAGTGAAACGGTCACTGGCTTAGCATTACGCTGAGGTGTTAGACACCTGCAGCACAGGGGGGCTACTCCGAAATTCGATTTTCGAAGTTCGTTTCGTGCCGTTCCGTTCCCACCAATAGTTATTAATTTGAGAGTGAGAGAGATGGCGTGATACGAACTTCGAAAATCGAATTTCGGAGTAGCCCCCCCTGATTTTCAGCCAGATTTCATTTACGTGATTAAGTCACTTTTTTCTTATAATAAGGTAAGTTCTTGTCGTTTCTTCTCAGTTACATAATTCTCAGTCAACATACTCTTTCCTAAAAGATCATCATCATCATCTCCAGCCTATACTGTGTACTGTGTGTCTTCATACAAAGGTTATATCGTGGGATTTAACCTTTTGAACGCCAACAGCACATATATGCAGTGGCGTAACTATAGGGTGGCAGGGCTGGCAAAATGCTACGGGCCCCCAGCTCTACGGGGCCCCACAGGTTTGGCCTGAACCTGAACACAGAAGCACAGAAGGGAAGATGGTGCACTTCTTCATAGTGAGGAATGGCCCCATCTGATGAATTTGCCGCGGGCCCCTGACGTTGTAGTTACGCCACTGGAAAGCGACTTTTTTATGTTAGAGAGGCCAGACAAACGAACTAGTTTAGTTAGTAGACTTTGTTTTATACTAGGTATGTAGCGATTGAAAAGCAATTGTATCGACAGGTACTATCGGTAGTTTATTCGTCGTCAACAGTGCCAGATTTTGAGGTCTGGAGGCCTCTGGGCAACAAAGGGGTGGAGGCCCCTGACTCCAAATTATTTTCCTGTCCAAGTTGTTTACTAGTGTTTACTAGTCTGAATTTTTTTTTCGAAGTCTATTGTGTGGGCCCCTCTTTTGTGGAGGCCCCGGGGCTGTAGCCTTGGTTGCCCTCCTTTAAATCCGGCCCTGGTCGTCAAGGATCAATAATATCGCTACTAGGCTACTCACACAGTCAGTGGGGTGGTTGAGGTCACACAGCTTGACCTCACACGTGTAATACACACTCGCGGTGTACGGGAACTTGTGCGCTGGGAATGATACTCTCGCGTCCAGCTTCTCGGGGCCGTACTGGAACATGCCCATTATCTCGCCATCTAGCGGACACCTGGGGAACACAATATTTTTAGTAGTTTCAAGACGGGAATAGCGAGGATACCGGGTGTCACAAATAGGTTCATTTATTTCATAATCATTGTTGATATACAAGATCTCGGATATACAAGATCATAGGAATTAAATACTGGGGCCTTACCATGACGTCCTAATTCTGATTCAGTTCAAGTTTTAGCTGTCACTTTTAGTATGAATCTGACAGCGAGCGAACCTAAACTGAATCGCATTAAGACGTCATGGTAAGGACCCAGCTATGATTTGCCATTTGGCGTACGAAATTTTACAAATTAGAACAGGCATCATTAAAACAAGTATAGTAATGGAATTTCAATTAAATTGACACAAAAAATACATTAAGTATAATTATAAATTCATGTCAACATCACAAAAATAATCCTTAATCGTTAGATGCTCGCTCTCTTCTACAGCCTTTACAGAAACCTCGACAGTAACTTCGGATAAATCATCCCTTATCAAATGTTCATCTGAATCGACAACATTTCATATTTCTGAGCCTATAATTTCAATGGTTCTCTGTATTTTGTTTGAAAAGATGAACATGCTGACAGGTTAATTTTTTCGCTAGGACTTGTATTTTATTTATTATTAATTTATTAATTTGTGCTTATTCTAAAAGGGCGTAACTCCGATACTATCACAGTATCCCTTTGTCTTTTCTCTATAGAAAAAAAAACTGACGTTAATTTCAAATGGTCAATGTACTCTCCAATATTCGATTTTCGAGGTTCGCTTCGTGCTGTTCCGCTCATACTAATAGTCATTATTTAGAGAGTGAGAGAGAAGGTATGCAACGAACTTCGAAAATAGAATTTCATAGTTGCCCCCCTTGTACTTTGAAGTTGTCAAAAATACAAAATTATGATCGCTTATTTTTTCTCGTGAAAAAAGCAAAGGCGTTTTACCTATCCTGTGGTAGTTATGGTAAAATTAGGACATATTTTTAATTAATTTTTATTTTTTATAATAAGCGATATTAAAATTATATAAACATATTGCAGTGATCAAGAGGCAAAATGCTTTCGAACCATATATACATTTTCAGGTGTTATAAAAATGAAATGTTGTCACAAACTGAGAAGTGGAATCAAAATTTCCCTTTGTTCTTCGCAGATAACTAAGTTAGAACCAGCAGCCAAGAAGGAAGAAATTTTCTTCCCAGATAACTATGGTTTTTTAACGGGAAAGATTTGTTCCCCGTTCATAACTATAAGGTAAAATACAGACTATTTCTAAATTAAAACAAACATGTTCGCGGCCTAGGGGTGGCCCAAGAGCCACCCCCGCCGCACCTAAACCTAAATTAATCCAAATTAATCATGCCACATTGGTTTTACCAGTAAGGTTATGTAACTTGGTTATCGTGCAGGAAAAAATGTTTCCCGTTAAAAAACCAGTTATCTGGGAAGAAAATTTCTTCCTTCTTGGCTGCTGATTAGCTAACACATCTCTACTATAGACCAATGTAATTTAAGGTACGGACTTAACTTAGGGACCTTTTACATCCCTTTTATAAAATGTATTAATTGTATTATAGGTAAGTTAAGTAGAATTTAAGTACTATTGTAAATCTATTTTATTTTGAAAAAATGACTTTCTGGCAAGTTTCATGCGGCGCATTCTTCTTGGCAATGATGGTCTTTCCGAATGCGCTGGTAGATTAAAAAAAAAGACATGTAAAAGAGCCCTCGGCGGCCTATTTGCAAAATAAACTTTTGACTTTTGGTTGTCTGCGAGGATGATGAGAAAATTTCGACGAAGTGTTACCCGTCGTCGGCGATGAGGCTCTGCTCCGCCCAGCCCAGGCCGTCGCGCACGGAGCACGCGGACACCAGCAGCCCCAGCCGCCGCTGCCGCTCCAGCGACACCACCAGCGTCAGGGTGTCCCCGATCCGTACGTTAGACGCCACCTGCCACCAAAAAAGACCATTTACTTTTTGAAGTGAAGACTTCTTTAGCTGCGTTCATCACTTTTTGGGATGTTGTAGGGGCTGCCCCGATTCTGCAGCGCATCGGGCATGTTTGCACTGGCTCGCACCGACGATTTCTACGCCATTATGAGAAAAAGAGCCGTCTCGTTGCTCTGCAGGGCGCGGGCCAGCCCCAACCTCATCCTTAGCACCGTGACGGCTAGGTACGACTCCCCTATTATGCGGCAGTATGAGCGTCTTATGGCTGCTACGCATTGAAATATTTGTTATGTTTTACTAACGTAGTTAAAGTCTTATATATATTTTTACTAACAAATCTGGACCATTAATGTAAGTAGTCTTAAATAAAATTAATTTGAATTTTGAATTTATTTGAAAAAATGTTAAACTCGCGTCAGGCGTAAGATGTAGGATAAGTTCGCCTTTGTGCATTTGTGTTTTCCTGTATTCATCTTTCATTATGTACACACAGCAAAGCTATTCGGTAAGCACCTTTGCATGCACGCGCCGCTTTAAACCTGCTTACCGAATAGCTTTGCTGTGGGTACTCGCACTAAAGAGTTATACATGCATACATACATACACATAGGTACAAAGAATTAAAAGTTATTGAGGACAAGCCCATTTACTATCCATCCAGCTGAAGAGTCCAGGGGCCTTACTATGTCGTCTTAATGCGATGCAGTTTAGGTTCGCTCGCTGTCAGATTCATACTAAAAGTGACAGCTAAAACTTGAACTGAGTCGGAATTAGGACGTCATGGTAAGGCCCCTTGGGGCTTTACCATAACGTCTTATATTTATATTTGTATTTATATTTGTATTTATATTTATATTTATATTTATATTTATATTTATAAGCCTTTTTATTCCGAATTCGCTACAATTTCAGTAAGTACATGTTGTTGATGTTATTGTCGTTTATTTATTAAATTGTCGCGTAATTCGGCGTGCCTCATGGCATAGGCCTCCTCCCTGTATTGGAGGGTTTGGGCTATAGTTTCCACGCGCGGCCGATGCGGATGGGAACTTAACACACACCATTGAATTTCTTCGCAGATGTGTGCAGGTTTCCTCACGATGTTTTCCTTCATCGAAAAGCTCATAACGTCCATAACGTCTTAATGTTAGTCTATTCCGATTCTTTTGCTGTCATTTTTGACACTTCTAATATAATAATAATAATAATAATAAATAATAAATATTTGAGAACAATTCACACAAATTGACCTAGTCCAGTCCCAAAGTAAGCGCAAGTAAGGCTTGTGTTATGGGTCCTAGACAACGATATACATACTTATATAGAGAAATACATACTTATATAGATAGAAACATCCATAACTCAGGAACAAATATTCGTGCTCATCACACAAATATACGCCCTTACCAGGATTCGAACCCAGGACGCTTGCTTCGCAGGCAGGGTCACTACCAACTAGGCCAACCGCGTCGTCGTCATATGGATGTGACAGCGATCGATCCAACATTGGTTCACAATTCAATCGCATAAAGACATCATGGTAAGGCCCCTGAATCTATATCTGCCCCTATCCTTATATATTCCATGCTGCTCTTAGAGCAAAGAAAAAACATAGAATGTACCAGTTGCTTCTCTTCTCGCGCAGATGGTAAAAGCCCATCGAGATGGGCAAAAATCTTAGGAATCATTTCATAGGCGATGCGGCTAGCAACTCATAACTATTTCGATTCCCCTTTCCACCTATACGCTCACAATTATGCTTAACGTGGCCTTTAGATCTTGTTACCTTACGCTCTGTCTACCCCGAAAGGGATAAAGACGTGATGTTTGTATGCATGTAATGTATGTTTATTTGTCTGTGGCCCGTTTTTTAAAGCTACCCATTTATCTACAGTTCTATAAGTCTTAACTAACAAATAATAAAAAAGATTCGCGCTTGTTTTTGTCATCTCATGACTTTTCAAGAAACGCGTTATTTCCCGTATTTAATGTTTACCAAGCAAACATTACGGTCGGTGGAATTAATTATTAAAATCTGCTAATTATATTCTGATTAATTTAACGTTCTCTACAACCGTTACATTTCCGTTTAGTTACGGTACCGTCTATTAAAAATTTAAATAAATACAATTCATGAATTAATATTTGGCACAGACAAACCAAGTCATAGGTATAGATGTAGTGCGAAATGATTTTCCATGACGTTTCGTTGAATCCCATGCGGCTTTCAACTTTAACGCGATTTGAATAAGGTTCTTATTTATAAAACAATTTAATCTGACAGCTGCATCGTTTACACGACTTTAATAACATGTCACTAAAGTTGAAAACCGGATAAAATTTAACGAAATGTCATGGAAAATCAGTTTGCACTACACCTATACCTAGTTGAACAGAAACTTTTACTTATTAGATTTAGGAAATGTTTCACAACCCTGTTAAGTTCCAGCTATCTTAAGTGTCAGTCATCTATGATTCCGTCTCTATTTATTACTACGAAACAGACAGAGACGTCATCGTTGATAACTGACGCTTAAGTTAACTGGAACAAAGGGTAGCGAAACAGGGCCAGATTCAGATATTTGTTCCTCAAACTGAGAAACATGAACTACTCAGAAGTAGAAGATTTATGGCAAGAGCCGCGGGTGGTAGGGCCTTGTGCAAAGTCCGTCCGGATCGCTACCACCATCTTACTTGCTAATCCTGCCGCTAAGCAGCAGTGCTTGCGCTGCTGTGTTCCGGTGTGGAGAGTAAGACAGCCGGGGAAATTACGGGCACAAGAGGCATTTCATCTAAGTCCTCCAGGTTGGCAACGCATCTGCAATCCCTCCGGGGTTGCGGGTGTCTATGGGCAGTGGTGATCGCTTATCATCAGGTGACCCATTTGCTCGTTTGCCTTCCTATTCACATAAAAAAAAAAAAACTTGCGACCAGTAAAAGAAAAAAATCTTTGCTTGGATATACCTGTTTGTCATTAGGGTCTCCTTTGTAAATTTTCATCGTAACGGAGGGGAGCAGGCCAGAGTCCTCGTCGAAATCCTCTCTGAAATTAAAAAAGGAATGTATGAGACGCTTTACCTGAACCAGACCTTACGTTCATCTACTTTTTTATAGTACGTTGTCTGACTGACGTACATTTGCGAAATAGAGATAATAAAGACAATGGGAATAGAGATGAATGACTTATCAATCTTACTTCTTGGAGCTTTGAAAATGCCGGTTGTTTTGATTGCTTTTACTACAGTTTCCCATAGCCCTCCCAAAGATGGAGTTTTTGTGCCTCCATGAGTACAAATTAGAAAAATGATTCCATTTCCCAAACAATTCAAGGTGTCATTTGGTAACGCAGATTACAATTGAAAACGTACATCGAGAAAAATTTGGAAAGGCATGATCTCCTGATAATTCTGACCATTGTCAGCCATTAGACGGTAGACAGGGCAGTGGGGGAGGTGGTAGCCCCGATCCTGGTCGGCCGCCAGGCGGAGGTTGAGCTGGACTATGATGTTGGAGTACTTTTTGACTTACTCATTGAGGGCGTTGGAACTGAGCGCCGAGGCTCGGGGGTAGACGTGGAAGTGGGCGAGGTCGCGGCGGCGGTAGCGGCAGCGCACGTGGTAGCCCCGACCCTGCCCAGTCACCAGGCGGAGGTGGGGCTGGACTATGATGTTGTTAAAGTACTCTACTGTACCATCGTCCTGTAATAAAAAATATACAACGTGTTACAAAATACCCCGTAAAAATATCAAAGCGAAAAATATTGTCAACCCTAGTAAACCTGTAAATAAGCCGTGGTAGCCTAGTGGTTTGACCTGTGGCCTCTCAAGCAGAGCGTCGTGGGTTCAAATCCCGGGCTCGCACCTCTGAGTTTTTCGGAATTTATGTGCGAAAGTTACATTTGTAATTTGCCATGAGCTTTTCGGTGAAGGAAAACATCGTGAGGAAACCTGCACACATCTGCGAAGAAATTCAATGGTGTGTGTTAAGTTCCCAATCCGCACTGGGCGCGCGTAGGAACTATAGCCCAAACCCTCCAATACACGGAGGAGGCCTATGCCATGAGGCACGCCGAATTACGCGACAATTAAATAAATAAAACGACAATTACAACAACATGTACCTACTGAAATCGTAGCGAGTTCGGAATAAAAAGGCTTATAAATAAATAAATAAATAATAGTAAACCTGTCATCTCAGGAAACCATACCGGGATTCTTAAATATTGTAAATGGACTTGTTATAAGGTCACAATTAACCTCCTTTCGGCTTTACGGGTAGTTTTGTAACACCCTGTATAGGAGTCAAATACTCTGCACTTGTCTTTGTGATTAGTTGCCAGTCAGTGGTGTCCAATGGCGATTCACTAAATACAAAAGATTGGCCAAATGTGAGTTAGACAATAAGCTTACTGTTTCCACATATACGCTCACAATCATGCTAAACGTGGCCTTTAGGTGCTACCGTAGGCTCTGTCTAACCTAAGCGATAAAGACTAACAGCCTTATTTATAAAAAATCCTTAATTGAGGTTTGATCAGTGTATTAGTTAACAGACTGATTAAACTTATTTGACAGTTGTTGAAAAGTATGATTCATAAACGCTTGCTAGCAGTCTGTTAGCTAATGAGCTGCTGATGGATGGATGAGCCGCGTCATGTTGTCACCTAGACAAATCATAGACCAAAAATGGCCTTTTAGTGAATTAAATAAAAAATTGACAGCAGTGGCAGCGAATCAGCGGGAAACCAGCGAATAACACGACAGACTAGGCAGTGTGGGTCTAGTTTCCTTTACCTTTCCCGGAGGGAATAAAAACTTAAAACAAAAAAACTGTCTTGCGTATGGTTTTGCTCTTGCCAAAATCAGCTGTTCACATTTGTGGCGGCCATTTTGTGAGTTAGCAAAGAGATAAAGTAGGGTCTACGGTCCGCTAACTTTCGGAAGACTTAACAGACCCTTGAAGGACTGATTAGCGCTAATTGACGTTTATGAATCATGTTTTTTTGCATCGGTCCTATAGCGAGCTTATAGCGAGCCTCTAACTTTTTGTGAATAAGGCTGTATTTATGTATGACAAGCAAATAGACCAACAGAACCACCGACTCAACTATAGCTACTCAAAACGTCAAATCGCGTGACCACGACCGAACGACACCCACGGAATGTTAATTATCAGTTTTGTCAGACATTTTATCATTTTGTTCTGCTACCGGCTGACGAAACGTGTGTGAGTTTCACACGAACCCTCTTGACCTTGCATTAGGTAATAATAATTGCATTCTATAGTTCTTTACATTTTCTTTTGACTTTATCATCACTCTTTCTTATATTTAAACTTAGGAGGCTGACAACACCTAATTTTGTTGAAATTGATGTTATTTAAGCACTTTTTTTAAGAAAAACTACACACAAAAAAAATACAAAAAGAATAATGTTAATTTTCATCATATTTCAAAGACGCTGGATGGACTCGATACATAATTGAACAAAGTCGGCGCGATAGAAAATAATTGCAAAGTTAAGTCTTAAAATCATCATTATCGGTTCTATGTCTTTATTTTTTCGACGTATGGGTCTGCAATTAAAAACATGAAGTCAAAATATTCATACCTACACGGCTAACGAGTCATATTTTACAAATGATCCATACTTTTGAGCTGTCATTTTTAGTATGGATCTGATAGCGAGCGAACCTAAACTGAATCAGAATTGAATCGCATTGAGAGGTCATGGTAACCCTCCTCATATCTGGGGGTACCTTGACCCCAACCGCCAGGTACAAAGCTAAGTGTTAACGCACTATCTTTGCTTTGCTTTGGGTGAGTGACTTTAACCTGATGACTAACGCCTTTTGATTATTCCGTCCGGAACGTTTCCGAATCGTGCGCGGGCGCAGGGTGCGTTGCGCGGACGTGACGTCACTTCCCCTCATTGTGCGTGTAGGCACCCTAACAATATTACGTTAGCCTCAGTGATAGAGCAAACAATCTAATAGAGAAACGTCATACAAGTCATCCTACTAATATACTCAGCGGCATATTTAGCGGAACACAAAAAAAAGTTAGCAAACGCCACACTCAATGCTTGACCAGAAAAAAAAATTGTGTTCCGCTAAATATGCCGCTGAGTGTATTATAAATGCGAAAGTTTGTGAGCGAGTGTGTATTGTATGTTACTTCTTCACGCTGCAACGACTGGACGGATTTGGATCAAATTTGGAACAGAGATAGCTGGTACCCTAGATTAAAACTTGGCTACTTTTTATCCCGGAATATTGCATAGTTTCGCCGGGATAGCGATAAACGTCTCAAAAGTCGTAATTGCCTAGAGTCTCAACGTAAATAATTATTTGCTGCATTTTAATTGGCCAGCCGATGGTCAAAAGGGTAAATAACGTTTAGCAAACAGCTATTATGATCGATAAGCACAGTTAAACAGACGTTGAACGCGTGTCTAAAGATTAATCCATTGATTTAAGGTTAATTTTGCAATAGATTATTTTTTAGACACGTGTTTAACTTTTCTGTAATAACACCGTTAATGTTTAGTCGTTGAGCGGTCAGTGAATGAAACTCGACAGTTGTAACAAAAACCAAACTTTAAATATTTAATCAAAATCGTAATTAGTTACTTACTTATATGGTTAATCCCTGTAAAAGATAAAGGAAAAACAATCGGGAAAAATTTAGTTAGTACGGTGTAAGTCGAAAAAGACTGATGTGTTGCCGCAATTGGGTAGTTCATACCACACTAATTGGATATTTCCTCTATGGCTTGAGTAATAGAGTTGTTGAGATTTGTCGGTTAGTAATAAAACAATAGGTATACATTTCAATAATATCCAATTAAAATTAATTTTATTTAATAGACGTGTAATATGTTTTTCAGAATTTTTTAATCATAAGTAGTTGAAAAATCCTACTAATATTATAAATGCGAAAGTCAGTCAGTATGAATGTAAGGGTGTATGTATGGATGTTTGTTGCTCTTTCACGCCAGAACGGCTGAACAGATCTGGATGAAATTAGGAATGTATATAGAATTATAGATTATAGTCTGGATTATAGTTCGGCTCTTTCTATCCCGGAAAATTGCGTATTTCCAATTCTTTGCAGACGAAGTCTCGGACAACGTAGGTACCAGCTGCTTCTTTTTTTTTGTTTGTAAGATAAGATAAGATAGTATAAGATAAGATAGGTTAATGTTTATTTGCAGAAAAAGGGTTGTTTATTGTTTATTGTCTCTTCCCGCGCAGATGATAAAAACCCGTTGTGGGAAGGCGAAAATCTTAGGAATCAGTTATATGCGATGCTAACCCAATAAAAACCCAATCGCGGGAATGGGCGAATATCTTAGCAATCACATTATAGGCGAAGCGGCTAGCAACCCATCACTATTTTGATTCCCCTTTCCACCTAGCCCACAATCATGCTAAATGTGGCCTTTAGGTCTTGTTACCTTAGGCTCTGTCTACTCCATAAGGGATAAAGACCTAGGGCCTTACCATGACGTCCTAATTCCGACGCAGTTCAAGTTTTAGTTGCCACTTTTAGTATGAATCTGACAGCGAGCGAACCTAAACTGAATCGCATTAAGACGTCATGGTAAGGCCCCTGATTTATGTAGGTATGTTTATATGGGACTTTTTAGGCTTCTAATTTCAAAAGGCAATCATCATCATCATCACCATCAACAGATATCACTAATTAAACTAAGCGCCGCAAATTAGTGTAAAGTTAAAACAGGCCATTACAAATTCAATTCCCAAGTCATAATCATAAATCAAAAACTAACTATATATACCAAGGAAACAATGCTTAAGTGGGTTAATAGTTTGAAGTCAATTAGGGTCAGTGAACTCTTGGTCTAATGACATTTGTCATTATTCCGTTCGCCTGTACTTGATGGTCGTGACTGGCCAATGATGGGTTGACTGTACCGTACTTTTATCGGCTTTTTCATGGATAATGATTTTTGATTTGCGTCTGCATTTTTCGTTAACTCAAGCGTTTCTGTTGACGGTACTTTTTTGACTTCATCATCATCATCATCGTCATCATCATCAGCCTGAAGACGTCCACTGTTGAACAAAGGCCTCCCCCTTAGCACACCATAATGAACGACAACTCGCCACCAGCATCCACCGGTTTCCCGCAACTTTTACGATGTCGTCAGTCCACCTAGTGGGAGGCCTGCCAACACTGCGTCTTCCGGTTCGCGGTCGCCACTCGAGAACTTTTTTCCCCCAACGGTTGTCTGTTCTACGAGCGATGTGGCCTGCCCATTGCCACTTCAACGTACATACTTTTTCGAGCTTTTTTGACTTATATAGGTACATATACTAAATGGACACAGATACCTGTTAATTTGACCACTAGCAGTTGAAATTTAGGTTTAATAAAGGACGATAAGACTCACGGAAAAACATAGAACTACTGCCAAAATTACTTTATTGTCTATCTGCCAAATTTCAAGTCTGTAGCTTCAGTGGTTTATGCTTTATGTTGTCTGTCAGTCCGTCAGGTAACTGTTTTATAGGAAGGTACCTATAATAGTAGGTCCTACTTGACAAAATGATACTTATATTTATATTTCATTTTGTTTTGAAAATTTGTGAATATTTCGTTGGTTTATAATAGTTTTCAGGTTGAGTCGTGGATTTGTTATCATTAATTATTTATGAATAAATACAAAATATTCTTTACTGAACATCAAAAGTCTGCCTGGAGAGAGATCTGTCTATTGTGGCACACTAAGACCTTTTTGTATTGACTATGTTCTGGCAATAAACTTATTTGATTTGATTTGATTTTGATTTTAAAAAGCCGGCCAAGTGCGAGTCGGACTCGCGCACCGAGGGTTCCGTACCATTATCTAGAAATATCTATAAACCAGTGTAGGCAGAGTCCTGCTCCAAAGCAAAATGTACGCAGTGTGGCGGTCACTTTATATTGGTCACTGATATACATTGAACATAAAATATATATAATAAAATATATACACACATACATACATATTTACGGTTTTCGCAATTATTCCTTAATCTGTGCTATAAGAACTACCTTCATACCAAATTTCAAGATTCTGCGTTCACGGGAAGTACCCTGTAGGTTTTGATTCCCTTGAGAGTCGAAAATTTGCGGAAATTTGCGGCATAAACGGCTGTCCCCCTTATTCATAAACGCACTATAGGCCTCTGCTAACTTAGTAATCGTTTGTCCTTATCTATGAAAGGTAAATGTCAAAGTGACAGATAAGGACAAACGATTACTAAGTTAGCAGAGGCCTATAGAGCGTTTATGAATAAGGGGGTGTATCTTTTGATTGCGTTGGTTTAGAAGTTTGATTTTTTCACAGCTATAAGGGGCAGCAGACCTGAGTATTTGATATAAATTTCAGCTTGATACCTCCACGCGTTCCTGAGAAAAAGGGTCTTGACAGACGGACGGACGGACGGACAACAAAGTGATCCTATAAGGGTTTCGTTTTGAGGTACGGAACCCTAAAAAAGACTAGGCATACAATATCTACTAGACAACCATTAAAGTTACATTTATCTTTGACTAGCTGTTGCCAGCGACTTCGTCTGCAAGGAATTCGTTTATCGCTATCCCGCGGGAACTACGCAATTTTCCGGGATAAAAAGTAGCCTATGTGCTATTCCAGACTTTTCTCTATCTATGTGCCGAATTTCATCCGGATCCGTTGGGCCGTTCTGGCGTGATTGAGTAACAAACAAACAAACATCCATCCATCCATCCATCCATACTTTCGCATTTATAATATTAGGTAGTTAGATTTTGTACGGGTATTCGACCCCTTAAAAGTAGGTAAATCATTCTTTTTTTTGTCTGCCTTGCACGTAATAGCAGAGTAGCAAGGTGAATGTCTTTTGTTCATCCGACCCTTAAATAAATATTAATTCAGCTCACATACCACTTTTATTTTTTCGCTCTACCTTAACTGCCCTTGTTAAGCAAGGTTCATTAAAACCAGTATAAAAGTAAGCTTTCTGCAACTTTTGCGGGCCACATGCGCGCGCGCAAGGCCGCGCGAAAGGTCGCTTGTCTCTCTCCCACTTGCCGGCTGTGATTGGTTGCCGAGCGCTACCATTGTGCGGTTGCAAATTGCTATTTGATTCCATTGTTATCTTAAATTAAGCATCATATAAAAATTGAATTAGGCGATGAGGCTAAGCAACCCAACTCTATTTTGATGATTTGATTTCTGTCATGCCATCAGAGATGGCGCTGTAAAAGGTGACGGCACCAGTGTTGGACGCTTTAAGCTGTCAAGCACCAGTAATGGACACTTCATTCATAATGTAGACGTGCCTTTTACCTATGTATTATTACCCTAGGCTCTGTCTACTCCGTAAGGGTTAGAGACGTGATTGTTTTATGTGTATATAGTATGCATATAAAAATTGTTTCTATTGTAGGTAATAAATGGATCTGATTGGCTTCAGGTATTCAGGATTGAATAGTTTTTACATACATACTTTTATAAATCACGTCTTTATCCCTTACGGGGTAGACAGGGCCTAGGTAACAAGATCTAAAGGCCACGCTTAGCATTATTGTGGGCTTAATAAATGAAGTGGCCGTTACTGGTGCTTGACAGCATAAAGCGTCCAACACTGGTGCCGTTACTAGTTCATAATATTAGCCGGATTAAAAACATCATCATGATTAAGTAATCCTTGGATTCTCCGTATTGATTCCATCAACCTTGCTTACTCACTCCTGCCTGACGTCACCCGCCATACTCGGATTCACCTTCGCCACTCACGCGCAGCCTCGTCTCCTACGCAACCTGTTTGCGCCATTTTGTTTTTTTTTTTAATGCCTGGACCGGTTCGCGCATGGCGCCTTTAATTAGCTGTTGGATTTAGACTTGGCTTTGAGCTACAGTGTTATTTCTGAGAATATTTCAAACATAATAAATAACCATACTTAGTTAATCGCCTTTTGTATGCTTTGTTTTGAAAATTTCTACTAGTTATGCTATGAAATAAATTATGGTAACTAAAAGATATTTACACCGTAAAATTTGACTATTTTCTACTAAGTTATTTCACTCAACATGATCGTGACAAAGTTTAATTAGGTACTTCAATCGAATTCGTTTAATCGAAATCAATTACCTACTTACATACAATTTGTTTAAAAAGTTATTGCGAGAATCGTCTCTCCCCCCCCCTCCCTCCCCCCACTCTGTACGTCTGTTTGCTACCCTTCGTGAACGATTTACCAATCGTGATAAAATATCTCAAAAGGACACCTACTTTAAACGTTAAGGAATAATAACCTAACCTAAAAATTAGATACAGCTCGTTTTCCCCCATCACTATTTTGATTCCCCACCTAAACCCAATAAATATGCCCACGATATGCCTACTAAAAATGGACTTTAGGTTTTAGTATTTACAGTGTAATAATTATGTATTTAGTCAAAGTTTCAAACACAAGTACCATACGCTCTTACACCGGCGTAATAATTCGTGGGATATATTTATGAGAATTTCGTATCGATACTGTCTGTCTACCCTGTCTTTGATAAAGACGACATTATCATGTTTGTACACATACCGTTTTTGCTCGTCATTAGGTACAGTAAGAGGTCTGACATCTGATATTTCATAAGTCACAAGCAAACTTGACCGGTGTTTTTTTCATCTCAAAACATAACCTACATTCGGTCACGTAACAGCGTCCTCGGGCCCGCAAGACAGCTAAAGCCTTTATAATGGTAAGTAGCTAGACAACACGCAACTCCCGCGCTAGTCAACATTAAAATACTTAGAATAGGTATAGTCACTATTGACTCGATATCTAAATGGAGAGATCTTTGCAGCGCGTTTAGTGAATTTAACCAACACCATCTCATCTTAATCTAGGGGTCCCTACCCTAATTTTCAAACCTGCATTGCACATGTGCCGCGAAGAGGGAACCCTATTCCGGGGTGGTCATGGGGCGTCGCGGTAACACCGTGTGCTCCCGTAACGCCTCACATACAACCGAATAGGGAAGTGTGGTTTTCAGTGGGTGCTGCCGTCGCGGGAGAGCCCCACATACCCCCGGTAATCCTGTACCGGGCGGATGCATGAGGCGCATTTTCCACACCATAAAAAAGGGATCGGTGAAGGAAGTCTGCAAATGCAACTTGCAGACCTCCATCCGGATGGCCGAGAACCGTGCTGCCTGGAGAGAGCTGGTGCGCCGCGCAACGACCTCGCATGGTCACGACCCTCAGTCATGAGGAAGCGACAGAGAAGAAAAAAGGGATCCCACGGATACACTTCGATCCATTCGTGTATCTTTTGTGTAACCAACACCATACTATAAGACCGACTTAAATGAGTCCTCGCCCGCGCGGCACAGGGGCGCGGGATAGGACGACTAAGGGGACCAACAGAGGTTCGGGCGGGTAGTAGGGTCTATAGCACTATTGACTCAATAAGTATCTAAATAGATAGAACTTTGCGCGTTTAGTGATTTAACCAACACCATATTAAAACTAGTGGGAACTATCCAAGCCCTCTCATTATGAGAGGAGGCCTGTAACCAGCAATGGGACGTGTAGCTGGAGTTGGAAAAAGTACGGACCCTCGGTGCGCGAGTCCGACTCCTTGGCTTGCTTCACTACATAGTATAATACAAAGTCGCTTTCTGCTGTCTGTCCCTTCCCTATGTATGCTTAGATCTTTAAAACTACGCAACGGATTTTGATGCGGTTTTTTTAAATAGATACAGTGATTCAAGAAGGTTTATATGTATAATACGCAGGCAAAGTCGAGGGCAGAAGCTAGTTTTTAAATAAAACAGAGGTTTCCACTATTTATGTATCACATTTTGAAGCCTTCAATCGCCCCACCAAAATCGGCAGATCGTCGGCGTACGAGTAAACAGGATGTATGCTTGTAAATCACATCCGATTAGCGTCTAAACACAACCAAACACCTTACATAACCGTTCCTGAGTTACATAAAATGATTAGACACACAGAAGGCTGTATCAATTGGCGGGGAACCCACGTTTTATTAAACCATTACTTATGTAATGTGTTAACTTGTAGCTAATTGATGACGAACATATACCACGATCGGGGATCCAACCCGGGACCTCTAGCTTCATAGTCAGCATGGCTAAGTATAGACAAACCGCTTAAATGAGTCAACGAATATATGACATCTTGAAAGTTGCGGGAAACGGGTGGATGCAGTTGAGTTGTCGTTCATTATGGTGTGCTAAGGAGGCCTTTGTTCAACAGTGGGAGTCTTCAGGCTGATGATGATGATGATGATTATAAATTGAAAATGCTATTTGCGAATAAATGCCGAAGAACTCAGAGGTGCGAGCCTGGGATTCGAACCCACGAACATCTGCTTGAGAGGCCACAGGTCAAACCACTGCTACCACGGCTTTTTGCTCGTTTGCTTACCACCATGTGCCTTGCGCGATTGCCACGTTGTCATAAAAAATAGTTTACATTTGAAAAAAAACGTAAAAAAACCTCGCCTTTTTTATTTCGTCAAAGTTTGTTCCGTTCCCCATTGTTGTGTGTTGACTTGTTTTTCGTAATATTTGTTGTACTGATGAACTGGAGTTTGTTTAGGAGTGTCAATATTAGTCTGGGGTTTAGTTTGGTTTGTTCGAGGTGCGAAGGTTGACTTTGAGATATTTACGAGCTAGGTCACAAAATAATACCTATATACATACTATATAGTTAGTATACGCTAGTTTGCGTACTGGCAGGTTTGCAAACTGGCTGGTTTGCGGTTGCGGTTAAGTCCAAGTTTCATAAATCGAACGCTCGTTCGATTATTTTGATTATTTTGTTTTGGAACTCGAGAACGGGGGTGCGAGTCGGGTTACCTTCGCGTGTGGTCAAGAGCTGCGGTTCGTTTTTGGATCCGTCCGAGGGGAAGAGCAGTGCTTGGTCCGGTGCACCCTGGGCTTCGGTTAATGATTTCCTGGCGGTCTCCGTGGGATATCATTGTCCGTTGGCTAAGAGCCCGACAGGGGGGGAGGGGGTCGTTTGACCGTGTTCTACCGTACAACGTTGCCGACATTTTTATGTCACAAGATTTTTGAATACTGTATTATTTACTTTGACATCGCATCGATCGATGGGGCCATATTATTAAAAGCAGAAGAACTTGAGAACGACCTCAGATCTAAAAGAGGTAAAATCTAGTAAATTGAATAAAAATCAAATTTTAATTAAAGGTTTGCATTTTTATCTAAATGTAGCTAAGCCTAAGCTCCAAAGTTTGTTTAGGCACACGTGAACCGTACAATTATACCCTCCCGTTGTGTAGTGAGTGAGTGCTCCAAGAGCTCTGAATTCTCAGAGCTTAATTCCTTACGGGGAAGACAGAGCCTAAGGTAATAGCCACGTTTAGCATAATTGTAGAAACGTTTTGCATAGGTAGAAATGCATTGGGAATCAAAATAGTGATGGATTCGCCGCATCGCCTATAACATGATTCCTACGATTTTTGCCCACCTCGATGGGCTTTTACCACGCGGGAAGAGAAGCAACTGGCACATTCTTTGTTTTTTCTTTACTCCACCAGCATGGAAGCAATCTGCTTGAAGTATGAACACACGCAAAGTATGACTCCACACACAGTAACTATGACTTCACACGACAAAGAACACCCACACAACTTCTGCATTCCAACGCACTATCATTAACATGTCGTCAACATAAACAGGTATGATGCTATGACCACGGAAGATACGCAACCATAGAGGAAATAACTAATTAGAGCTAATAAGGGCTATGAAATGGCAACACATCTGTCTTTTTCGACAACCTACTATGGAATGGATGACGCACGCATGGATTTGGATGGATGGATGGATGGATGTGACGATGTGAGTGTGTATGTTTGTTCCTTCTTCACGCTGAAACGACTCGACGTATTTGGATAAAATTTGGAACGGAGATAGCTGGTACTCTAGATTAACACATAGGCTACTTTGTATCCTGGAAAATTTCAAAGTTCCCGCGGCACCAGTGTTGGACAATTTAAGCTGTTCTTAATTTAATGATGATATGGTTTTAAATTGACTGTTGTAAAATAAATGACCTGCCTTAGTGTCTTTTAAATAAGAGTTATTGTGCATTATTGGTCCATGTCTATTACTGGAGCCGGCACCCTTCGACGTTTCCTCTCTATTAGGTTGTTTGCTCTATGTACATAACACGCTATAAGCCATAAGCCATAAGACGCGTAGATGCGTATCACGCGCTTCCCGCCGATGCGTTAGGTGACGCGTGACCGACGCGGCGCAAGGCTCGGCGCATACAACGATCAGGGGCTTACCATGACGTCTTAATGCGATTCAGTTTAGGTTCGCTCGCTGTCAGATCCATACTAAAAGTGACAGTTAAAACTTGAACTGAGTCGGAATTAGGACGTCATGGTAAGGCCCCAGTAGGCTTATTGTCTAACTAGCTCGCGATCAGATCACCATCGTGTTCATTTTGACGGTTCATGTATGGGCTGATAATTGGCATGGGAATCAGCTAGCTGTCACATCCATACATGAACTGTCAAAATGAACACGATGGCGATTGCGAGCGAGTTACACAATAAGCCTACAGGGCCTTGCCAATAACGTCTTAAGCTTAAGCGATTCAATTCGATTAAATTTTACGTTTCATTTGTCATTTTTGACACTTCTAGTATGGATCTAACAGCGAGCGATCCAACTTTGGTTTGGAATTGAATGTCATCAAGACGTCAAGGTAAGGCCCCAGGTCAAAATTGATACTCTATTGTTATCAGTCGAAATAGTTAGTACATTATTACAGAGGCCGGGAAGTAGGAGGTTGCCAACCGAAAACACATCATAGACGGCCGAGCGTTAGCGAGGCTGCTCCTGTTTATTTGTTTCTGTCACCTACGAAATTTACGTATGTATGTACCTATGTATTTTCGATGAAGAAAAATATCGTGAGGAAACCTGCACACATCTGCGAAGCAATTCAATGGTGTGTGTGAAGTTCCCAATCCGCATTGGACCCGCGTGGGAACTATAGCATAAGCAGTCTCATTCTGAGAGGAGGCCTGTGCCCAGCTGTGGGACGTATCTAGGCTGGAGGTAATGATGTATTTAAAACTCTATACTAATATTATAAGGAGGTAAAGTTTGTATTGGACGGTCTGTCTACAAAACCGATTTTGAAAATTCCATTACCAATGCAAAACCATAATATTTTATGAGTTTCATAGGCTATATTGAAATCTGCGCGGACGCAGTCGCGGGTAGCAGCTCGTTGTACATAAAACACATTGAAAATAACATATTATTGTATTTTATTTTCTGCATCGTAAATGTTTGCCTGGCACAGATCGCCTTTTCTCTTTATTATTTTTGTATACTTGCTATACTGACTTTTGGTGTTCAATCCAACTAATATTATAAATGCGAAAGTATGGATGGATGGATGGATGGATGTTTGTTACTCAATCACGCCAGAACGGCCCAACGGATCTGGATGAAATTCGGTACATAGATAGCAGTGGCGTGGCGTGGCGTCAAGTATATCAGAAGGCAAGGCGAAGGGAACTTAACTAGCCCTTCCTCTAATTCTGCACAATAAATTGCCCAAATGCCTTAAAATAGGCAAGCCAGTGGGAATCGAGTTCTATGGACGCTACGCCATTGATAGATAGAGAAAAATCTGGAATAGCACATAGGCTACTTTTTATCCCGGAAAATTGCGCAGTTCCCGCGGGATAGCGATAAACGAACTCTTTGCAGACGAAGTCGCTGGTAACAGCTAGTAATAATATTTGTATTGTGTTCTATATCTATGAATCTACCTGGGGCCTTACCATGACGTCCTAATTCCGACTCAGTTCAGGTTTTAGCTGTCACTTTTAGTATGAATCTGACAGCTAGCGAACCGAAACTGAATCGCATTAAGACGTCATGGTACGGCCCCTGATAGGCGAAGAAATAAAATGGTCGTCATCATCCTAATGTCTTGCGTCGCGCCTTACCGCGGTGCGCCTGCGCCTGTGACAGGACAATGGCCGACGTAACTGTCCCCGCGGCTGATTCGGTGCCAGAAAGGGACAGATAATTAAATTCATGTCCTAAATAGCTTACAGTTCAATTTGAAGTTAATAAGCTTATCGTATGTTAAGAAAACTTGGATACACATACATATTTCAAACAACAAAACATTTGACGATCACGGTAAAAACTATTGAAACTTTCATTAAAGTTTTTCGGATTTTTATTTATTCGTACTAGATACTAAAATGACATTACCTGTGTTGCCTGTTTTTTTTTCAATTTAAAAATAGTGATGTGCCACCATTATCGAAATTTAACGATAAATTGAATTTAGTATAGATTTTTGTATGTAACTAGTGTAATAAACTAATAAACCTTTAAATTTGTTTGATGATAATCGTATGTTTTTCATAAAATATAACATGACTAAACCTCTTGTATTCAGACCACAAACATTGTCGATGGTTTCGAGTACACCACTAAACAATAAAAGCTGGCATCGTTATTTCACAATTTGACATTTGCAATTGTCAATTTAGTATCTAGTATGAATAAAAAGCCGTGGTAGCCTAGTGGTTTGACCTGTGGCCTCTCAAGCAGAGCGTCGTGGGTTCAAATCCCGGGCTCGCACCTCTGAGTTTTTCGGAATTTATGTGCGAAAATTACATTTGTAATTTGCCATGAGCTTTTCGGTGAAGGAAAACATCGTGAGGAAACCTGCACACATCTGCGAAGAAATTCAATGGTGTGTGTTAAGTTCCCAATCCGCACTGGGCGCGCGTGGGTACTATAGCCCAAACCCTTCAATACACGGAGGAGGCCTATGAGGCACGCGAATCACGCGACAATTTAATAAATAAACGACAATAACAACAACAACAACATGTACTTACTGAAATTGTAGCGAATTCGGAATAAAAAGGCTTATTAAAAAAAATGAATAAATAGACTTTAGATAACTAAGGCGAGTGTGGATCACTCACGTTGTCAGTAGACATGGTGTTGCAGCCCTTCAGCGGCACAGTATACTGCAGGTCCCCGCGCGCTGCTACGTACTCGCGCAGGCAGGATGAGTTACTTCCCAGCCCGGCGGGGTACACTATTCCGTTGAATGTATCGTAACTGTTGGGGGAATAGTTAACATAGAGTCAATAACAATCCTATTAATAAATTCATTTGAAAAAATAACCCCAAAGCTTTTCATGCAAAGATGAATTGCAGCAGCTACTTCAGCCAGAAGAGGCCACATTGTATATTGATTTTATATTTTGTTGCTTTTACATACATACAAAAAAGCCGTGGTAGCCTAGTGGCTTGACCTGTAGCCACGGTCACGGTCACGGGTTCGAATCCCGCGCTCGCACCTCTGAATTTTTCGGAATTTATGTGCGAAATTACATTTGAAATTTACCATGAGTTTTTCGGTGTAGGAAAACATCGTGAGGAAGCCGGACCAATCCTAAGTTACCCTTCTGGGTTGGAAGGTCAGACGGCAGTCGTTTCTGTAAAACTAGTGCCTACGCCAAATCTTGGGATTAGGTTGTCAAAGCGGACCCCAGGCTCACTGAGACGTGGCAAATGCCGGGAAAAACGCTAGGAAGATGACATGTATACATACACAAATCACGTCTGACTGTATACGGGGTAGACAGCCTATGGTAACAAGACCAAAAGGTCACGTTTAGCATGATTGTGGGCGCATAGGTGGAAAGGGGGATAAAAATAGTGATGGGTTGCTAGCCGCATCGCCTATAACATGATTCCTAAGATTTTCGCCCGTTCCCTCGATGGGCTTTTACCACCGCTGATAATTGCGTAGTTTTGGAGATATTTCTTCGACAAAAACTTACACAAGAAACTCTAATGACAGCACGGCTAGTACAAGTGCACGCAAGAGTTATGTCGCGCGCGAGAAAGACTACCAGTCTTTCCCCCTTAATCATAAACGCTCTGTAGGCTTCCGCTAACTTAGCAATCGTTTGTCCTTATCTGTGAAAGGTAAATGTCAATGTGACAGATAAGGACAAACGATTGTTAAGTTAGTAGATGCCTAAAGAGCGTTTATGAATAAGGGGGTTTATCTTTGTTCTAGAAAGAGTCTCACGCGCGACACAGCTCTCGTGAGCACTCGTGCTAGCCGTTCTGATGATGCATCGTGTGTGAAACTGTACCTGTCATCCCGCACAGAGTTATGCGCGAGCGTGACGGTGACATGCATGCTGTCCCGCTCGCACGTGACTGCGAGCGTGTCGAGCGGCGCGAGCGCACCCGGCCACGCTGTCGTGTCCTCTTCTGTCGCCGTAGCTATCGCTGTCGTGGATAGCTCTGGAAAATAAAACATAAAATTCAGGTAACTATACATACATACATATCGTCACGCCTCTTTCCCACAGGGGTAGGCAGAGACTACTTTGTTCCACTTGCTACGATCCTGACATACCTCTTTCGCTTCATCCACATTCAACAATCTCTTCATACATGCTCGTCGGTTTCGGGTACTCTTGACCTGGCCTTTCTCCAAAACGTCCCCAATTTGATCACGGAACGTCCGTCTAGGCCTTCCCCTCCCAACGCACCCATTCACACTCCCCATATAAATCTGTTTAGTTAATCTTCTTTCATCCATCCTCTCTACGTGTACAGGTAACTATAGGCAGCACAAACCCGACAATTGGCAGTGACATGTGTCAATTCTATTTACATTACAACCTCGACGAGAATCTACGCTGGTTTGGCTTCTTGAATACACACTGCATTAATCAGGTTTAACAGAGCCGAAGACTTATCCGGAATCCGGAATTCCGTGACTTTGAAGTTTTATAAATTTTATAATCGTTCTATAAGTACCGTACTCTAACAAGCGAGCCATGAAAATTTTACGAAAATTATAGAGATTCTTCGCAAAACATCTATAAATTAGTTCAACTATAGGATAGTGTAACTTTGTGGACCATGAAATGTAACTCACTTGGAAAGCATCACAAATTAAAACGTACGGATGTTATTTTGCAGTTACATTCGCTAGAAAGCAAGAATAGTGATGTTCCAGTAAAAATATCGATGTTTTATGCTGGCACAATCAGGGTCAGATATGGTCTATCCTAGCGGTGAAAATATCGGTATTAAACACATTGAGAATTCGAAAAGTAAAGAGTATAGGTAAATGTAAGTAATTAGTAATTACTTAGTATTCATATTCAATTAAAACATTTTTTTCAATTGCAAACAACAGATGGTTTAGATTTTGTGACACAATAACAAAATCAATCGGTCGAATAATACAACAATTCAAAATGTTACTACATCAAAATGAGATGTGAATAAAATTGATTCAATTATTAATTATGTATTGTATTGTAATACATACATACATACATATCGTCACGTCTCTTTCCCACAGGGGTAGGCAGAGACTACTTTGTATTGTAATGGTATGTAATATTTTATGTAACTAGTGCCTACGCCAAATCTTGGGATTAGGTTGTCGAAGCGGACTCCAGGCTCACTGAGCCGTGGCAAATGCCGGGAAAAACGCCAGGAAGATGATGGTATGTAATATTTTGTAACTAGCAGTACCAGGCCATAGACTTCGGTCTTTGGAAAGAGACAATTGGCGTCACGTAAGTTAGAGCGAGACAACACTACGAAGCCGAAATTAGCCGAGAAGACCGCCGTGTACTGTCCGTACTTAACTGAACCTTCGTATTCATTCCGGTAAGAGATACTACTATATTACCGTTTAATCAGTTTATCAAACCAAATTAAATCAAATTATTTATTAAAATAATCAATTGTACAAATAAATTATAAATGGTTAGTAAGCACTATATTATTATGTCTATCTATGTATTAGTAAGTACACAACAAAATTAAGAACTAAACTAATGACTCGACATAAAACAAGTGCGCCTGCGCTTACAACGAAGGTGAAGGCTTTACCTTTCTGAAAGAATAATGATTTTATAACATTTTCCTATTATGCAATATAAATCTAAGAAACAATAATAACTTCAATCCAAATTTCAGTTTTACTTAATAGATCATTAAGGACAAATAATTTTTGAAGTACCTATAAAATATAAAAATAACGAAACCGGATAACATAAATTAGCGCATAAACAGGATAAGACTGCTAATACTTGTCGTAACTTATTTACCTCTCTTATCGAGAAAACATCGATGTTCTCAAACCATCGACATTGGAACATCCCTAAAGTAGAGGTAGATTGAGCGAAGCGAAGCGAAACAAATGTTACGTTTTGCGGATATATTATAAAATAAGGAAACATATTAAAGGCTGACGTAGTACTTAACAGTTATGAAGTCTGTATATGTGTATGTATGTAAAAAAACAACAGCAACAACAACAGAATTTACTGAAATAGTAGCGAATTTATTATTAAGTGTGCATATATAACTCTTCGCACTCTCTCTTTTTCTCTTCTCTCTCTCTCTTTTTAACTCTTTAAGTGTTCAAAGTCTAATAACACAACGGTTCCTTGGCGATTGACAATTCTGCCGTCCTAATTAAAAAGGACGTATATGCGTTTCATATGACACACATATACGTCCTTTTTAATTAGGAAGGGCATAATTTATTTGACCGTTACAGCGACATCTATCGGCATATTATACAATTAACAAACACAAACTATGTACATTATAATATTACAACTAAATGCGAATTGGACAGTATGAAAACATAGTGGTCGCAATAAAATACATACATGCATATATAAATAAAATAAAACAATAAAATAAATAAATATCATGGGACAAATTACAGTCCCAGACCCAGTCCCAAACTAAGCAGAGCTTGTGCTATGGGTGCCAGGCAACGGATAAACATACTTATATACATACATAAATCACGTCTCTATCCCTTGCGGGGTAGACAGAGCCTAAGGTAACAAGTTATATTATAGGCAAGACCTGTATATGTGTATATGTATTAACATATATAACGCGTTTATTTCGTATGGATTACCTAAAAAACACGACTTTTTAAAATTATTATTACATCACCGACTTTTATAAATGATGTTGTTTGATACTGGTTTCCGTTTCTGCCAACATATAATATGCCACCTACTTACCCACTTGCATCCGTTTCGCCGACTTACACCCAAAAAGGAGTGGTTATTTCAACATTACTGTGATATTTTTATTGGAATAACGTAACTGACATATCCGTTAAATAACGACAGTTTGGCTTTAAGTGAATGTGTATGTTTAACTAACGGTATTGTTAGGGTTCCGTACCTCAAAAGGAAGAAATGGAACCCTTATAAGATCACTTTATTGTCCGTTTGAAATATTTTTTTAAATGTCAGTGTATCTATGCAAGTATCCAATATCAGTAAATTTTTTTTTTAATTCTACAACTGGCAACATTTAAAATTTTTCATTTGCCCTAAATCGAAAAGCATCTCGAGAAATATGCCTATAGAAACCAAAAAAAAATATTCTGCGATTTTTTCTACCAGTATTTTTCGAAAAAATACCGTTTAATGGTTAAACAATTATAAAGAAGAAAAATTTGAATGTTTGTTTGCATTCAATAGGCTCCAAGACTATGGAACCAGTTACAAAGATTGTTACACCTTAACCCTCTTATTCATAAACGCTCTATCTATATTCGACGATTATCTTTTTGTTTTATAAATTAAGTAATTTCATTTAATATTTTAATAATTTAATATTTTATACATTCCATCCATTCTAACCTAAAGTTACTCTGCTTGGCTGTCATTTCATTGCGTTTCGCTTCACTTCCTCCTCTTTTTCTATTGGTCTGTGATGCGGTTGTCTATACTTATTTTTGTTTCATTTTACAAAGGGTTTTGGCCCAGGCAACCACATCCAATTATGTTTTATTTTATTAAATGTTTATTTTTTACTGTTTATTTTAACTGCTGTATGATTCTTTTCTTTTCAATGTTATGTATTGTATATGTATCACCCTATGGTCCCAACGGAAGACCAGCGCTGGCTGCAAGGCCAGCAAATGCTGAGTTGGGACCATTTTGTGACAATTTATTTATTTATCTGCTGTTTTATGTGTTTTTTTTGATGTGTTGATTGTCATGAATAAACTTTGTTCTTCTTCTTCTACTTCTTCTATATCTTCTGCTAATCGTTTGTCCCTATCTGTGGAGTAAATGTCAAAGTGACAGATAAGGTAGGGATGGGTTATACTTGCTAAATCGCGTACCAGGGCTTAAAAGTACGTCCACCTTCTCATACCAGGTGCAGAAACCAGGTATCAAAATACTTTCAAAGTATTTTCTGTCCAACGTAACAAGTCGAATACTTGCTTCCTTGCAAGTTTAAACCTTGTTGTTATACAGATAAGATTCAAAATATTTCAATCAAGACGTAAAATACTTTGAAAGTATTTTATTTCGCGTATAAGCGCAATCTGAACCTTATGTGTATGAAGTAGTACTTACTTTGAAGGGACAGTATACTTGAATGGAAAAATACTTTCAAGTCTTGCAAGTATCACGGGTCGGTACCTGGTTGGTATACTTGCAAGGAAATACCTGGTATCAAAACCTGGTAACGTAAATACGCACCATCTCTAAGATAAGGACAAACGATTATTAAGTAAGCAGAAGCCTATAGAGCGTTTATGAATAAGGGGGTTAGAATCCTACATTATCCCTGATTTGCCTATACGACCGCAATAGCTAAAGGTCTTGTTACAATACAATACAATACAATACAATACAATACAATAACTCTTTATTGAACACCACATATAACAATCAAAACAGAAAAAAGGTATACAGAACCTACCTACCCCTATCTTACCTTAGCTTACTTTAGGCTTTGAGATTTATGTATGTGTGTATGTAGGTATTTGATGAACACGAAGCCATGTTTAATTCTGCGCGGACTAAGTCACGGGCAACAGCTAGTTAAGTACTAATACTTTTTTAACATTTTACGAATGGGTGTTAGAGTTCCCGTAGTTTCATTATTTTCCGTCCTTTTCAAGTGTAAAGCCTCATTGATACACCATTAAAAAACATCGTCTCCGAACGGCGACTCCCGCGACCGGGCGGTCGTTGAACCTGCGCGCGCGCCGACCAAGGGATCCAGCCGGTTTGTGAGACAATTCTTAATTCGAGTGGCTTTTACTACGGTTTGATGACGTTCAAAAGCTTCTATTTCATTTTATTTATGTGTATTTGGGCAAACGAGCATGTGGATCGCCTGATGGAAAGCTATCACTGCCCATGGACACACATAACATAGGGGTGTTGCGGGAGCGTTGCCGAAGAGTGCATGACTCGTTTTTGAAGATCTCAACTGTTGTTTGATTATAAAAGCCACAGGTTATATATATGCTTCGATCCTGACATAGGTACCTCTTTCGCTTCATCCACATTCATCAATCTCTTCATGCTCGTCGGTTTCAGGTACTCTTAACCTGACCTTTGTCCTAAACGTCCTATAAATAAATAGGTAATCAAAATTTAGTCCTGTGACTGGCGAAATGAGTCCGCTTCAAACTACGCCTTAGTGTGTAAAGTTTCATACACTACGCAAGTTCTCACCGGTAGTGGAAGGTATTTGCTTCGCGCGCGCGGTCGCCAGCAAGGCCCAGACTAGTAGTACACTCCACATGGTTCAGTCTGTAACAAACAAACGGACAAACGTTAGAAGTTAGAACAATCATTCGCGGGTGGTAGGGCCTTGTGCAAGGTCCGTCCGGATCGCTACCACCATCTTACTCACTAACCCTGCCGCTAAGCAGCACTGCTTGCGCTGCTGTGTTCCGGTGTGGAGAGTAAGACAGCCGGGGAAATTACGGGCACAAAAGGCATTTCATCTAAGTCCTCTAGGTTGGCAACGCATCTGCAATCCCTCCGGGGTTGCGGGTGTCTATGGGCAGTGGTGATCGCTTACCATCAGGTACCATAAGGTAAGGCAAACGAGCAAGTGGGCTCGTTTGCCTTCCTATTCACATAAAAAAAAACATCACCAGTCTACGTACATACGTCCCACTGCTGGGCACAGGCCTCTTCTCAGTATGAGAGGGCTTGGGCTATTGTTCCCACGCGGGCCCAGTGCGGATTGGGAACTTAACACACTTAATTGTTTCGCAGATGTGTGCAGTTGATGTTTTCCTTCACCGAAAAGCTCATGGTAAATTTCAATTGTATAATATCGCACATAAACTCCAAATAACTCAGAGGTGCGAAGCCCGGGCTCGAACCCACGACCCTCTACTTGAGAGGCCACAGGTCAAACCACTAGGCTGCAACGGCTATGTTAGAACAATAATAGTTAATAGCCCTGGACCAAAAAAAAGCTGCGGTAGCCTAGTGGTTCAACCCATGTTCAACTTTATGACCTCACAAGCAGTCTCAGAGGGTCGTGGGTTCGAATCTCGGGCTTGCAACCTTTGAGTTTTTCTCTTTTAAGTTCCCGATGTCTTAAGTGTCAGATTATCAGAGTTACTAACAAACAGACAGAGACGGCATCATATATATGACATTTAATATCAATAATTTACCGATGTTCACTTTATCATTGTTATGGCACTCCAGGGGCCTTACCATGACGTACTAATTCCGACTCAGTTCAAGTTTTAGCTGTCACTTTTAGTATGAATCTGACAGCGAGCGAACCTAAACTGAATCGCATTAAGACGTCATGGTAAGGCCTCAGGTCTACACTTTACTATGTCTTAATACTATGTTCAACTATGTGACTGTTTGTTGCCTAAATAAAAAATTAAAAAAAAACATGACTGAGATGGAAGCACAGGCCCTCTCTCTCAGATGAAAGTACAAAGTCGTGAGTGCAACATAAAGACGGTCTTATTTTTATTACTATCATTTGATTAATGTCAGTCATTGTTATGTAAAGTTAATGCAATGGTTTGTTAAGTCATCAAGCTATAGCTTTTTTTCTTAGGAGACATACTTCGATGATTAATTTTTTTTTACATTACAAGCTTTTTATTAACTTGAAATGAATGTATGGGAAAGTGGTCACCATTCGTACACTTTTTAGATTTCATTTTTAGGGTTCCGTAGCCAAATGTCAAAAAACGGAACCCTTATAGATTCGTCATGTCTGTCAGTCTGTCCGTTCGTATGTCACAGCCTCTTTTAAAGAAAGAAAGAAAGAAACCGAAACTATAAGAGCTATACTTGGTAAAGGTAAATTTTCACACAAAAATAAAAAATAAAACAGTTAATTTTGGGGGTTCCCCATACTTAGAACAGAAACTGAATTTTTTTTTTCATCAAACCCATACGTGTGAGGTATCTATGGATAGGTCTTCAAAAATGATATTGAGGTTTTTAATATCATTTTTTTCTAAGCTGAATAGTTTGCGCGAGAGACACTTCCAAAGTGATAAAATGTGTGTCCCCCCTCCCTGAAACTTTTAAAATAAGAGAATGGTAAAACTAAAAAAAATATATGATGTACATTACCATACAAACTTTCACCCAAAATTGGTTTGAAAGAGATTTGTCTGTCTATATAAGTAACCAATATAAAATAACCTCACACTGCCTACATTTTGCTTAAGAGCAGGGCTCTGCTAACACTGGATTTTATAATAACTTAGCGAATTTGTACGGAATCCTCAGTGCGCGAGTCCGACTCGCACTTGGCCGGTAATTTTTTATTTAATTGTCAAATTTGGCTAGTTTATGTACCTACCTAAGTGTAAAGTGTAACAAATATTGTAGTTTGTTACAAAAAAAAGTCCGACACTATTATGTCAAAACGTTAAAGGGTTAGGTATAGCCATTTTTCAACGATAAGGTATGTGTACGAATGGTGACCACATTCCCCTATGTAAAAAAACCCCCTATACCATAAAAAACCCAATCGCGGGAATGGGCGATAATCTTAGGAATCACATTATAGGCGAAGCGGCTAGCAACCCATGAACCCATCACTATTTTGATTACTCTTTCCTGTACGCCCACAATCATGCTAAGCGTGGCCTAGGCCTTGTTACCTTAGGCTCTGTCCACCTCGTAACGGATAGACGTGATCGTATGTACGTAGGTTTTTCTCCTACTGTTCAAACACGCTTACTCAATAATTAGAAACACAATGACATATTTAACCACCTGTGTTTCAAAATTATATAAACAATTATTTAACCCAATTCTCTGAATTTGTATGAAACTAGACCACGTCTGTCTGTCTGTTTACACATTTTTTTATATAGCAAGGGAGGCAACGAGTAAGCGGGTCACCTGACAGTAGGGAAAGAGGGTGTGTAGGTATGTGTGTATGTATGTATTATGTTATTTTATTTATTAAGCCATGTAATGTAGTATATTTATGTTTGTATTGTTGTTCTGTTGTTTTTATTATCCTTGCGTTTCTCCTGTCTATTTGTTTCCACCATCTACCTACTCAAACTCTCTCCAACTTATTTCTCTGACTTATTGGTTGTCTGGAAGAGATCGCTACTAAGCGATAAGACCGCCTATTGTGGTGGCCAATAGACTATATCTAGCGGGAACTATGCGATTTTGTGAGAAAAGTATAGTATAATCTAGGTTTTATATGAAAAGAAGAAAGAAAGAAGACATTTATTCTCTTTTGAAAGACACAGAAATAGAGCATACACACAATTGTACAAAAATGAAACATAAAACATAGACATGAAAATATATCAGCAATGTATTAATGCGTGTGTGTCTTCGCAAAAGTGAAACGGTCGCTGGCTCAGCATTACGCTGAGGTGTTAGACACCTGCAGCACTGATTTTCAGCCAGAACCAAAACATACATAAATCACGCCTTTATCCCTTACAGAGTAGACACGTAGGTTATAGATGCTTAAAATAAATACGTGCCATGAGGCAAGTATTATCTTAATTCTTAATCCACTTAGACGTTCTAGCGTGAAAAATGAATTAACATTAAACTTTGGCAGACGTTATTAACATATTTCCACCAATTCCAGTGACAAAATAATGGTCATGTTAATTCTGATGATGTCTCTGATTTGAGTGCGAAACGCGTCGTAGAGTTAACAGTCATAGCAGTCATAGCTTATAAGCAGATCTGCAGGCTTATTAGGCCATGGTCTTCATTTTGACAGTTCACGTATGGGCTGACAATTGGCATCGGAATCAGCTAGCTGTCACATTCATACAAGAACTGTCAAAATGAACACGATGGTGATTGCGAGCGAATTACGTAATAAGATAGCTGTATTTCGCATATGATTCTGTAAAGGAACGGCTGAATGATGGGACGTGGTGAAAATTCTCACTTTTTTGCATGTATGTAAATACCAAAACAATTTATTTTAACCCTCCACCCGTAACCCAAATTATGTTATGGGTGTTCATGGGCGGCTGCTTTCCATCAGTCGACCCGCACACTCGTTTTCAAAGTTTTTATGAGCGGAATACAAACACGTGGCGATGTGTTTACTTAACCGACTTTGGCCATTAAATTGGGTTTGCACTTGATCACATAAGTACATAAGTACATTGTGTCCATAAGTTACGAAACGCATACATCCAGTTTTAACAGACCTACTGTTAATTGTAATTCAAACACGTTTTTGTAGAGCGAAAATGTGTACGTTTATTTATTTTCGTACAGAATAAGTTTGATTTTGTACTTTAAAAAAAAGCGTCGGGTAGGTAGCACTCCGGGAGTGCCGGCAGAAGTGAAAACAGCAGCTTAGATTAGATTTTAATGTTGTTAAACTCCATGTTGCTCAAAACGCGTACCGCACTGGCCGCTTACAAAAAAAGCGTACGTATTATCTATATTGACAGACCTCTAACAATGTGCTGATGCCCTAGTACTTTTGCTCCACGAGACAACAAAAAAACACTACTTAAACTTCAAAAATCGAACGCGATTCAATCGTATTTCAAAATAAGCTGACATCCAGTAGGCTTATTGTCTAACTCGCTCGCAATCGCCATCGCGTTCATTTTGACAGTTCTTGTATGAATGTGACAGCTAGCTGATTCCGATGCCAATTGTCAGCCCATACATGAACTGTCAAAATGAACACGATGGCGATTGCGAGCGAGTTAGACAATAAGCCTACTGGTTGGTACTTAAACTCTCCCTCCGTCTTACGTCTGTCGCGAAATGATAATTTTTTACCCATCCCAAAAAGCCCTCAGCGCCGCTAAAGGAGTTATCACTTCAAAAAATCATAGGAAAAAAAAAAACAATTTCAAAAGTTGCGATGAGCGCCATCTCCCGGTGGAATTTGTGATGTTTTCACCGTTGCATAATACTCGACAGTCATACATAATGTAAATAAAATAACTGTTGTGGAAAATCGAAAGTCAATGGACTCCCGTGGGTGGACAGATGTGAATACCTAATTATTATTGCTATTGTTTATTTTATAATTTTTGCTACGAAGTGCTCAGTAAAACAACTTTTGCTTTTAAAAGCTAATTTCAACCTAATTCTCAAGTCTTCGGTAGTATAGTGGTAAGTATCCCCGCCTGTCACGCGGGAGACCGGGGTTCGATTCCCCGCCGGAGAGTACTTTTTGTATTTTTACCTAAATTTTTCTGAACGCACTTGCTTATTAATCCTATTATTATTTCAAAGTACGATGTACGCTTTTATTTTCGTCTTAATAAGTAAACTTTCCTTATGATATTTTCTTTGTAGCGTTTGTACTAAAAACGTCCTTTATGCATTATAATTATGTACCTAAGTATGTATTTATTTAATTAAAACATTTTCACAACACATTTCGAAGATGTTTTGTAAACTGCATCTGTTTCCAAATGTATAATTATAATTATTATGACATTTTGCAACAATTTTAATGTTTGTGCCAAATGAGTGCCGCGTGCTACATTATTATATTTCTCTAAGACCGTGTTCCACTAACGGCGAAGCGAGTCCGAAGATAGCAGAAGTTGGAAAGGCCCTCGTCATAATCAGAATATACCCCCTTGCAAAAAACCTGCACCCATGGTTTTTGAATTTTATGTGCATAAAAGCTTACTTTGTAAGCTTTACATACACATACATACATACAGTCACGCCTCTTTCCCATAGGGGTAGGCAGAGACTACTTTGTTCCACTTGCTACGATTCTGACAAACTAATATTCTAAGCTTCAAAACCTAAAAATCTGAAAAACCATAGATGCCCGATTTTTTGCAAAGGGGTGTATTACGACAATCAACACGCAAGAAAGGACGACATACTTCATGTCATCTGAGCCTCTAGTGTAAGTTTTCGCGTACAAAAACGTCTCGAACGCGTTCACGTAGACGTCTCCATTACTATGGAATAATTGGCAGCGCTACTTGCGGATCGTAACGGCAACTAAAATTTTTCATAGTATTTGACATTTTAACGCAAACGCGGTCGAGACGTATTTTGTGACCGCAAACTTACACTAAGCATACTGCTATGTAAACGTAGATACTCCATCAGCTACCCAGAAATTCAATTTTCGAAGTTCAAATGATACTATCTCTCTCATTCTCAAATTAATGACTATCCCCCTAATCCATGAACGCTCTATAGGCATCTGCTAACTTAGTAATCGTTTGTCCTTATCTGTGAAAGGTAAATGTCAATGTGACAGATAAGGAGAAACGATTGCTAAGTTAGCAGTATGCTTAGTGTAAGTTTTCCGTCACAAAATACGTCTCGAACGCGTTCGCGTTAAAATGTCAAATACTATGAACACAGTTTGTTGCCGTTTCGATCCGCAAGTGGCGCTGCCAATTTTTCCACAGTAATTGAGACGTTTACGTGAACGCGTTCGAGACGTTTGTTCGTGTGAAAACTTACACTAGAGGCTCAGTATGCTTAGTGTAAGATTTCGGTCACAAAATACGTCTCGAACGCGTTCGCGTTAAAATGTCAAATACTATGAAAACAGTTTGTTGCCGTTTCGATCCGCAAGTGGCGCTGCCAATTATTCCATAGTAATTGAGACGTGTACGTGAACGCGTTCGAGACGTTTTTATATGCGAAAACTTACACTAGAGGCTCAGAATCTTATAGAGCGTTTATGAATAAAGGGGTGACAGGTAAATGTCAAAGTGACAGATAAGGACAGTTATTGCTATGTTTGCTTAGCAGAAGCCTATAGGGCGTTTATGAGTAAGGGGTTTGAATGTGCGCGAATACTAAAGTATTTTGATCACTACGTACCTACTGTGATACTTCGTTTAGTAAGTTTCACAGTTGAAAGAAAGAAAGAAAGAAGACATTTATCCTCTTTTTTAGTTGTTGTTGTTTTTTGTTTGTTTTTTTTTTTTTTTTTTTTAGTTGGCTGCGATAATTTATGTTCTGAGTGTGGAATAAGTTTATCGCTTATCATAGCATCGTTTGCGGTGTGGCACGAGCCTTTGCGGCCACACGGAATACTAAAGGAACTACATTCACAATCAGGCGGCCGTGAATTTATAAATTGCATAACTATTTAAATATTCATGCATTTCGGTGTTGTGACGATTATATGTGACGCTATAGTGATGTTTTTTTTGACCTGCTATGGGTGGTGTAGGGGTAGCACGCGTCACGGTCACGGAATGACGAGGATCCGGGTTCGATTCCCGGCCATAGCTTTCTTTTGGGATTTTTCTATGTTCTAATTTTAAGTGATTCATTTCATAGTATGAATAAAACGCTTTAAATAAACAGCTTTAAAAAAATACCAAAATAAAAATAAATAATAAATAAATAATACTTAAAAAAAAAGAAATAGATAATATAGAAATTAAATTTGTAACGGTAAAACGTAAAAAGTAAGCATTAAAAATCAAGAAGTAAATTTCTTGATTAATTTGATATTTCCTATCATTTGAAAAACAGCGCCTTCTCTCGTCCCTGGTGACATGTTCCACGGGAGTTTGTAATTGTGTCGTACAGACACATCATTCAAACAGAGGACGCTTAGCGACAAATATTCGCATAGTAAAAAGGTCACGTGACAGTTGGTAACAGATAGAAAAATTCGGAGGCTTACTCACCTGCTATGGGTGGTGTAGGAGTATAGCACGCGTCACGGAATGACGAAGACCCGGGTTCGATTCCCGGCCATAGCTTTACTTTTCGGATTTTTCTATATGTTCTAATTGTCAATGTCGTTTAGAAATTAGCTTTAAACAAACTTTTAAGGTTCGACAGCGTTGCTGCGGATCCCTAACACACAAGTTATGGACCTCTAAGGAGTGGCCCCACTTTAAAAAAACCCTGCCGTAAAGGAAAGACGTTGTATCCTTCCTTAACTGCGATGGCAACACACTATCTCTCTCTCAGGCGTCAAGATGGCGACAATACGCCTACTAAATTGTGACTCTATAATTAAAAAAACTAATAAACAAACACTCTTATCAATATAGACGTGATGTATGTTATTACTATGTATGAACGTATTCTTAGTAATAGAATTGTGTTACATTGTGAATATTTCAACATAAGTACGTACAGTTGGAGTAAACAGTGAAAGTGTTTGATCATTGAATGACGCAACGCTGTTCATAGTCTAGGTCCTAGTTCTTAGAGGCGTGGTTCGATCCAGAAGTAAGGCGCTGGGCCGGGGATACTAGTGTTGCAATTTACACAAACTTTTTATGGATTCGATAAAAAATACGCTTCTAAAATCGAACGCGACATTTTATTCGTATTTCATAAATAAGCTCTTAGAGGATTCTGACGTCCTGGTACTTAAACTCTCCCTCCGTCTTACGTCTGACGCGAGTTTAACATTTTTTACCCATCACAAAAAGTGCTCAGCGTCGCAAAAGAAGTGTTCACTTCAAATACGTAATGTCACGTTCAGAAACGCGATGAGTTCATCTCATCATTATTATACGTCCTGCTGGGCACAGGCCTCCTCCCAGAATGAGAGGGCTTGGGCAGTTCCCACGCGGGCCTAGTGTTGGATGCACAACACAAAGATCAATTATTTACAATAATCGTAGTACCTAATTAATTATATATAACAGTAACACCAAACTGTCAACAATATTGCATTAGGGCAACACTGTACCTATCTCGCTCTCTTCCTGTGTGCGTATACCAAGCAATTACACGGCTGCTATCACCTCGAATTATTTTAATTATTTTTCACCCGTTTTCACCGCCCCTTCAGTCAGATAATAAGTAGACAGTGCATTGTTCACCTAGTGCGGATTGGGAACTTTATGCAGGTTTCCTCAAATGTTTTCCTTCACTGAAAAGATCGTGGTAAATTACAAATATAATTTTGTACATAAATTCTGAAAAACTCAGAGGTTCGAACCCACGACCCTCTGCTTGAGAGGCCATAGTTCAAACCACTAGGCTACCATGACTTTTTTATAGTTATCATATACACCACTGATTCCATGCGATCAATTAAGCGCTTGCGCATCATAATGTCACGCTCGACAGCATTCGGTTATTTCCGCGATTCCGACAAAAATACTACTCACTCACTAATTAACTTTTTTATACGACATCTGCTTTAAAATTGTATGTAATTTGGAACTGAATGTCATGAAGGTTTTAAGAAGCAGCTTGAAGTGTTTCCTGGTGTATCTTACTTAGCGAATTTTTTTTACTGAAATTTTTGTTTTTATTTTATTCTTTGTCTTTTCAGAGATGTTGTAGGAATCTTAAAACAAGAAAACGATAGGCTATTCTCAAATTTTGTGGCCGCCGTGTTTACATCGCGTTTAGTTTTTCCCATTGTACATTTATTGCATGTAGAGCACTAAATCTGGAATATCATCGTAGTTATTGTTATAAATAACGCCAAACTACGCTGTCAAAATTGTACTTCACATTTATTACATAAATAGTGCACCAAATCTGGAGAATCGTCGTGGATTATTGTCAAAACTACTACGGCGATTACTCTGTTTGGCCGACCCAAGGTCAAAGACACTTATGGTCTATACAATAAATAGATATTAAGGTTGTGTAGTGTAGTCGTTGCGTGGAATAGATAATACTTGCTATTTTGCAAAAAAGTAGCTAATTTTAATAACTCAAATGAGCAGGTTCTGTATTAGGGGATAGAAGTAAAACTAAAGCGGAAAATGTGTATAAATATACTGTGACAAATCACCAACGTGTTGCAGAATTGAACAGACCAATTACCCCTCGATATTTCACAAAAGTTTCACAATTACTCATCTTTCCTCATTTAACGCTGGCTTCCCAAAAACCACCAAAATGAGGAACAATTGGCGGAACAAAAAATAATACCATCTGTTATATCGGCCTCAATTCGCTTATATTGACATACATTTTATTATATAACCTGTCTTATCATTGACACACTTAAGCTATATTACTCATTACATCGAATGTAATACAGAGGATGAAAGCGGCTTGTTTTAAAAGTGTTTAAAGTGTTGTAACTGGTTTTAGCCTTGATGTTAAGGGATCTGATGAAATGATTGTGGTTTTAAACCGAATAAAAAGTGAACATGTAGTTTTGCGAAAGGCAAAGAGTCTTTTTTTTAATAAATAGATACATGAAGGAAATATAATAAAGAGTCCTATATAAAACTCTTTCGTATCGCGCCTCCTTGATCCTCAAAGAATATGTCTGCTAAATACCGCGAGTTTATATCGGCAAGTTGGTTACTTAAAATAATCCTCTTTATTTCCTATCACACGGGAATTTTGCAGAATCCTGAAATAAGTTTATTAGGTGTTATAATTGCTCACGGTATGCTTAATTAGCAAACAGATCTTTTTAGGCTCGCAGGCAGAAGGATTCCAAAATCTAATCGCTGATCTTCACTAGTTGAAGAGGCTCTTGAAGAAGAAGATGCTCAATTTGAAGACTAGTAAAATATTGTTATCGAAATAGAGACCTTTCAAAGTTATGAATCTCTTTTGTTCCCTATCCCATGAGAATTTCGAAAAATCATTTCTTAATGTAGTTTGGGCTGCGCGTTGTCTGTCAGTCAGTCAGTCAGCCACTTTAGTCTTAGGTATAGGTATAGATGAACCTTTGGGCGGCAAAGGAGTATCGACTATACAACGGTCACGTATTTCCTGAATGTGGTAAGTTCGTGAATATATCTCCATTATCAGCATATCGAAGCAACGCCAACAAAAGAAGAACATTTGTATATATCAACATACAAAGCACAACAAGGCATTATGTAATGGTGTACAACTTTGTCGCAGGCGTGTCGTCGCGACAAACGGGGTCAAGACTGCATATTCATAAGGCCTGCTACACTCGTTGATAATAAAACGGTCTAGTTCCTTTTCTATACGAAGATTTAACGCAATCAAGTTAAAGACAACTGGACCGCTAAATTTAATATCAACGGGGCTGTGAAGGGCTAGGGTTTACAATGAGGAGGAAAATTAACAGGCCACTTTTATATACAAACTAGCTGTTGCCAGCGACTTCGTCTGCAAAGAATTCGTTTATCGCTATCCCGCGGGAACCACGCAATTTTCCGGGATAAAAAGTAGCCCATGTGCTATTCCAGACTTTTCTCTATCTATGTGCCAAATTTCATCCAGATCCGTTGGGCCGTTCTAGCGTGATTGAGTAACAAACAAACATCCATCCATCCATCCATCCATCCATCCATACTTTCGCATTTATAATATTAGTTAGATTAGATTTCTATGAGATATGATGTGTTTTTGCTCGTTAGTATATTTTATAATAGGCCGCAAAAGGCTCTATTTTTTAACTACAATCGAGAGCAAAGAAACGAGTCACTTTTCGTACAACTTTCTACGGGAATGGACCCGGTTTTTTGCTTCCGAGTATAATGTTATTTTATGTTTTTGTTCTTTAGAAAAATTATGACAAATTATCAAGTCTTCTTGAAGATGATTCGCGTGAAACTTGTCAGAAAATCAGTTCTTACTGTAAGGTCTATTCATTCTTAACTGTCCTATTTGGTAAACAAAAGTCTAACCTCAAAACGTCTGATTTTTGTTATTTTTTAACTACCTATTTCATCGTAAATAAAGGAGCTCGAGATAAAATATCAGCAAAATTATGTACAAAATAATAATGCCCCAGGTTTATTTGATAACATAATAGGTACACCTTATTCTTTACATTGAGGTTAGAATTTTGTTTACCAAATAGGACAGATAAGAATGAAAAGACCTTAGAATAAAAAGTGGAGTGAAACCAAGTTTCTTAAAAACTTGTTTATTTCGACCTTATAATTCGTTTAAACCATGAAGGCTTCATTCTAACCCATTAACTTTTTCGACAAGGCCAAAGTAAACTCAGGTTTCCCATTTAACAATCCAATAAAATTAAAAAAGCACACTTACAACACTACACTATTTGAGTGTGATTTTGCAAATGCAAAAATAGACTTATAACCTTACCACTTCAAACAAGTATTTACCATAAATTACAAAGGTATATAATACAGCTGTTAAGAATTCTAAGACGTTAATTTTAAGCTATATTTTCCGATGGCAACCGAATTCAAATGTATGGCAACATTTAAAACAATCGTTACGAACACTGGGCCTTAATTTAAAGCTGATAAAGTTTGTTTTCCATTATTTTTGTCAGTGGTAACATTGTTTGAAATACTGTTTCACATAGTCCTATTGTTTTGTGGGAAAATTTAGAAATAGCTTTGTAACGATGTTCCGATAGTACTAAATCTGTGATTCGGTTACATTATAATTATATAATTCATTGTTGGAGCCTGTTACAAGTGAGTAGGTACTTTCGTCACGATATCTATTGTTATTTCAGTGATTGTTTTCGTATTTATCAATGAAATCAAAGTTAAATGCAGAAATGTGAGCTGTAAGATGTATAGAAGGTGTAACATGATGAAATAAAGAATAATGTGATAAGGGACCTTGGGTCTGGGAGCATAGAAAAAACATCGAATGTACCAGTTGCTTCTGTTCCCGCGCATGGTAAAACCCCATCGAGGGAATGGGCAATCTTAGGAATCATGTTATAGGCGATGCGGCTAGCAACCCATCACTGTTTTGATTTTCCTCTCCACCTATACGCCCATCATGCTAAACGTGGCCTTTATATCTATTTACTAAAGGGTTGCCAGCCTCATCGCCTATAGATAGGTTACCATAAAAAAAAAACACATAAATCCTGTAAAACTCAGGGGTTCAAACTCACGACCCTCGGCTTGAGAAACCATAAGTCAGCCACTAGGCTAAGACTTGTAACGGCGCTAAGACTTGCCAGTATGTAACAGCATACTGCGAGGTTCAGTGATGATGAAGGTCATGATCCATGATCGTCGTGCGCTGTTGCCCCCGCGCAGCCTACTGCGTCTGTGATCTATGACGACTGGTTCACTTAGTAACTTAAACTGCGCAACGTCAGACTGTAGGTACTCATACTCATTTATTCGTAATAATTATAGTTATTAACATGTCATTTTTATCATTATTTTATATTATTAAAGTGAGAGAATAGAACGCTTGTTCCCCGTACATAACTATTTTATATAACCAGAACATTATGAGGTAAAATAAAGACTATTTCTAAATTAAAACAACCATGTTTGCTTAGACGTGCCCTTGGGCCACCCCCGCCGCACCTAAACCTAAATTAAGAGGGTGCATCCGTGCTGAGCTCGCAACGTCGCATTTTTGGTGATTTTTTGCGATTATTTCACAGAAATTAAATGAAAGTATCAAATATCCGTCTGTAGTGCATTTCGTTTTTAGTGTATTAATGTGTCTGATGCAATAATTCATTCAATCAGTCTGATGCAATTTATTTTCGTATTAAAGCGATAAAATATTATATCTCGTTTAATAAGAAAATAAAAGTCCATCACGATGAATTATTGCATCAGACACATTAATACACTAAAAACGAAGTGCACTACAGACGGATATTTGATACTATCATTAAATTTCTGTGAAATAATCGCAAAAAATCACCAAAAATGCGACGTTGCGAGCTCAGCACGGATGCACCCTCTTAATCCATTCAATCCAATCCAAAATAATTAAATTTACCAGTGCCGTTTACGTAACTTGGTTACGTACAGGGAACAAGCTGAATAGAACTCTCATAGGACCACTTCGCTCTCTGTCTTTCCGTCTATTAACTATTAATAACTTCCGACGAAAAAGAGGGTTGTCATAAGTTTGACGTCGAGTTCTCTCTCTCTCTCTCAATTGTGTGTGTGTGTGTGTGTGTGTGTGTGTGTGTGTGTATGTGTGTATGTGTGTTTTAATTCGAAAGCCAGTGTCCTTGCGGTGGTTCTGTTCAAACGGTAAAAGTTGGTCCAGCATTTTGAAGAGTATCAATCCAAAATGATGTTAGCCAATTTCAGCATTTATTCTTTTTATTGTAGCAGGACCTAAACGCTGCTTGAGACAAGTGCACGCACTGTTAGAAATTATTACGCTATGACAATTACCATAGAGGTAGCAATAAAAAAATATGACCAAAACTATTTCAACAAGCCGTTTATTATCTGCAAACATAAGTACATCGGAACCGCGTGATTGCCAGTAGAAGCAATGTCAGAACAGAACGGGTTTGGTTCGGTAATGCTGGTCCATAAAAAAGCTATCGCCAGATCGGAGTCGGCTCCTCTTGGGCCTTTTTAACGCCCCAAAAAGAAGGGTGTTAATTTTGACGTCGATGTCTCTGTGTGTTTGTCTGTGGTAAAGTAGCTGTCAAACGGGTGGATAGATTTTGATGACGTTTTTTTCAGTTTCCTTGCGTTCTTAGCCATTTATTAGTAGTCTGAAGAGTAGGAACTTTTCCAAAATGATGTAAGGCATTTTTGGCATAAAATTGAAATATTTTTTATTTACTACTACTACAACTATTACTACTATTACTACTACTACTACTATTACTACTACTACTATTACTGTTACTACTACTATTTTTTGATTACTAGAGTAATGCAAGAGGGCAGAGAAATGGTTTATTTTATTTTATTTTTTAATAAATGTCATTCATTACGTTAACCGTTAGAAATTATATAATGTCTAAACCATACCCTAAACTTCGAACACAAATGGAAAAATCCAAAAAGTTAAGCTATGACCGGGTATCGAATCCGTATCAGTACCTACAATTTTTTCTGACAATAGTTCAGTGTAGGTATAATTATTGCCTGTTTTTTTTCCAAATGTAACGTTTCTTTTTTCTCTCAATGTGTATCGAGTAAGTCAATATTTCTCTCTCTCTCACTCTATTACTGTAACGCAAATCACGAGGCGTACTTTAAACTAGCCTCATTTTGCTAAGATCTCTCTGTAGTTCTTAAGTCGAATTTGGCGCACTGTAAATAATTAATATACCATCTTGTATGTACTTACCCATTTTCTGCAATAAACATTCTTATTCTTATTCTAAGATCTCAGATAAACCAAAGCGAAACAATGACCTAAATACGTGAACTGGGTATATTGGTGCAGTAAAGAACAAACTTGGCCGAAAACGGTCGTACGCTGACGTAATTCCAGCCTTTTGCAACGCGTACGGGGACCGGCGCGCGCGCAAGTGATCTATAAAGCCTCTGTATGGATTAGACAGTCAATAATGTCCTACTAAATATTATAAATGCGAAAGTTTGTGAGAATGGATGGATGTGACGATGTGAGTGTGTATGTTTATTCCTTCTTCACGCTAAAACGACGACGGATTTGGATAAAATTGGGATCGAAGATAGCTGGTACTAGATTAAAACATAGGCTACTTTTTATCCTGAAAAATTGTATAGTTCCCGCGGGATAGCGATAAACATGCCAATTGCTAATTCTACGCGGACGAAGTCGCGGGCAGAAGCTAGTTGTCCCATAAAATTGAATATAGACCTTATCTTGACGTCCTAATTCCGACTCAGTTCAAGTTTTAGCTGTCACTTTTACTATGAATCTGACAGCGAGCGAACCTAAACTGAATCGCATTAAGACGTCATGGTAAGGCCCTAGTACAGTTTGACATAATGTTTGTATGTAATGTAAACCCTTGATTGTGCAAAATAAAAACAAAACAAATACAATTAACAAAAACTGAGATACGTACAAGCACAAAGCCAGACCTATACATTTAAAATCTCTTCCAGTCAACCTTTGATTGGATGAGAGGAGTATTATATTAAGGACGTACGTGTGTTCGAGACGTCTCACTCTACGTAAGCACTTCTCTCTACAACTGTATCCAATCTTTGCACTGAACTGTTGTCTTTCGATATTATACTCGTACACTAATACGTTGTGTATACAACGTCTGTCTGTGGACTTTCTATGATTAGACGCTTTTATGGAGCTGTAAAACCAAAAACTTATAAGCTCACGATTGGGCAAGTTATTTGTTTATTCTCCCCAGCCTCACCACGACGTTTTAATGCGATTCAGTTTAGGTTCGCTCGCTGTCAGATTCATACTAAAAGTGACAGCTGAAACTTGAACTGAGTCGGAATTAGGACGTCATGGTAAGGCGGTCTGGGAGTAAAGAAAAAACATAGAATGTGCCAGTTGCTTCTCTTCCCGCGCATGGTAAAAGCCCATCGAGGGAATGGGCGAAAATCTTAGGAATCATGTTATAGGCGATGCGGCTAGCAACCCATCACTATTTTGATTCCATTTTCCATCTATACGCCCAAAACCATGCTAAACGTGGCCTTTACTTCTTGTTACCTGCTCTGTCTACCCCGTACGGGATAAAGACGTGAATTGGGTATGTGTATGTATGCGGCGGTCTTACACTTCACAAGCACTGCTGCTTAACGGTAGCGCTACGGATGGACCCTGGACATTGTCCAACCTCCCGCAATTGTTATAGAAACTTTATCACACACTTCTATAGTATAAACATGTGGGTGTTAGGATCTTGTACAAGGCCAGTTCGTCTTACAATACAAAGCTTCCTGCCTCTAAGCCGTAATGGCTATCGGTGTTGTTTGTATAGTCAAACTTTTGTCCAACATATTTGGATGAACAATCATCTATCTACCTATCTAACTAATATTATAAATGCGAAAGTATGGATGGATGGATGGATGTTTGTTTGTTACTCAATCACGCCAGAACGGCCCAACGGATCTGGATGAAATTCGGCACATACATAGAGAAAAGTCTGGAATAGCACATAGGCTACTTTTTATCCCTGAAAATTGCGTAGTTCCCGCGGGATAGCGATAAACGAATTCTTTGCAGACGAAGTCGCTGGCAACAGCTAGTATACCTATAAAACAGTACCGTGACTGACTGACTGACAGACAACGCACAGCCCAAACCACTGGACCTAGAAACTTGAAATTTGGCAGACGTAAATCTTGAGAAGAACTAAGAAGGGATTTTATGAAATTCCCACAGGATAGGGAATAAATGAGGCCTATATGTATATTTCACAGTAATTGTTGTAATAAATAATTTTAACATTTCTGCACACAAGCAATACCAATAAAAGGAACACTTATAACTTTATCACACAGATATATAGATAGGAAGTATTTACAATGACAAAAGATATATAGATAATGTGAAACATAGGAAGTTATAAAAGAATATTCGCATATAAAAAATTACAATGGAATCTATCATCTCGCACGCGATATCGCAATTCCAGTACCGAGAGATCTTAAAATCATATTTAGCTTAATCTGAAATTGAGCTTTACTTCGAATAACATAGAGTTAAATTTGAATTAACGTTTTGGTGGTAAATACGACCTTGTATGTTATGAGTCGATATTTAATTCTCATTCGTAAACACCCACTAGGAAGACAACGTCAAGGTTTTGGAATTCAAATATTACAACCTTTACCTACACACTAGCTCCTGTCCGCGACTTCGTCTAGAATTAGATTGAAGAACTGATGTTGATAGTATGTTCTGAAATAATTATTTACCTAGGCAGCTACGACCTTTGGCATGTTTACTCACTGATGCCATCTCTGTCTGTTCCGTAGTAATAAATAGAGACGGAATCATAGATAACTATAATAATAATGATTTATTTGCTTAAAAAAACACAAGTATACACAAAGCAATGTCTGACGAACCCCTAACTAGGCTGAGATCTTGGGGTCCTGCAGTGCATTATGTGAAACAAATAGGTGAAAGAAAACATAAACATGCATTTAACAGAACAATTGAACAAAATTACTGACACTTAAGATCTGGAATTTAACAGTGTTGTGAAACAGGCCCTTTACATGTTCTAAAATAATCAAAAGTAGGTAGGCATGTTTAATGTAAGTTTTAAATTATACCAATTTTTGCCTTAATACGGTCACCTTACTACACTAACTATAATATACGATTAAAAACAAATAGGTTTGAAGTATGCCGGAGAAATGCTCTGAACCATAGAACCGATACAAAATTGCCGGTATTTTATTTATTAATTTTTTTAAATTAGAATACGATTTCTCGTGGGATACAGACGTAGTCGCGAAAACAGTTAGTGATTAAATAAATTACATTACAAGGCCATAGAAATGTTAAGATATTTAAGACGTATTGTATAAAGGCAGAGAATGTGAGTAGGATGCAAGATATTGAATATAAACTGAGTGTGAAAAAGACAGAAGAGCAATTGACATTGATTTTATATTTGTAAAAACATTGACGTTCTAAAAATTACAGCACAAATCAATTAATTTTAATATCTTCATAATTTTTTGGTTACGAAATATCCAATTTTTACCGTCTTAAGTGCACGTAAAAGTATCAAGCGCTCGTTGAAGTCTTTAGTATTACAATGGACCAAAGTCAAATAGAGGTCGTTAAAAAAACTTAGCATAACTTAAAAACTAGAACGAACTTTTAAAATTTAAACGCTAGAGATTTCTGACAAAGCCTTTGCCGACATGATAGTGTAAACAACTAGCTCTAATCTTAATATTTACAAACATAATGAAGGTCTTTCTAACAGGTAAGTTTAAAAATATTATGATGTCACCTTTGACTCATTCATATATCCGAGAGCTCAACTGTCATTGGTCAAAGCTTAACCTCGCTTGCCTCGCGGCCTCTCTCGCTCTTATGTAACGCTTAGCGAGTGTATATAAAGTATTATGTTATTAAATGGTAACAAGTGACATGTCATTGACAATTGGCATTCCTATAGAGATTTAAAAGGTCTGAATTGAAGTCGTGATAAGTTAGCGTGCGAAAGTAACGATTGAAATTTATGTCTGTTAGTATGTACATTACATACCTATATGTGATCTAATATTTATTGCGTTTGGGACTAGTTTAATTATACTTGCGTATAAAATCATGATTAATATTAAACTCTTTTTAGTACTGTCAAAAGGCCTGTGTCAAACTGTCAAGTTTTAAACTAGATTTTGTAACTAAATCGAGATTTGTTTTTTCCTGCGGCTAGTCATTCATCATGAATTATTTAAAGTTTCAATCTTAAAACGTAGGTTAGACAACATAAACTTGTGTACTATATATACCCATAAAAAATTGAAACACTTTTGTATACAAAAATAAAACGACGTATAATAGATTCTGATACTAAGCAAAACTAAAGCTTCTATATTAGTTATATTTTGTTCAGTCATTTTTAACCAATTTAGAGTATTTTTTAAAAACAGCAAAGAAAAAGAAGCAAACACAAATGACAACCATTAAGATAGGTTTTAGACTTCCGCGTTTTTCACTCATATTTATTTAAAGTAATACTTCCGGGATTTAACCGCGTAAAAATCGCTCGTGACCACTGCATCGCTGAAACGACGAGGTAATTAAGAACAATTTTTACGCGGTAATTCCCGGAAGTAATACTTTAAATAAACATTAAGATAGGTGCTTTACATTTTTTTTATGGGAATAAGAAGGAAAACGAGCAAGTGGGTCACCTGATGCTAAACGATCACCACTGCCCTTAGACACCCGCAACCCCGGAGGGATCGCAGATGCGTTGCCAACCTAGAGGGCTAAGATGAAATGCCTCTTGTGCTCGTAATTTCCCCGGCGGTCTTACTCTCCACACCGGAACACAGCAGTGCAAGCACTGCTGCTTAGCGGCAGGATTAGCTAGTAAGATGGTGGTAGCGATCCGGTCGGACCTTGCACAAGGCCCTACCACCCGCAAACATACCACCCGCTACATTGTACAAGCTTATCCCCTTTAAAACTCTTATAAGATTTCTCGCAACGTAAGCTTGTCTATCACTACTAAACTGATTTAGTTGACATTTGCACGCATTTGTGACTCAAATACGGACTGAAATAGTTTTACAAACACATCATTAAATCAGTACACAAATCAAGGTAAATCAGAATCTGTAACCGATGCTGGATGACGTTACATTATGACATCATTGCTTGACTAAGTATAGCGCACACTCGATGCTTTCAATACCCTGTATTATCTGTATTCCCTTGTAAAACTAACCAACCTAAACTATGGATCGACCGCTTAAATGACTCCTCGCCCATCGGTGTAGTCTATGTATATTAAACTAGCTATCACGGTTTATGAGATAGCCTGTAGGCTTATTGTCTAACTCGCTCGCAATCGCCATCATGTTCATTTTGACAGTTCACGTATGGGCTGACAATTGGCATCGGAATCAGCTAGCTGTCACATTCGTACAAGAACTGTCAAAATGAACACGATGGCGATTGCGAGCGAGTTAGACAATAAGCCTACTGACGACAGACAGAAGGACAGTGCTTGGAGTTTTAGTAACAGAGTCCTGATTTAAACTTTTGCGTACGGACCCTAAAAAATGGCCTAGAAAGGATGGAAAAAAAAATATTCACATAGAAATCTAGAAATGCATAGGCACGTAAATGGTCAAGGTAGAGCCTTGGCTTCACCTAGTGGTTATTTATTAATATTTATCACTACATGTCATCATCACTATATAGTATAAAACAAAGTCGCTTTCTCTGTTTCTATGTCCCTATGTCCCTATGTCCCTATGTATGCTTAGATCTTTAAAACTACGCAACGGATTTTGATGCGGTTTTTAATAGATAGAGTGAATCAAGAGGAAGGTTTATATGTATAATACATGCATAATATACCGTGCAAAGCCGAGGCGGGTCGCTAGTATAGTATATAACAAAGTCGCTTTCCGCTGTCTGTCCTTATGTATGCGTAGATCTTTAAAACTACGCAATGGATTTTGATGCGGTTTTTTTAATAGATAGAGTGACTCAAGAGGAAGGTTTATATGTATAATACGCAGACGAAGTCACGGGCTTAAGCTAGTTATACATAAAATCCATACAACCCATCCATTGTCCGCTGGCCCTTATATTCATATTACAGCAGAAGCCACAGGTGATTATATTCAACCTCCAAAGACCTCACGTCGAGGTCGCGCTAACCTGCAGCCAATACCGACCTTATTACGTCACTTTAACGCCCATTATCATCTGAAACAACTGCACGTAAAATTGGCACGTTTACCAACAACATCTGCACTCGGCAAAGTTTTAAGGGCTTTGAGATAGAGTTGATTTTTGAGTGGTCATCAAGTTTAAGGGTGTCAGGTTTTTATTATGTGATTTTTAAAAGGTTTTCGCAGATAATGTGTTGTTAAAATATACATTATTTGAAAATTGGTTTCGTGAGAATAAAGATACATAAATAGTCTTTGTATTTGCGTTTTAAAAATAAACACGCTCTTATAATAATTATGTTCAAAACCAAGTACTTGAAGGTTGTGTAAGGTTCTATTATTAAATAGTGATGGGTTGCTAGCCGCATCGCCCATAACATGATTCCTAAGATTTTCTTGTAACAGTAACAAAAATATAAAAAAAACGGTTTTAACGCACTCACTGCACCGACGCATAACATATGCGTTTTGGAGGGTTCTCTATTAATTTGCTGAAAATTTTATTGCCGATTTTCACTTCCCAACCAACGTTTGGCCGAATTTCACTTTGCCAAATCATCATATGGCAACTTGTTAAAATGATTAGTTTCATATTTCCCAACCTCACGATTGCCAACTCAACGTTTGTTTTTTTTTACATGGACTAAAATGACATTTTTTATATAGCCAAATGGTACTACATAACTATTAATAAAAAATAAGACATTCTAAGGTAAAATAAAGACTGTTTATAAATTAAAAAAACATGTTCGCACCTAAACCTAAATTAATCATAAGAGTTTTTCGGCCTAGTGTAAAATTTGCCATGTGAAAGATATTCCAAAAGTTTAAAATCAAAATGATATACGTCTTCATAAAAATTCGGCCAAATGAGAGGTTGGCATACAAAAATTTGCCAATAAGTAGTTGTCAAACTGAACATTCGGGGAAACGTTGATTGCCAAATGAAATTCGATCAAAAAAAATTCGGCGAAAAGGTAGAACACCGTTTTGGTGATTCGCCCAGTGCCGCTGTCATAATTTGAACGCACATGCGCATTTGTGACACCCGAAGAAGTCTCGGGTTTGGCAGCTGGCAGCGAATGCATTAAAGTATGTATATTTTAATATTCACTGCGAAGAAATGGTTAAAGGAGTACATAAGTAGATAAGTCAAGGCCCCGCCCACTGCGCCCGCGCAGTGACGTCACAGACGGAACTACAACCTTCGCTCGCCTTCACTCGAATCACAATTGGCTTTTGCAAATAAAATACCTAATAAAATGCTAAAGTAGGCTGAAAAAATGACTTTCTGCCAAGTTTCTTGCGGCGCATTCTTCTTGGCAATGATGGTCTTTCCGAATGCGCTGGTAGTTTAAAAAAAGACATGTAAAAGAGCCCTTGGCGGCCTATTTGCAAAATAAACTTGATTTTGATTTTGAATCATGTTATAGGCGATGTGGCTAGCAAGTCTAGCAACCCATCTGTACAAGAGTGCACCTTTTTAAAGAGTTTTTACGTTTCTGGTTTGTTCATAGTTTGTAAGATAACTTTTGGTTTGACTATACATAGGTACTTTTGTTTCCATAGAAAACCAGTTATTTTGCTCCCAAACACGATCACCATTTTCATTTCATTTCATTTATTTATTTGTAAAACATGAGTAATTTTAATTATAAAGATCGTAGGTTAGGTACATACAATAGCCCGTCATGTTTTGCCTTTCGGCGTACGTATTAACTTAAAAAACAACAATAATGATCCTAATCGAAAAAAATAATTGAATTAAATGTTATGTATTAATAAGTAATAATTTCATTAATAATCAAATCAAATTAAATTAAATAATTACCTACACTAGATACTTAAAAGCTATTCATCATCATATCATTCAAAAAGTCATTAATACTATAGTACGAGTAACATTTTGATTCCTCTTTCCACCTAAATACAACCACAATAATGCTCCATGCTTGCGGGTTCCTTGTACGGAACCCGCAGGTATTATCATTTATTTCATTGTCATTTATCAAATGACTAGCTTCTGCCCGCGACTTCGTCCGCGTAGAATTAGATTAAATAGGTAATTGATGTTGATAGTTATATGCAGCTACGTTTCACATACTACCTTTCACATGTTTATCGCTATCCCGCGGGAAGTATTCAATTATCCGGAAAAAAAGTAGCCTATTTGTTAATCTAGGATGCCAGCTATCTCCATTCCAAATTTGATGTAAATCTGTCCAGCCGTTTTCGCGTGAAGAAGTAACAAACACACACATACACACTCACAAACTTTCGCCTAATATTAGTGTGATAGCTTTTTCCCGCGGCTTCGCTGGCGTGTACCAGGAGTATATTTTGATCCCGTTTATTTCCCGTTCCCGTAAGAATTTCGGTAAATGCTGTCTTAATGCTCCTACACACTCCCCAAGGAATCCACATGCCAAATTTAAGCTTTCTACGACCATTAAAACGAAAAATCCCATTTATTTCCGTTCCCGTGGGAATTTTGCAAAGTCCTCTCTTAATGCTCCTCTAAACTCTCCAAGCAATCTACATGCCGAATTTCAGCTTTTTACAACCAGTAAAACGAAAAGTCCCGTTTTTCTCGTTCCCGTGGGAATTTTGGGAAATTATCTTTTATAGGTTCCCTACACTCTTCAAGAAACCCACTTGCCTAATTTCAGCTTTCTACGGCCAGTAAAACGAAAAATCCCGGTGTAATGTTCGTCATAACAACGATTAGCGAATTTTCATTTCTCAAAATACGAATATCATAATTTTAATTTGTCGAAGTATTGAGATCATATAAAAACAATATGCATACAAACCAAATGCCGAGTTTCTCAAATCATAATATCAATTTGCATAATTGTCTTATGCATAATTAAGGTACTGCATAATAATCATACAGCATAATAATCAAAGTTTATACAAACATCGAGGATAATGATCGAAAAGTATAAGCGCCTGGCAAAAATTCAACAGCAATACTAATATAATTATTGAATATAGCAGTTCGTTTTTATCCGGCCTGCTATAAAAAAAATACCTAACATCGAAGGCTAAGGCGGAAGCTACGCTCCGCTTCGCTCCCGCCTTAGCCTTCTGAACCTAACCTATCCGACTCGCTTCTGCTCCGAACCGTCTTGCTCGCTCGCTTCGCTCGCTCGCACAAATGAAATGTTTTTTGCATTTGGCACCAGCCAAGTATAAATATGCAACAAAAAATAGTACGCTTACGTATTAAATATAATTATGTTGCATGATGTTATACCCTCTAATCGTTATTCTAAATGTTGTTATGGATTTAAATCATTATATTGAATAACCGAATATTAAAATGAAATTATTAAATATAATTAAGCATTATTGCAATTGTTGTTTTATGACTAATGAATATTTTATTATTTAAATCACATGCTCGGTAAAAATCTGAAATCCGTTGCTATGCTAAATGAATATTATGATTTTTGAGCGTAGTGAAATTAAATTAGGTAGGTATGCTAAAAGTTTGTATGACGATTGAACGGCACCCATTTGGAAAGTCTTCTCTTAATGCTCCTCTACACTTCCCAAGCAACCTACATGCCGAATTTCAGTTTTCTACAACCAGTAAAACGAAAAGTCCCGTTTTTCCCGTTCCCGTGGGAATTTCGGGAAATTGACCCTTAATGCTTCCCTACACTCATCAAGCAACCTACATGCCGAATTTCAGCTTTCTACGATTGGTAAGATGAAAAATCCCGTTTTGTCCCGTTCCCATGGGAATTTCTGAAAATCCTTCAAACTGTTTTACTATTATTATCACCTACTTCTATACCAAATTTGCAGAGTCTAGTATTTATAGTTCATAGGATTTCGTTGAACTAATTATATATACTTATCCCGTGGGAATTTCCAAAAATCCTGAAATTAAATTCTTAGTTTTCTAATCGCCTACTTGGGTATCAAATTTGAAGAGTCTAGTTATTATAGTTACTGAGATAGGGTCACTCGGAATCGAATTATATAAATCCCGTTTTTTCCTTATCCCGTGGGAATTTCCAAAAATCCTTCCTTAGTGGATGCCTATACTGTATAAGGTATCTATGCGCAAAATTTCAAGTCTCTAGGTCCAGTGGTTTGGGCTGTGCGTTGATATATAGTTAAGTCAGTCAGTCAGTCAGTCAGTCAATCAGTCAGTCAGGACTTTGAATTTTATATATATAGATTTAGTGGGCGTTTACAAATGTATTAAACTAGTTTCTGCCTGCGATTTCGTCCGCGTACAATTAGACTTAAGAACTGTTGATGGTATATTTCCGCAGTAATTATTTACGTTGAGACTCTAGGAAGCTACGACCTTGAGATGCTTATCGCTATCCCGCGGGAACTATGCAATTTTCCGGGATAAAAAGTAGCCTATGTTTTAATCTAGGGTACCAACTATCTTCGTTCCAAATTTTATCCAAACCCGTCCAGTCATTTTACCGTGAAGAAGGAACAAACATACACACTCACTCACTCACATCGTCACAAACTTTCGTCTTTAGGTATAATATTAGTGGGATTAGTATAATGTATAAACTATACATTAACCTCTGAACCGATACGCCGGTGAGGCAACGCCGTGGGTTCGTTGCGTGTGCGCAGATATTACAGGGATTAGATGTTGGCAAATAACAGGTTGAAGAACAGGCAGTATAAAGCTTGATGAAAGTTGGTTATAATCAAAGCAGTACCTATACCTATGTATGTTTTTCAGATGATGCATACGTACATATATCACATCTTTATCCCTTACGGGGTAGACAGAGCGGGGTAACAAGACCTAAATGCCACGTTTAGCATGATTGTGGGCGTGTATGTGGAAAGGTGAATCAAAATAGTGATGGATTGCTTTTGCTAGCCACAATTGGCTCTTAAAAAACCGGCCAAGTGCGAGTCGGACTCGCGCACTGAGGGTTCCGTAAAAATTCGCTAAGTTATTATAAAATCCAGCGTTAGCAGAGCCCTGCTTTTAAGCAAAATGTAGGCAGTGTGAGGTCACTTTATATTGGTTACTTATATAGACAGACAAATATTAATTAAAAAAAAACTACTTATTACTAGATCTCGTTCAAACCAATTTTGGGTGAAAGTTTGTATGGTAATGTAGGTTATATATTTTTTTTTAGTTTTATCATTCTCTTATTTTAGAAGTTACAGGGGGGGGGGGGGATACATTTTATCACACTGGAAGTGCCTCTCGCGCAAACTATTGAGCTTAGAAAAAAAATATATTAAGAACCTCAATATCATTTTTGAAGACCTATCCATAGATACCTACCCCACGTATGGGTTTGATGAAAAAAAAAATCAGTTTCAGTTCTAGTATGGAGAACCCCCAAAATTAATTGTTTTATTTTTATTTTTGTGTGAAAATCTTAATGCGGTTCACAGAATACATCTACTTACCAAGTTTCAACCGTATAGCTGTTATAGTTTCGGAGAAAAGTGGCTGTGACATACGGTCGGACAGACAGACAGACATGACGAATCATAGTTCATAGTTAGTAGTTCATAGTTATTTATTCATAATAATTCATATTACATGTCATCATTGCGTTCATCATAATAGATTTATATCCATTAATAAAATACCAAAAGGAGTTTTATACACGGTAGGTTTTTTTTTTTAAATAAGTACAGAATAATAATTACTTATTGTAGGTACGCAGGTACTCTACTTCAGTGTAAAAATAAAATAATTATAAAAATATAAAAATAATACCAAAAATATAAAAATACTACCCAAAAACTGTCAGGGAATCACACAATATCAAAATAATACAGTAAAAATTAAATTACATCAAATAAAACAATAAATCAAGTTAAATTCAATTACATTACTTCGAATTAAGTGAAATCTATTAAAATGTTTTAAAAAACAATAAAAACAATCTATATGGATTCCGTTTTTTGCAATGTTAAACGCAAACAAACTATATTACTTGTTTGTTTTATAGTTTGTAACTTTTAATTATTTTATTGCATCAGGCGTTACTTTGCGCAGGTCCATTTTAATGAACACAAAATATTTACCTTGCTACTCCGCTACTTACGTGCAAGATAACCAAGCCTGTGCGAAATATATGTTTTGCATGCAAACCCTCCCTTTACTACTGCCACACAAAACGCACATAAATCCCACAAAATTAATTAACCCTAACACCACACAAATATTGACGCGCGTTTCGATCCCTCTACGGGATCATTTTCAAAGTTAAAACTAACTAAGTTAACTAGTTAAGTTTGTAACTTTTACTAAATAAAATAATAAAAAGTCAATTGAAGTTACTTATTTTTTTGAACAAATAGAGCAATTTTCTAAAAATAAAAATAAAAGTACCTACCCGTTTTCTTTGCAAAAGCGTTTATATCATACTTAAACACAGCATGATTCAGTTTCATCACTGACTTGGAAAAACCAATCATCCTAAAACGGAGGACATTCCAAACACTCATTTATGTCCCAACTAACCTCACGGTTGCAACACTGACGCACCTGATCCTTACCACGGACGGAATAACGACGCTTTTAGCGTACACAGTTCTGAACGTGTGGTTGCCGCCTATCAATTTCCGTAATTTCTTAACATAGACCTGATACTTTCAACATTTGTCATCTATTAGATCTGGGACAGGATTAAACATACACTATGTAGAATGTACTAGCTTCTGCCCACGACATCGTCCGCGTAGAATTACAAATTCACATGTTTACACACACACACACACACTACAGGATGACTCAAAAAATTATTCCTTTTTCACACCTCTCATTCAGAAAAGTAAGCTTTGCTCTCTGCCGAGAGTGAACAAAGTGCGACTTTTCTGTTCAAGGCTTTTCTAAGTGTTTTTTTGCAAATGCAACTTTTTAAAGTTGATAATTGTAAAACCACACCATTTTCTATGCTGGTAGCTCTTTAATTATATTTAGAATTATTTTTTAAGTTTTTTAATGTTCGGTGTGAAAAGTTGTATGAGCCACTCGGGAGCAAAATTGTTTTCATCTTGGGCGTTAGACACAAATAACTATTTCACACCTCTCATTCAGAAAAGTAAGCTTTGCTCCATGCCGAGAGTGAACAAAGTGCGACTTTTCTCTTCAAGGCTTTTCTTGTGTTTTTGCAAATGCAATTTTCTGAACATGATAATTGTAAAACCACGCCATTTTCTATGCTGGTTGCTCTTTAATTAAACTTGTTTTTTTTTCCAAGTTTCTTTATGCTCGGGTGTTAACTTGTATGAGCCACTCGGGAGCAAACTTCTTTACATCTTGGGCTACACTTAGATCCCTTAAATTATTACGCCCAGGATTCTACTTTACGCTCTGGATTCTACTTTATACTTCCTCGCTACGTTCAGGATTCTATTGTAGAATCCTTCGCTACATTCTGAATTCAATGTAGCGACCTCGCCGTAAATCATTTTGCTCCCTTGTGACACCAATAACTATTTCGCACCCAAATAAGAAACCAGATATTGTGAAAACGGATAAATTGTATTATGTATTCTGCCGTCATAGTACAGAAGGCGGCAAACTGACAAAACGAACTTTCGAGATAAACGGCAAAAACTTTTAAATATTTCAATTGCTTGTATTTTAGGCAAAAAATGGTTTACCAAAATTCTGTTTACACACAAATTTAGACAAAAAATCACGTTTTTTTATTGATCTAATTCGATCGTAGAATAATTATAAATAGTATTAATTTTACAGCATTTTATGTTATAGCTTAGGATAAGGGAATATTATTATACAAAGATTAATAAACTAAAAAGCCGTTGGCTGAACACCAACGCCTTTTAAGCTTAGTTTTGCACATTACTTTTTTAGTCCTATTATTTTAAATAAAAGTTAGGTGCGAGTTATACACTAGAAAATCGTTATTACGGATAGCCGCATTATAGTCTATTTTTGCTAATGGCATATGCATGTTGCGTTGGAAATTAAAATGAAGTTAAAGTGTCATAGCCGTTTTAAAGCTTAGTTATTCCTTTAACTTTTTACACCAATTTATTAAGCAACAGAATTGTTTACTTTTAATACATTAAAAAGCCGCAATTTGGCCATTAATCTGTACGTTACGGCATTATAGTTTATGATAGGACTACAATTATTGAGAGTTATGCGGTCTGAGAAGCGGTAATCACAAGAAATCAAAAGACATTTCTTACTAAAATCAACATTATATTCTTCAAATTTTAACATTTTTATAATTGCCACTTTCAATTTTATACATGTAGGTAATCAAAATAAAAATTAAAAATAAGAATCGTAAACAACAACAAACTGCGCCGACTTTTTTGGGAAAGCATCTGTCATGAAGCAGAATTGGTGATCCACTTCGTCAAAGTTATTTTTGTTAAATAATACATACATACATACATACATCATACCGTCACGCCTCTTTCCTACAGGGGTAAACAGAGACTACTTTGTTCCACTTGCTACGATCCTGACATACCTCTTTCGCTTCACCCACATTCATCTCTTCATACATGCTCGTCGGTTTCGGGTACTCTTGACTTGACCTTTTTCCAAAACGTCCCCAATTATCACGGAACGTCCGTCTAGGCTTTCCCCTCCCAAAGCACCCATTCACACTCCCAATATAAATCTGTTTAGTTAATCTTCTTTCATCCATCCTCTCTACGTGACCAAACCAACTAAGCATACCTTTTTCTATCCTAGTCACTATATCCTCTTTCACACCAGCACGTTCCCTTATCACACTATTCCTTACCAGTGATACGCCTTCCATACTTCTTAACGCTCTCATTTCTACTGCATTGATTCTACTTTCATGCTTCTTTTGCCAAACCCAACTTTCGCTACCGTACATTAGTTTTAATGATTCAAGATCAAATATATTTCAATTATTTACGCAGTTCTACTCTTAAAACTAGTGTATAAAAATACATGTTAAAAAGTATCACTAGTCTAATCCAAATTTGTCTTATGTGTGGGAAAATACAACTCTAAACTAATCAATAAACACGTCAATTTCAGCAACGAAATGTGTGACCTTTACGTCGTAATGTATTCATAAAATAACTGAATTTCAAGAAATTCAAATACAAAAATTTTAATTCAACAAGTTCAAGAATTAATTATTGAAATTTTGGATTGTTGCATGACATTGCCCACTTAGCCTCATTTTTGTGTAATTAAATACATCTGGACATACATCATCACTTACTTTAAACCTAGTTTTAATATTTCGTGGCACCTGATTCATCTGATCGAAATTCTTGATTATCTTAAAGATTATTTGATTTTAATGAACGCAAAGGTAACGCCTGATCCAGTAAAATATTATTTGAAAGAAAGATTGATTTTTTTACTTATTTTTTAACAGGTTTGAATTTGTTTGTATGCCTTTAACGCAGAAGGGTATTTTTTTTTCAAAAGTAAAATCGCTCTCCTGTAAAGTTGCACTTTTTGAGTTGAATTAGTATTTACTGAAGGCACAGAAATATTAAAAGATAATCCTACACACAATAATATCCTATTCCAAAGGCAGGCCTCGCTACGTGTCCGTATAGTAAGCATTATGCCAGTCCAACAAGAGCCGTACACTGTCCAGCAATCCGTACAATGCAGATCCGTGGACGCACTTGTATGACTTTCTATACAAATAATACTACGATACGCTGGATGCCTTGCGTCCGATGCCTACGATACAGACGTGTGGACGCCTGCCATAAACTTAAACTCTAGTTTGTAGATACTTACGAGACAACGTTATAGAGAAACACATACTCAAATACACAGAAAACATTATACGGCCACTTTTATTACTTACGAGTAAGTTCATTACTAATTTCAGTTCGTTAATATCGAAATAATTATAAGTATTATACTGTTGTGTCTACAGTTACCTTGATGTTGATACGGGCGCTGAGAACAATCAGTGCGCGTAAGCTCCTGCGCAGCTTGCGCACATTAACCTAACCTAACCTAACCCAACCCAACGCAAAGGCTTCGCGCGCACTAATTATAATAAAATGTCCTTTGGGCGCCGTCGTCCTCCGACTTACGGGCGGTGGGGAGGTAAGGGGCTACGTGAGTGACAAAAACCTAGCCGCTTTTTAGCTTATTATTGTTATATAACCGCATTATTGACAATATTGCACAAAAAATTAACCCTTTGTCACTGAAGTAAAAAAGCGGTCACCGCTGTATTGACTATTATGCGCTACATAATACATTTTTGGGTTATATTTAAAAATGCGGGTAAGCTCCCATAACGTAATTATAGAGTATAATTTAAAGTATACCGCCTTTAAATCTATAAATGAGTATTTAACTTCGGCCATGGTAATACGTTAAAACCTAGTTACATGACTTTAACCACTTTTTAGTCTATGAATGATCAAAAAACGCTTTTTAGCTTAGATAGGTATCACATTTAAAGTAAGATATAAAGCCGCTAATGTCATATAACGTCTTTTTAGCTTATTAAATACCATTCATGGCTTTTTAGATTATAATACCGCAACAAAAAGCAAAAGACATGTCGTTTAACTGCTGGCTATCTTGAGAACTAACAGTGCTAGAAAAAAAAAGTCAATACCGTTCGACGCAGAATTTTTTGCTTAGTATGCATGTATCAAAAAGTAAAAAAGCCGCAAAAGTCCCTTTGCCGCCTTCTATACTATGACGGCAGTATTGTATGTATAACTCTTTATTGTACATACATACATAATATACATGAACAAGATGAATGAATTACTTTGCTATCTCCGCTATATAGTGAAGTCAAGTCTTAGTCGATATAGTGAATGATGATAATGATGGTATTAGGTGGACACTTGATGACAGTTAGCACATAAGGCTACCATATAGGCTGGTATAGCGAGTGATAAATTGTGCAATAGCAAAGGATAGGCAGAGGACCCTGCGCGGCAAGGGCGTGCGCGGGCGCATGTCTGTGTGTGTTGCTCAACCTCGGGAACCCACGCAACTGGTTCTATACAATGTATGTGATAGTCAGGTGTGAACAGAATAATTTTATTTTTGGTCAATTTTATACATACTAGCGATCCGCACCAATTTGAATAGGTTATCAAACTATATGTATAAATCTACTTGAGTCACTATTTATTGATGAAAACCGCATTGGAATCCGTTGCGAAGTTTAAGAGTTATAACAGTACAAACAGACGGCGGGAAACGATTTTGTTTTATACATACAGTCACGCCTCTTTCCCATAGGGGTAGGCAGAGACATTTTGTTTTATGGGAAACATATTTCACGTCATTTCGGTGGAGATTATCTTTTGTGATTTTTGTATGGTGTAGTCACTGTATTGTAAGCAGATTTGCGTAACACTAGCTGCTGCACGCGACTCCGTCCGAGCAGGATTCGCTTATCGCTATCCCGCGGGAACTATGCGATATTCCGGGACAAAAATTATCCTATATCCTTTCCCGGGACTGCAACTATCACTATACTAAATTTCAATTAAATCGGTTCAGCCGTTTTGCCATGAAAGAGCAACAAACATCCAAACATCCAAACTTACGAACTTTCGCCTTTATAGTATTAGTAAGATCACTTGCGAAAGCATTGAATTTTATGGTGGTGTAACTCCAAACATATTCCCTAGCAGTCGCAAATTTCCTTGACCATAGACCGGCGTGGGCGCATCTATCCTAAACGGAATAAGCTAAATTGTTTATGGTCATATCAAGTTTCGCAACGTGATTCATACGCGTTTGCAATTCTTTTTTTCCGATTTGGTCAAAATGAATTAAAGCCGGACATATTAAGAGTTTGACATTTATCAAATGCCTCTGACATTTGGTAGTACCAGCGACATAAGAGGTTAAGAGCCGATAATACTGGTTATGTGGACGTGTTTTCATAATTCTATCCTGTGTGTTCTATCCTATACTGACAAAAACCGGCCAAGTGCGAGTCGGACTCGCGCACCGAGGTTACCGTACAAACTTGTAAAAAGTTTACGGTTTTCGCAATTTTTCCTTTATCTGTGCTATGAGACGTTGCTTCGCACCAAATTTCAAGATTCTAAGTGCACGGGAAGTACCCTGTAGGTTTTGATTCCTTTGCGAGTTTCGAAAATTTGCGGAAATTTGCGGCGTAAACGGCTGTATCTTTTGATTGCGTTGGCTTGGAAGTTTGATTTTTTCACAGCTTCAAGGGAAAGTAGACTTGAGTATTTGATACGAATTTCAGCTTGATATCTCCACGCGTTCCTGAGAAAAAGAGTCTTGACAGACGGACGGACGGACAACAAAGTGATCCTATAAGGGTTCCGCTTTTTCCTTTCGAGGTGCGGAACCGCGGATGATTGCGCATGCGCGTTCTATTAGGACAATGTCTAAGGCTACTCTAGGCGCCAGCTGGCAAGCATCAGGTAGCAAAGGGGCGCCAAGCAATTTGGCGAGGGGAGGACAAACCGAGGACCGAAGGGCGCCGAAAATTCTACATACATAGCGTCACGCCTTTTTCCCATAAGAGTAGGCAGAGACTACTTTGTTCCACTTGATACGATCCTCCATGTCTGGGAGTAAAGAAAAAACATAGAATGTTGTTGCTTCTCTTCCCGCGCAGATGATAAAAGCCCATCGAGGGCGGGCGAAAATCTTAGGAATCATGTTATAGGTGATGCTAGCAACCCATCACTATTTTGATTCCCCCTTTCCACATATACGCCCGCAATCATGCTAAAGGTGGCCTTTAGGTCTTGTAACCTTACCTTAGGCTCTGTCTACCCCGTAAGGGATAAATACGTGATATATGTATGTATGATACGCTCCTGACATGACTTTTTCGCTTCATCCACCTTCATCGTCGGTTTAAACATCCGCTCTACTCTTTCCTTATGCACTGAAATTTGATTTTCAAAGTTCTATTCTTGCCGTTCTGCTCACTCCAATAGCCAGTAACTTGAGAGTGAGAGAGAGGGTATTATACGAACTTCGAAAATCGAATTTCGGAGTGATTAAGGACTATAGGGACAAACATATACATTAAGGGACATATTTAGCGGAACACAAAAAAAAAGTGTACCTATATTCTATTTATTTTAGCTAGATACTAAATTGACAATTGCAAATGTCAAATTGTGAAATAATGATACCAGCTTTTATTGTTTAGTAGTGTACTCAAAACCATCAACAATGTTTGTGGTCTGAATACAAGAGGTTTGGTCATGTTATATTTTAAGAAAAAAATACGATTGTATCATAATCAAGCAAATTCAAAGGTTTATTAGTTTATTACACTAGCTTATACATACAAAAATCTATACTAAATTTAATTTATCGTTAACTTTCGATAGTGGTGGCACATCAGTATTTTTGAATTGAAAAAAACTGGCAACACAGGTAATGTCATTTTAGTATCTAGCTAAAATAGATAGAGTATAGGTAACTTTTTTATATTTTTCTGGTCGAGCATTTAGTATGCGTTTTGCTAACTTTTTTTGTGTTCCGCTAAATATATCCCTGAGTGTATACCTGTCGCACAAACGTAGCTGTTCCTTTTAAATAAAACTTAAGCTATTAAATAAAAAAATCACCGAAATTGGGTTAGTGATGAAAAAAAGCTGTCAGTAGATTAAAAATTTTTTTGAACCGTCGATCGTCTTAATACTGTTTCTTTCAATTAAAAGAACAATGCTTTATTTCTTACTAGCTGTTGCCAGCGACTTCGTCCGCAAAGAATTCGTTTATCGCTATCCCGCGGGAACTACGCAATTTTCCGGGATAAAAAGTAGCCTATGTGCTATTCCAGACTTTTCTCTATCTGTGTGCCGAATTTCATCCAGATCCGTTGGGCCGTTCTAGCGTGATTCAGTAACAAACAAACATCCATCCATCCAACCATCCATCCATCCATCCATCCATCTATCCATCCATACTTTCGCATTTATAATCTAACTAATAAAAACTAATATTATAATCTAACTAATATTATTATTATGAATATTATTAGGAGTTAGACTAGCGACCCGCCCCGGCTTCGCACGGGTGCAATCAGTGTTTCTCTACTATATTATGCATGTATTATACATATAAACCTTCCGATTGAATCACTCTATCTATCAAAAAACACTGCATTGAAATCCGTTGCGTAGTTTTAAAGATCTAAGCATACATAGGGACAGACAGCCAACGAAAAGCGACTTCATTTTATACTATGTAGTGATGATGATGATGAATGTATGAGTTAACTCTTTGTAGACCTTCTGGTCCATATTTCGCAGTAACTAAGCGAAAGGTCTGTCCGTTACCAGTCACCACCATATTATACTGATATTTTAAACCTCCACCAACAAAAAAAAAACATAAAGGTCACTACAACCTACCTTTTTTAACTTATTACAATCCACTGCATCAAACCAAACACAGCCTTACACTCATACACTTAAAACACACATTACACTAACAAAAAACTCACATCCTCGGCTAACTATTTTGAATTGGGAATTTTGAAACCGCGATTTTCGTTTAGGGAGTTTTTGGTGCGTGGGTGTTGGTTTATGTTAGTCGTTGTCGTTCGTTGCGGGCATCGCGGCCTCTCCGGCGGGGGTCGGGTTGGAACTGAGGCACTCGCGCGCAGGTGTTGCCATGCTAACAAACTAAATACGCCTGAATATCTATATATATATATTTTATTAGTAAGTAGCTACATGTATTGTGATTTAATCAAGTACTACGTATCTAAGTATTAAATTTGAAATCGGCTCTAAATTTACTTGCAAATTTTTTTTTTATTTTTTTTTATGTGAATAGGAAGGCAAACGAGCAAATGGGTCACCTGATGGTAAGCGATCACCACTGCCCATAGAAACCCACAACCCCGGAGGGATTGCAGATGCGTTGCCAACCTAGAGGACTTAGATGAAATGCCTCTTGTGCCCGTAATTTCCCCGGCTGTCTTACTCTCCACACCGGAACACAGCAGTGCAAGCACTGCTGCTTAGCGGCAGGATTAGCGAGAAAGATGGTGGTAGCGATCCGGACGGACCTTGCACAAGGCCCTACCACCCGCATGCGACAGGTGATACTTGAAAACAAACTGTACATACGGAGGCGTTTAAAACCTCCACAGAACTTGTTAATTTTTATTTTTATTTATTTTGACTAATAGCGACTATACATACATCTCTACCCCCTTATTCATAAACGCTCTATCTATACGTACGTACATTAATGTAAAAAAATAGACTACGCTCTACGATTAAAATTTATCGTTTATATTTCATGTTTGGTTCGCAGAAATGCATGTGCATACTAAATATCAACTTACCTACTAGATACGGAGCAAATTGAGTAAACAAACGAACAGAGAGAATCCTAAAACTCAATTCAACTATAACCACTGTTACATAGTCGAGATAATTTAATAATTTTAACCGGTTGGTCAAACTTTAAATTTACCCTGAAATCGGGTAATTTGCTGGAGCTGGCAACTCCGACGCAGGCGCCGATCGAACCAGTATCGGCCAGGCGACTCGCGCCTTTATCCACAACAGGTGCTAGCATGCTATGCAATATTTAAATTAGAATTGTTACGCAACTTCGCCCGTTCGTTATTTTGTTGGTTTAAACTAATCGTATATATATGTATATCAACTAATAGTTTAAAAAGTATGTAAGTTTTTGACATCATAGATTTACTAGCTTCTGTCCGCGACTTCGTCTGCGGAGAATTAGATTTAAATGATGTTGAGAGTATATTCTGCAATAATTATTTACATTGCAAGTCTACGCAGCAACGACCTTAAACATGTTTATCGCTATCCCGCGGGAACTATGCAATTTTCCGGGATAACAATTAGCCTATGTTTTAATCTAAGGTACCAGCTATCTTCGTTTCAATTTTTTTCCAAATCCGTTCAGTCGTTTTAGCGTGAAGAAGGAAGAAACATACACACTCACTCACATCGTCACAAACTTTCGCATTTATAATATTAGTAGGAAGTAGGATAGGATTATCACACACGCATACGCACACGTGGTGTACTGCCGTTTGGCAAATTATTTTTCCCAAATATGACTTCCCAAACAACTTATCGCAATACTTACATTTTCCAAGTGAACCTTTAGCAAAGTTACATTTAGCATTTAGTTCATTTGGTCAAACTATCATTTGGCAAAGTTTCACTTCGTCAAGATTTTATTAAGCAAATGCATCTTAAGCAAATGTTTTGTTTTGTCATAAGTTATATTCCAAAAATAAAATTCCCAAATGTGACACTTTGCATGGTATACTTATAGCAAAAATCTGGCAAATGATAATTATTTTTTAAATCATTATTATTCTTAAGCATTACTGAGACTATGTAAGCTTTTACAATTTCCAAATTATTCACTTATTTCATCATAGCACGTGTCACGCCATAAAATAAACACAATGGCATACAACACCACTTTATCCATTCGCATCTACCGAACGTAAACTATCGAAAACAAAAACTATTTCAAAAACCTTTTAACGTGTAGAATTTAGACAAATCAATACTTCGAAGGCTTTTGAAGTGTACCGTATGTTTGACACGCAAAAAAATAGCAAAAGTGAAACCCAAATTTGTTATAGGTAACCCAAAAGGTCAACAATGGGTCTACTTTTCTGATAAGCTATTGTGACCGCCGGGCGGCATTTCAATGGAGTTTTAAGAGAATCGGTGTGTTGTTTAGAAACCACTGTTTTTACTTTCATCGGTTAGTTTTTATTAATTATTTTTTTGCAGTAATACAATAGTAGGTACACTGCAGGAATTTTAAGTATAAAATGAACAAATGGCAGAAATTATATATTTAATTGCCTAATTAAAGAAATAGTTCGTACAATTTAGTATCAAAACAGTCGGGAACACTTAAATACTCCGAAATATTTTATTCCGAATTCACTAATTCCGATTTTTAAAACTCCGAATTTCATAATTCCTAAGAAATAAAATTCCGATTACTAAAAAACACGAAATTTATTTAACCGAATTTCAAAATTCCGGTTGTATATTATTCCGATTTGTATAACTCCGAATGATGAAAAGCCCGAAGTGTCATTGGCCCGAAAACAAAATTCCGATTATTAATTTTCCGATACTTCATTACTAATTCGGAAATTTGATATTCGCGGGATAGTGAAATTCATGTCTTCAATGATCGGAATGTTGTTTATTAGGAATTGGATTAATTTAGGTTAAGGTGCGGCGGGGGTGGCCCTTGGGCCACCCCTAAGCCGCGAACATATTTGTTTTACTCCAATAATATTCGGAGTGATATGTGATATTTGATTGTGATATTTCGGATTATTATTCATTCGGACTTCTTATTGTTCGGTGTATTGAAATCCGGAATTTTGAAAAACGCGATTGTAAACGTTAGGCATTTTGAGATTTCGGAATTATAAAAGACTAGCTTCTGCCCGCGACTTCGTCTGCGTAGAATTAGCAATTGACATGTTTATGGCTATCTTCCGGGAACTATGCTTTTTCCGGGATAAAAAGTAGCCTATGTTTTAATCTAGGGTACCACCAGCTATCTTCGTTCCAAATTTTATCCAAATCCGTCCAGTCATTTTAGCGTGAAGAAGGAACAAACATACACACTCAGTCACATCGTCACATCATCACATCGTCACAAACTTTTGCATTTATAATATTGGTAGGATAAGACTTACAAAATATAATCATATTGTTATGTTTATCCTACGCATTACTCACATTGCGATAGAAATCGTATGCCATGCGATATTTTGGGTTTAGTACGTTATGCTAAACGATGCATTTGCCAAAAAAATATTTGGGAAAATTAACATGACCAATTCATTATTTGCTAAATAATCACTTGCCGAAAAAAAGGTTTGCTAACTGTAATATTGCGATAAGTAGTTTTGACAATTGAATTTTTGCCAAATAAAAATTTGGGAAACAAAATTTGCGATGTGATGCTTTGGGGAACATTCTTTGCCAAACATTAGTAATCCGCACACGTACACACATAAATATAAATACACAACCGGGTTTACTTTTACTTTTTTTATTTTTATTATAAACTTTATATTTTGGCACTGATAAAATTAGAAATGCTTTTGGTTATTTTTACGTAAGTAGACCATCAACACAACTAGACCACTTTTTAACATGTTTGCAAAATAAACTACGTTATGTAATTTCATTCCATTCCATTCATTTCATTCCATTCCATTCATTTCATTTCGTGAGGGGTGTTTATACATTTTTTTAATTTAATGATTTTAAATTTGAAATCTTAGGGATCATGTCATAAATATGCGCTGCGGCTAGCAACCCGTCACTATTTATGATTCCTCTTTCCACCTATACTTCATGAGAAACCACAACAACATTATATTGCGGTTCGTGAACTGTAATCTCTTAACAATTTGTACTAGAGTAACAATTGACGACACGCAAATAAAGTGACATTAAAACAATTTTATTTTGCGCCTGCCAAACTATTGCACTGTACTATTTGCTAGGTAAGAAATAGTTGACGAGACGCTATATAATGCTATTGTGGTTTCTCATTCTAAATTAAATGAAGTATAGGTATATCGCACACAATCATGTTATGCGTGGCCTTTAGATCTCGTTACCTTAGGCCCTGTCTACCCCGTAAGGGGTATAGACGTGATTTTTGTATGTATGTGTGTAAATTCGTTTATTTATTATCATGCTAGTCCTTGTATGATGTCAGAAGGATATATAAAGGCACTAACGGGTTTTTTTGCAGAATTATGTCCTTGTATGGCCGCGTTCGAGACCGGAATCATTATTATAAAATTGTATGGAATTGTATGATATTTTTTTGCGTCAAAACAAATTAAGTTTAACGGAGATAGGTAATGTTTGTTCTAATTGAAGTGTTGATGTTTAATCTAACTATCTAACTAATATTATAAATGCGAAAGTATGGATGGATGGATGGATGGATGGATGTTTGTTTGTTACTCAATCACGTAAGAACGGCCCAACGAATCTGGATGAAATTCGGCACATAGAGAAAAGTCTGGCATAGCACATAGGCTACTTTTTATCCCGGAAAATTCCCGCGGGATAGCGATAAACGAATTCTTCGCAGACGAAGTCGCAGGCAACAGCTAGTCTATCTATACATATAATAAAGCTGAAGAGGGTCGAGAGTCTGTACATGAAAGATATTTTAAAAAAATAGGCTGGCGATACTTAGAATCGATAAGAGAACACGTTACTACAGTTTTTAGAATTTTTGTCTGTTTATCTGTTTGTTTGTATATTTGTGCGCGCATCACGTGAAAACGGCTGAACGGATTTTGTTGAGAAAATCACCGGCCAGGTTATAGGCTACTTTTTATCCCGGAAAACTGCATAGTTCCCGCGGGATAGCGATGAACATGTCGAAAATCGCAGCTGCCTAGAGTCGCAACGTATATAAATATTGCTTCAGTGTCATAGATTATAAAAAAAAAAAAAAATGTCAGAATAAGGGTGTTAAGTGCCTGTTTAAATATGCATAGCAATATGTGACTTTTGTCAATAAATGAAGTCTACGTGGACGAAGTCGCGGGCAAAAGCTAGTTTAGATTAAAAATGGCGTCTTACTATTTTATGGACAGAAAATTACTACATAAAATATTTGTTTCCCGTAAATTCTTTCGGTATAATAATTTCTGATTCTGATTCTGATTCTGAATGGTGAAATGTATCGCTATCCCGCGGGATATACTTATATGCTATTTTTGCGAATTAAAAATGTCCTTGTTCCAAATTTACTCTGTTCACTGCTTTTTGCGTGAAAGAGTAACAAACACAACACTCGCAGATGATACAAGTCGATATATATATTTTTTTATGTGAATAGGAAGGCTAACGAGCAAGTGGGTCACCTGATGTTAAGCGATCACCACTGCCCATAGACACCCGCAACCCCGGAGGGATTGCAGATGCGTTGCCAACCTAGAGGATTTAGATGAAATGCCTCTTGTGCCCGTAATTTCCCCGGCTGTCTTACTCTCCACACCGGAACACAGCAGTGCAAGCACTGCTGCTTAGCGGCAGGATTAGCAAGTAAGATGGTGGTAGCGATCCAGACGGACCTTGCACAAGGCCCTACCACCCGCAATTTTTTTAATGCGAAATTGTTTACTTAAGTGTAGTTCTCTAAGGAAAGACATCAACGTGTCACAAGTTCATGGTAATGATAAATTATGCAAAAGTAAGCAGAATAATGTTTGCATTTGCATTCAAGATGTGTAAGTTATTTTTAACCTACTGCCACACGGCGGCCACGACGTACAAAATCCGCGTTCTGAAATTAACACAGGCACGACGTCGTCTGTACACGCGTCAGTGTGTGCGTAAGATACACAGGGCTGTCTATCGCAAAAACCTAGTACTATAAGTACTACCAATGACATAAATATACTGAAGATATGGCTTAGATGTGTGCAAATAAATGTACTTAATCGTTATCTATTTATTTAAACTTACTTAAAATGTGTCTGTCTGTGTATTTAAGCATTATTATTTTCAATTACAATAGATGTACGACAACAAACTTAAGCGAATGATTCTGTAGTTATTTCATGTATTAATCGCGATAATTTCAGAAAGCATTAATTTTCTAATGTTTTATAAAATGAAGTAGGTAGGATAGGTTCCCGAACTTGTGACGTGCGGCCGACATACATCGCGTTGCGAGCCCTACTAGTTGCCAGCAGCTATCCAGCAGACTGCGCTTGAGGGGTGGGGTAACTCGAATCGGTGCGGGGCGGAGCGTTCCCATTCTGTACGTTAGTACTATTATATATTCTGTGCTACTGCATAATAAAGGAAGCGTGATGTTTTTGTTGTTAGTATTTACATTCATTAATATTCTTAGGTATAAAAAGTATTATTATAAGATAAATGGTCAAGAGCGAGTTGGACTACAATGGCTCTTTTTTGCCACACTAAAATTAGTTTTTTTAACCGACTTCAAAAACGGAGTTGGTTTGGATTTGTGGGAATCTTTTTTATCATATATCCTTGAAAAACGTTTTTTCTACAAAGTTCTTGCTAATAGGAAATTGCCCCTATTTTTTGATTCCTCCTCGGAGGCGACGCGTTAAGTGTCACTCAGAGTACACTTTCGAAAAGTGATAAAAGATTTTTTTTATTTAAGACCTACCACAGGTACATTTTGAAGCATCATAGCGGTTATTTAAGTACCTACCAACTGGTAACAACATTCTCAGTATATATGTACGAGTATAATGTACTCTGTGTAACATACAACACAGCGATATCTTGCGGTTTTTGGTACAACTAAAATGAAAGCCCCATAGCTCAAGTTTATAGGGTAACATACCTAGTCTTGATGAATTGTTGAGTGTCATAGTTCGTGACCATAAATGTAGATGGCGTTACTAGTAACACTCTAACGATCTTTTGGGATCAGTTGGGCTGATACCGCTAGATGGCAGCACTAGTATTTTGTTAATTTAATAAATATTTAAATTGGATCATGTTAGCCTTTCGTGCAACCTGAAACACAGGAATAATCTTAGTTCAGGTACTTGTATTCATTTTCTCTCTTATTAAGTACTTTATAGCCCCCCCCTTATTCATAAACGCTCTAGACTTCTGCTAACTTAGTAATCGTTTGTCCTTATCCGTCACTTTGACATTTACCTTTCACAGATAAGGACAAGCGATTGCATGAGGGGGTTTAAGTTCTAACTTTGTAATTCTTTGTACTTAACGAAATTATTTTTTATTATAATTTAAGACAAAACTATTGTTAGAATTGAATTACATAATTTTAAACTAGTATTTCGCGTGGGGGCTGCGGGCCCCGAGGGCCCGCGGAAGGTTCCCTGCCACTGTTCAAATATTCCTAACCTCTTTACTTTACTGGTATGCGTTCGTTTCAACTCTTTTTTTGAAGTGAAAACTTCTTTGGTGGCGTTGAACACTTTTTGGGATGGGTAAAAAAATGTAAAACTCGCGTCAGGCGTATAATGGAGGGAGAATTTAAGTACCAGGATATCATGAACCTCTAAGAGCATATTAGCTTACGAATGAAGCTAGTCGTGTTCGATTTTACATAATTTCAAATGGGCTGTTTTTTTTACGCGGTTAATTAACTCGCGTAGGTGACTAGAAACTGCTTTAGGTATTCGAAACAGGCCTCCTTTTATCGAATTTGTAAAAACTTAAAAGAGGTACTTATGGTAACTCTTTATACTTAAATAAAAATCAATCGTTATAATTTCCAATGTTTTATTTTAAAAACGTAAAAAAACTTTTTAACTTAAAATAAAAATCTAACAATAAATAATAATTAAACCTTACTAGAACTAGCCTTCTTACTCAGAGAGCTCAATTAATGTTCATTGGCTCATTACGATTTCACGATCACCAAAAAACCAAAAATGCATCAGAGCACCCATTAAATTTAATTGTAGTCTCTGAGTACGAAGGAAACTAAACAAAAGGACCACATAGTCCGCAATCCTAATTTAGGACTTTTTAAAACAAAATTATCATTTAAATAATCTTAATACTTAATTATAGTTATACACAAAATTATAAATTCTAAGTTGACATGACTTCTGGGTTGGTATTTATACGAGCCTCGTTCGAGGATACCGGGGATACTCCGAAATTCGAAATTCGAAGTTCGCGTGAATCCGTCCCACTCATATTAATGACCATTGGTGTGAGCGAGACGGCACGATACGAAGCACTGAATCCTTGGACGAAGTTCGATGGAAATAACAAAGGCATGGATTAGACAGTCAATATTATCGTGTTATCCATACATATAATATCGCAATCCATATTACGAAATATTGATGCGTATCGGAACGAAATTTCGTTGTTTTAAAATCCACAATCATATATTGACATACAAATATCACGATAATAATAACCGTCTAGTTCATGCCATAGATGCAACATGGCATCTTACTGGACTTTTATGTTGCAAAATCATCTATCATTGCTATAATAATAAATGTGTTATATTTACTCATTCCACAGATTATAATGAAAATGAAATCGAAGAAATACACTTAATTTCATGATGAATTTAGAAATGTGAATGAATTCTTAAAACATAAAAAGGTAAATTGAAAAATGAAATTTTAAATGATGTTAAATAATGTCAAAAAATGAAATCGATGATAATTTAGGCGTGAAACTTAAATAAGACGTTATGATATTAAATAAATAATAATTAATTAAATAAATATTGTTTGTGCAAATGATTCATGAGCTACGGAGAGAGCTATGCTCGGAGTTTCTTTGCGCGACAGAATCCGGAATACGGAGATTCGCCGAAGAACTAGAGTCACCGACATAGCTCGAAGAGTGTACGTTGAAGTGGCAATGGGCAGGCCACATCGCTCGTAGAACAGACAACCGTTGGGGGAGAAAAGTTCTCGAGTAGCGACCGCGAACCGGAAGACGTAGTGTTGGCAGCCCTCCCACTAGGTGGACTGACGACATCGTGAAAGATGCGGGAAACCGGTGGCTGCAGGTGGCGGGTTGTCGTTCATTGGGGCGTTCTAAGATTAGATTAGATTAGATTAGATTATTGATAAGGGCTGATGATGATGATGATGATGATGGTAATGAAATGATTCAGTTGCGTCGAGTAGAGATTAAAGTGGCAGTGTTAATACAGAATGAGATCCAAATTCACTGGTTTTCAAACCACAGCGAATTTGATGTTTTTCTGAAAAATTCTAAATTCTCACCTCAAAAATATGGCTTCATACACCAATACGTTTTTTTAGCTAATATATTATTTACTGTTGATTTCATTACTGTAGAATGTGAAATATGGAACTTTAGACCCATACTCATGAGTGTTCTAATTGTTTCAAAAATGGTTACGATGAGCCTCTTATAAAGAATACCTAACACTGTATGCAAGTCACCCTGTATCTATAGTCGAAAATAATAAAAATATAAATATTTATAAATAGTAAAAACAATTGAAAAGCATCTCTATAAAATTTCGATGTTCTCAACCTGCCGTAAACAAACAATTATTAACATTAAAATAAATTAAGGAACATGAAAACAAGAAATATTTGAAATAAACAATCAATGAACAAGACTCATTATGGATAATTCATTGATCTTTTTTCATCAATCATCACTAGTTCTCTGTATTTTTTTTTGTAACCATGTATACAACATTAAGTATTTACTTAAATAAGTACTTATGAATCTTCTCGAGATCATTAATATGATTATTTACGTCGCCCGGACCGTAAGTAGCCATTTACCTACCGCCCGCTACGCGAGTGGAAATTTCCACTTCCCGGTTAGGAGACGTAAAACACACCTCGGGTGGTGAAAAGCTCGGATTGCATGTTTATCGCCCGTGCGACCAGTTCCTGCGATTTTTTATTTTACCACACCCGGGGGTGTAATGTACTACATATTTCATGAATGGAAAATCATTTGATCTCTGCTATAAGCAAGACGTCTTCAAGTACCAAAAAGCAAAGGCGCACATGTACGTTCCAATGACTTCTAAATTGTGAGTGGCACTAGACGTAAGTCATGAAAACGCGTATACGCGTTGCCTGCAGTGGATGTGTTAAGGCTATACTTAATTAATTTGTCAATCCAGGAAATGGCATTAATGCTTAAAATCGACTCCATTTTTGTCGGCTTTTTCAACATCCTAACGCGTCAACTTTGTCTATAGTTACATGCCTATAGATAAAAAATCCGAATCCAAAAGAATTCTTTTCGACTCGGTTCTTTTATCTAACTTCCAAAGGCGACATTATATCGACAATATAGATCCGTAATTTACATTTTTAAACCCGAGTCTATAAGACTATTCGGGTTTTTTCAAACTTAAGGCATTATGAGCTTGTCTATCCAGGGCACGAATTTCTGTATGTTGGTATAGACTCCGGGTAGGTGCTCCCGGCCGCAGCCTATGCCCCAGGATACGAGGCCTATGAGGGTGCTCCGACCATCCATCTTCATGGTTAATGGGCCTCCGGAGTCGCCTTGGCAGGAGTCGCGACCGCCCTGGAAAAATGAAAATACGTTGGTTTAATCCTACTAATATTATAAATGCGAAAGTTTGTGACGATGTGACGATGTGACGGATTTGGATAAAATTTGGAACGAAGATAGCTGGTACCCTAGATTGAAACATAGGCTACTTTTTTTATCCCGGAAAATTGCACAGTTCCCGAGGGATAGCGATAAACATGTCAATTGCTAATTCTACGCGGACGAAGTCGCGGGCAGAAGCTAGTACACATATATCGGACGACCGGATAGCCTAGTGGTTAGTGACTCTGACTATGAAGCTAGAGGTCCCGAGTTCGAATCCCGGTAGGAGCAGACATTTGTATGATGAATACGAATGTTTGTGCGGTTTGCCCGAGTCATGGATGTTGCATGTATTTATGTATGTATTTATCTACATAATAACATGTATAAGTATGTTTATCCGGTTGCCTGGTACCCATAGTAAAAGCTTTGCTTAGTTTGGGACTGGGTCAGTTGGTGTAATTAGTTTTCATGCATTAATTAATTCACAAGGAAGTTACGAAGCATACTACAAAGTACCCATGTTTAAAAGGCTTGTAAAATTTCACTTCTCATTCAAAAATTTTGTACTAACTTTCAATACTTTTACTTATACTAACATTATGAACAGATAAAGTTTGTGACGTTGTAGGGGTAATAACTGGATCGACTGAATTGATTTTGCATATTGTTGTTGTTGGCAACACCAACAATAAAATGTTAGTATTAGTCTAAGAGTGGCAACACTAGCGCCCTCTTCCTTCTTCTTACTCCACCATGCTTTCTGTACACCATTCTCTTTCGGAATTAAAATTAATTTTATATATAATCAAGGCATTTTAATTAATATTAAAATCCGTACAATACAATAAACTGTCTAAGCTACACATATCCCTTAAATGGATCTCTTCTAGTCATCCTAAATCTACTATATAAAAATAAGTCGGGTTTTCCTTCCTGACGCTATAACTCCAGAACGCACGAACCGATTTCCACGGTTTTGCATTCGTTGGAAAGGTCTCGGGCTCCGTGAGGTTTATAGCAAAGAAAATTTAGGAAAATTTCAACAGAAAAGCGGGAAAATCTTTTTTCACATACAGCGCCATCTCTGATACATAGCATGTACTACAAACGAAGCCATCTGGTGGCGAAACGGAGTTCGCCAGGTTTGCTAGTTACATATACAAAACTCGGTGTGGTATGTGTAAACTTATAAAAAAACGAAACTAGGGTTCCTTACCTCCTTGTAGCCCGCGCAGAGGAACACGTCGTGAATGGTTTCACGGCGTCCGGCGGCACGGAACCACCGCTGGCAACGCTCGTTGGGTATCACTTCCACGTCTACCTCCTGAAAGGTCAAGGGAACCGATAAGCTTTTGGATTCGAAGGCAAGCTTACGTCTTCCGCCCCCAATGTTGGCTCTCCTTCCTTATAAGGAACTTTTTATTTATTTATAAGCCTTTTTATTCCGAATTCGCTACAATTTCAGTAAGTACATGTTGTTGTTGTTATTGTCGTTTTTTTTATTATTATTTTTTATTTATTTATTAAATTGTCGCGAAATTCGGCGTGCCTCATGGCATAGGCCTCCTCCGTGTATTGGAGGGTTTGGGCTATAGTTCCCACGCGCGCCCAGTGCGGATTGGGAACTTAACACACACCATTGAATTTCTTCGCAGATGTGTGCAGGTTTCCTCACGATGTTTTCCTTCACCGAAAAGCTCATGGCAAATTACAAATGTAATTTTCGCACATAAATTCCGAAAAACTCAGAGGTGCGAGCCCGGGATTTGAACCCACGACGCTCTGCTTGAGAGGCCACAGGTCAAACCACTAGGCTACCACGGCTTTTGTATAGTAAAAAATTACGAACTTATGTGTAGTAAAAAATTAGTGTCCGTTATAGACCGACCACTTAAATAAGTCCTCGCCCGCGCGGTATATTGACGCGGGGTGGGATGAAAAAGGGGACCGAGAGAGGTGCGGGCGGCAGGCGCACACCCGCCCGCACCGAGACATGTTCCCTTTGCCGTCCTACCCTGCGCCCCTGTACCCGCACGGACGAGGACTTATTGAAATGGACGGTCTATACTTTGTCTGTTACAAAGAAAGTTAAAGCTACTTGCAAAGAAAATCAGCAAGTTGAAAAACTGAACGTTACCTGTAACACTGAAGGTACTGTGCTCTGTCCGTGACGCGTCCTCCCCCACCCCGCTACCGTCGCCATCTTGCCTGCCAACTTAATCTGCTTTTGAGGTAGACACACCTGTAATCATGAAACGTATAGTTAAGAAATTGTAGTATTTAAAATAAGTATCTTCCATGCTGTCTGGGAGCAAATAAAAGACATTGAATGTAGGTAGGTAGTTAGGTACCAGTTGCTTCTCTTCCCGCGCCGATGGTAATGGTAACGTAAGTCTATTTTCTTATCTCAAAATATGCCAAAGGGCTTGAGCTGACCTCGAGCTTTGGACGCTAAGGAGATTTATGCAAGAAATCGAATTTTTGTGCTACCAATGCTCCCATCGTTTCGGACTTTCGGACAGGCGGCCTTACCATAACGTCTTAATGCGATTCAGGTTCGCTCGCTGTCAGATTCATACTAAAAGTGACAGCTAAAATTTCGAGTCGGAATTAGGGCGTCATGGTAAGGCCCCTGATGTTCAAGGGACTAGTAAAACGATAGCGTCAATCGATCAGTCAAACAATGACAGCACTTGAAAGTCATTGTCAAAAAATAATAGCAAAGTTTTTCGATTTTCTACAGGACGTCCTCAGACTCGGTGGAGCGATGATCTTCGCAAGGGGGTTGGCAAAAGCTGGATGAGAGTGGCCGAGGATCGTGCTCAATGCACTGCTGGATATAGGCCTCTCCCATGGCACGCCATTGCGTGCCATGGGAGAGGCCTATATCCAGCAGTGGACGAACATTGATGATCATGAGGGGAAGGGCTGCAGCTTTCCTTTGCCCCCCTTGCGAAGCCCTTGAACCCAACTGAGAAGAAACTCACCGGCAGTATATGCTGTTTGAAGACCACGCCCCTCTCCAACTGCACTAGCGCTACGTCGTTTCTGAAGTCAGCGGGCTCGTAGGAAGGATGGACTTCCTTCCGTTGCACCGCGAACTCTTCGTGGGCGTAGCGTTCGCCCGAATCGCGCACGTCCCACTCGCCTAGGCGCACGCGCAGTTGAGAGTTCGGCGTACTGGGGGAGGTTAAAGTATGAAAATTGGTTGAAAGACTGAAAAAACACATTTATGACGCGATCCGAGACAAGCGTACTGATAAAAAATACAAGGTCTCAAAATTGATGTGCTGTTGTGGTTTGTGGTATATGTGGTGTTCAGTAAAGAGTTATAGTATTGTATTGTATTTTTCGGGATTTATCGATAAAAATGAGGGTAGTTGTGCGCCGATGTCAGCTGCGCCGAGTAGCCGCGTGAGCAGAGCGTTGGCGCGCAGTGTTCGTTTCGCGTGCTCTCCCTGTTCGTGCGCTCCCTGAGGGCTTCGAAATAGTCCGAAACAATTGTCGGAGCAATCCTTCGGCTTTTATACGTGAGTTATCCGTTGTGTTGTAATTATTTATGGATCATTGTTGACAAATGTTTTAATTACAATTCAATGTCAATGTTTAAAGTGAAGTGGCCTTCCCATGACGTCCTAATTCCGACTCAGTTCAAGTTTTAGCTGTCACTTTTACTATGAATTTGACAGCGAGTGAACCTAAACATGGTAAGGCCTCTGTACCCGGCCATAAAGATCGCACTTCGGTCTTTGGAAAGAGACAATAGGCGTCACATAAGTTAGAGCGAGAGAACGCTCTACGAAGCCGAGATTAGCCGAGAAGACATGTGCAATCTTTACACCCGGGTACTGTAATTGTCCGCTCAAATGCAGACATATAGCTTCTTTCCTTTTTGACCGTATTTTTTTGCTTAAATTATATATTTCCTCGCATTACGGATTCCATGACTAATAGAGAAAGTAAAGCAGTGTTTTACAATGCATTACCTAATCCAGCAGTTGTAATGTGCAGGCGAATGTGAAAGTTATGAGTAATGATAGGTTATTGCATCACAGAACGGTAATATTTAAACTCAGATATTGGTTGGAGTAGAAAGAGCAAGTTTTTGATTGAATGTACTTGCGTTCTGATACAATACAAATACTCTTTGTTGAACACCACAAATCAGTACAAAACAATACAGAAACAAAGAACAAAGTATACAATAGGTCTTATATCGCTTAATAGCGATGTCTACCAGACAATCATTAATAAAGAGAAATAAGTTGGAGACAGTTTAAGTAGTTGGCGGAAACAAATAGACAGGAGAAACGCAGGGATAATAAAACAATACTAACATAAATATAATACATAGCTAAATAAATAAAATAATACATGCATACATACATAACATTATTGTATAATAATACTATAACATCTATGACACCTCTATGATCTATGATGTCGTTGTGATCTATAACATCTTTATTGACTCTTACGCAATCGAGTGTAACACTATCCGACATTCATTAGGTACATCTTTTGATAGCACTAGAATAAAAGGGTGGATTTTTGACGTTGTAATTGACAACATTTCATTTTTTGACGTGACAACGTCTTATAAATTGGTTTGCCGGGTGACACTTCAAGAAACTGCGTTACGCTCCGCTCACGTTATGCGCTCACAATGAGAGCGAGTGAGAGGCACGCGGGCATGGTTAGCCCGCCTAAGAGCGAGAGAGACAGACATAAAAAGTGAAAGGCACGCGTCCCTTCCACTCGAGCACAGTTAGCCCGCCTAAGAGCGAGAGAGACAGAGCGAGAGAGAGAGAGTGAGAGAGATAGGCATACACACCGGTTCATGTCTTGCGCTTCTATTTCGATTTAGATTCTTTGTATAAATTAATGTTTTAAATATAATTCTTTGTATAAATAAATGTTTTAAATTGTTACTATTATTTCATCCTTCTTCCTACTATACGAATGAATATTCACATTAAAATTATTTTACCACTCAAAGTCGTTGTCACGTAAAACTTTCGCCCGTATACCGACTTTACAGGCAACCAATTTTTTAACACCTGAAAATGTATATATGGTTCGAAAGCATTTTGCCTCTTGATCACTGCAATATGATTATATAATTTTAATATTGCTTATTATAGAAAATAAAAATTAATTAAAAACATGTCTTAATTTTACCAATTCTACCACAGGATAGGTGAAATGCCTTTGCCTTTTTCACGAGAAAAAATAAGCGACCATAATTTTGTATTTGACAACTTCAAAGTGCAAGAGGGGCAAATCTGAAATTCTATTTTTGAAGTTCGTTGCATACCTTCTCTCTCATTCTCAAGTTAATGACTATATTAGTATGAGCGGAACAGCACGAAGCGAACCTCTTAAATCAAATATCGGAGAATAAGGGCTGACTTTGACAATTTGAAATTGACGTCAGTTTTTTTCTTTATATAGAAAAGACAAAATGATAAATGTCTATCCTGTGATAGTATCGGAGTTACGCCCCTTTAGAATAAGCAAAAATTAATAAATTAAATACAAACCCTAGCGAAAAAATTAAACTGTCAGCATGTTCATCTTTTCAAACAAAATACAGAGAACCATTAAAGTTATAGGCTCAGACATATGAAATGTTGTCAATTTGTGTGCAATACGTAAAGCATGGCACACAAATTACAACGTCAAAAATCCACCCAAAAATGGAAAATTGCCTAAGTAAAACGAAATCCAGTCACCAAGACTTTTAAAAAGTATTTGAGTAAAGTATTGTCGTGTGCTCCGTCTAATCCGGAGAGAGTATGAAAGGGACAACTGCAACTGACTGCTGCTGCGAGCTTCCCGCTGCGGTCTTCCCATCGAGTTACGACCAGTAGGCTTATTGTCTAACTCGCTCGCAATCGCCATCGTGTACATTTTGACAGTTCTTGTACAGCTAGCTGATTCCGATGCCAATTGTCAGCCCATACATGAACTGTCAAAATGAACACGATGGCAATTGCGAGCGAGTTAGACAATAAGCCTACTGGGTGCCTTCAAGAGGCGAGTGTACAATTTTCTGCAGGGCCGCCAACGCACTGGCATCGCATAAAGCGCTGCGGGTGTCTATGGACAGTGGTGATCATTTAACATCAGGTGACCCACTAGTTCGTTTGGCCTCTCTAACATAAAAAAAAAACAACTGCAGCCCGGCTGATCATACAGAAACTGTTGAAAACGTCCTTTCGTAGTCCCCTGTTTCCTTTTTCAAAACTGAATCGATTTCGTTTTTTTTTAGGTGTAATAAGAAGGGCACTGTCTATGCGGCTGTTTTCCTTTTGCTTATTTTATTCTTTAAAATTATTTTATTAAAATCTAAATTATTGACACCGAAATTCAGCAATTTTAGTGATTTTTTAATTAAGTATCCAAATTGTGCACTTAAGCCTCGTAAAAACTTTAGATTAAAAAAAAAAGTAATCCATAGTATAAATCGTGCGGTACAAAATATTCGTTCCAGTGAGGAAACAGGGTAACGTTTGTACGGAGAAACAACCCCGTGGCCACCCGATTTCCTCTTTCCAAAGAACAAATTGGAAGCAGACTTTTATATTCGGGTTTTACTTTTACACTCGGGTTTTACTCACGTGGCAACACAGTGCGCGGCAGTAATCACCCATCGGTCGGACACGAGCGCGCCACCACAAGCCAGCTTCTTGCTCAGAAAACCCGACTTGATAAGCGCAGCCTGCCAGGGGTGTGTGCCGAACCCTGTCGAATGGCCGCCCACGATGCGGTTCGAACGGGTGAAGTGCTCGCCGCAACCTGAAAATCATTCGGGTTTTTTTTTCTTATTACGTCGGGTTTTTGTTACAATAAGTAGACAGCTGATTATTGTCGTGGAAATAGTGTATCCTTTTCTAATTAGGAGAGAGAGAAAGGGATAGATGCTTTTGTTGATGGTAAAAGTTAGCGTGTTAGGTCCGGTGTATGTTCACACGGGGAAATATACCAAAAAGGCTTTTAGTACTGCCTTTTCATGAGGTAACTATCACGTAATATTTTTTTTAACAAAAAATAAAAGGTATTAAACGGTTCTAGTATCTATGTTAGGACTATTGTCTACTGTGTCCAATATAAGAGCACTTTTTATATTAATAAATGAGCGAGCTAAACTACTAAAAAAAATGCTAGTTTGAAAATAATGGTGTCGCAAAATTTTCCCCGACTATTTCAGCAAGTCAATGGATTACTTTGACTTAATAGCCCTGTAAAGGTCCGAACACACCGGTGCGTAAAAGACGTTGACGGTGCGTATACGCAACAAAATGTATGAAGAGACGGTGAGACAACATGACGCCTACGACACGTCACTGCGTATACGCGGCGGTGTGGGCGGACCTTAAATGTTCTTTTGGATTTTTAAATCATGGTCGAAGTCAATCAGCAGAGCGTTGGCGCGCTGTGTTCGTTTCGCTGCCGCCGGGGCGACCGCTCTCTGATGAAGGACTACGGATTAGTCCGAAACAATTGTCGGAGCATTCTTTCGGCTTTTTATACGTGATTTATCCGGTTTGCTGTAATTATGAGAATTCTTTAGTCAAACTATACCAACCTTCTGAAATATTCTGAAACAATTTTGCGACGTCTTATAATATCCTTTGGCGTAATTTAGCTCGCTCAGCACGGCTAGCACAAGCGCGACAGCTGTGTCGCGCACACTTGTGCTAGCCGTGCGGCTTGAATTAAAGCGTGCTACACATAAAGGTGCGTGATGATTATGAAATCGCAGTGCTGAAGTGTAAGCGGTAAAGAAAAATGGCGGGTCGACTCAAGTTATATATTTTATTTTGTCGTCACTTTATAAAAATTCGAGGGTAACTGTTGGTATTAAACTGGGTTCTTAACAGACCTTAAGTCGAGATATTTTTTTCTGCGTGATAAGGCTATGATACATTCAAAAAGCCTTTTAAACTTTTGAAAGAAAGAAAGAAAGAAAACATTTATTGACACAAAACGACACATAAAAAATAAAAATAAAAAACAAAAAAGAACAATTCAAAAAATATTTGTGCCGCAAGTGCCAATTCCAATTGCTTTTAAATAAGTTACTCGATTAATCCTCCATAAATCATGTGATATTTTCACTCAGTGCCATTTTTACCCTCCCTTTATACATGAGGTTATTGTAGCAGTAAAACACAAAAATGGAAGCTTCACTCACATTAAAATTAAACTCACACAGTCGCTTGCTCACCGACTCACAGCGCTCTTTTTTGTATCATAAACATTCTCCCCCCGTGTGATGTTTTGTGATTTTTTCCGGACCCCCATTTCAAACATCACATGATTAATGAATGAACAACTAACTACCCCCTTATTCAGAAACGCTCTGTAGGCTTCTGCTAACTTAGCAATCGTTTGTCCTTATCTGTCACTTCGACATTTACCTTCCACAGATAAGGACAAGCGATTGCTAAGTTAGCAGAACCCTACAGAGCATTTATGAATAAGAGGGTAATAATTTAAATCCAAAAACTTGTGTCACTAAATGAATAAATAAAAAACCTAGAATAACTCGAGTCTTGAGTCAACCCACCACCACCACAAATAACCCAGAAATTCTCACCGGGGTAGCTAGGTCTTTGCGGATCGTGATCGTTCGTCATCACCGGGACATAATCATCACCACCTGCATCACTATGACCAATATGGTCGTACGGCTTCGTCGTACTCTCGTGGTAAGAGGGCTTGACGTGAAAATAGTGGTTTTGGTTGTATTCTGTATCGTCCCATGGCTTTTGGTTGTGAGCAGTGTCCCATGGCTTTTGGTTATGGGTAGTGTCCCAAGGTTTTTGGTTGTGATTAGTGTCCCATGGTTTTTGGTTGTGATTATCGTCCCATTTGTCTGGCTTTGGTCTGTGGGGCCTCTCTGTGTAGACTGGGTCCTCGTATTGATTTGTGTTGTAGTCGATTTCGTGTGGGAATGTGCCGATGAGTTCTATTAGGTCACCTGTGGTTAATTTGTTAATTATGTGTTGTGTTTATTACAGGTTGTTTATGGCTATGTATAAGTAAGGGTGTGTAGATGCTGTCAGCGATTTAGCTAAAGGAATTCTTGAAACGGTTCTTAGGTTAATGAGTTCTTAGTTGCATGAAAACTTATGTAGGTACGTATATTTGTCAAAAGATTCTTCAAAGATTTTATGATATTAACTTACGTATTTGATTAATGATTATCATGGAACCTTAATGCCACACTCAGAGTGATTTAATGAATGGTGATATATTGTAGTATTTACTACATATTTAGTTGATTTTAATAATGCGTGGGTGCATTTAAAAATTAAGTCAACTCAGCAGGATATCTACTTTGTTTGTTATAACTATAATTTTGATTTAATTAATTACTATTGCAGTTTATTTATTTCCCGTACATATTCTGATTGTTTTGTTTGTTATTTTTTTATTTTATGAAATAAGGATAACTGGAAGAAATCCCTTTGTAAGGATTAGTTCGCTTTTATATTAAAAATCTCTGTCTTTTTTATATTAGTTACCTATGTGCAGTAAAAGTTCCTCTAACAATATTTACAAAGTATAACTAGTACTGTTAACGTGTCATCTCATCTCCAGCCTATATACGTCCCACTGCTGGGCACAGGCCTCCTCTCAGAATGAAAGGGCTTGGGCTATAGTTCCCACGCGGGCCCAGTGCGGATTGGGAACTTCACACACACCATTGAATTGCTTCGCAGTTGTGTGCAGGTTTCCTCACGATGTTTTTCCTTCACCGAAAAGCTCATGGTAAATTTCAAATGAGATATCGCACATAAATTCCGAAAAACTCAGAGGTGCGAGCCCGGGATTCGAACCCACGACCCTCTGCTTGAGAGGCCACAGGTCAAACCACTAGGCTACCACGGCTTTTTACTGTTAACGTAGGCTCCTAAAACAACAAGGTTTCTTGTGTCATCGGCCGATTCTAATATCAAACCCGTAAGCGTAAGTGAGACAGCAAACGGACCCGATGGTCTTTTTACACTATCGCACAGTCAGTGTGAATACGGCTTTACGTGTAGGAAATGCTTAACCGACGTAACAAAGCGTAATGATTATGGTTGCTCGAATAATGTAACGTTTCCTTATCGTGTAACGTTTATTTCCGATTCGGCGATTCGTAACGGTTCTTGTAATACAAGTTCTCTCTCTCTCTCTCTTTCTCTCTCTTTCTCTCTGTTCAGCAAAAGGTCATTTAAGAGCGTGCATCCCTACTGAGCTGGCAACGTCGCATTTTTAGTGATTTTTTGCGATTATTTCACAGAATTTAAATGAAAGTTTGAAATGTCCGTCAGTAGTGCACTTCGTTTTTAGTGTATTAATGTGTCTAATGCAATGATTAATCGTGATGGACTGTAATTTTCGTATTAAAACGACGAGTGTTCGTTTCACTGCCGCCGGGGCGAGCGCTCTCTGATGAAGGGCTACGGAATAGTCCGAAACAATTGTCGGAGCAATCCTTCGTTTTATACGTGAGTTATCCGGTGTGTTGTAATTATGTGTAAGTCCAACGGTAGTTTCATGTTGAAAGGGGTATCAAATTAATGATGGGTTGCTAGCCGCATATATATATACCCCGCAAGGGATATAGAAGTGATTTGTGTATTCATGTAATACCTATGTATATATAATGTATTGTACTGTGTAGGTATAATTCAATAAGTGAAACCTAACGGTGAAAGTAAAGGCGGTTGTCCACTGAAGCGTTAACACAATGGCAAGTGGACGGACAGCTTTATTGTCCGTCCGCCGCGAGACGCATGCGTGCTTTGTTATTATGTTTATTTAAAAAGAGTACGAGACTTTATAATCATCGTACCTAAGCCACAACTATTATTAAAAAAAAAGTGACACATAAATTGTAGGTTATCTCTATTTTAATTTATACAGGGTCTTATAAAATTGTTCTAGAATGTTCGTTAGTTTGGCTAAATAGCCTTGTAGGTAAATGTTTTTCAGGATTTTTGAATGTTACCATACATTGATGGATGTTCATAATGAACACAAGAGGCATACCATCTAAGTCCTCTAGGTTGGCAACGCATCTGCAATCCCTCCGGGGTTGCGGGTGTCTATGGGCAGTGATGATCGCTTACCATCAGGTGACCCGCTTGCTTGTTTGCCTTCGTATTCAAATAAAAAAAGAAATAAAAAACAAGAACCGCGTCAAGAGCGAGATAATTTATGAATCAAAATTTTAATAAAAAGTCTTTATGGGGATACTAGCTTCCGCCCGAGACTTCGTCCGCGTAGAATCAGACTTACGAACTGATGTTGATAGTATATTCTGCAATAATTATTTACGTCGCGACTCAGCAGCTACAACCTTTAACATGTTTATCGCTATCCCGCGGAAACTGCAATTTTCCCGGATAAAAAGTAGCCTATGTTTTAATCTAGGGTACCAGCTATATTCGTTCCTAATTTTATCCAAATCCGTCTTGTCGTTTTAGCGTGGTGAAGGAACAAACACACTCACATCGTCACATCGCCACTCACAAACTTTCGCATTTATAATACTAGCTGTTGCCAGCGACTTCGTCTGCAAAGAATTCGTTTATCGCTCTCCCGCGGGAACTACGCAATTTTCCGGGATAAAAAGTAGCCTATGTGCTATTCCAGACTTTTCTCTATGTATGTGCCGAATTTCATCCAGATCCGTTGGGCCGTTCTGGCGTGATTGAGTAACAAACATCCATCCATCCATCCATCCATACTTTCACATTTATAATAATTTATAATATAGATTAGTAGGATTATTGTGGAGAGTGATGATTTTGGTGGGAAATGTAAAAATGGGAAGACATCGTTACGGATTGGTAAATAGGTATATGTACAGGTAAACTATATATTATTAGCGGCACCCAATTACACTTGAGTTAAACATAAAATGATCCATGTAGTTAATAAAAGGTAACGTGTTGATTCAAGTATTCTTTGGACAGGTGCATCGAAAAACTGATATCCGCGCGTATCATTTGATTTATACATCGTTAATTGAATTAATAACGTTTTATTTGGTTTATTACTTCCGTTGCATATTTATCGATACGTAAACATGATTGTTGAGGTTAATGATACACGGAATGATAATGATTCTAGTTTATACAGGACATCCTGTATCTTGATGTGGGTATTTTACAGGGTGATATTATTATTATTAAAACGAATTCCTAGTCGTTTTAATAATTACTAAGCAAAAAAAACGGTATTAATGCTGCCGTCCTAATTAAAAAGGACGTATATGCGTTTCATATGACACACATATACGTCCTTTTTAATTAGGAGGGCAGAATGGTGGTCATGCCCATTTTTTTGTTCGCGTTGATACGTAAATAATACATAACCAACAGTAACTTGGCTTTATTCAGCTAAAAACTTCAATATATTATTATCAAGTATGACAGTAACGACCGTGGCAACGACCATAGACATATCACGCGTCTCTCCTGTGGACATGGCAAAAGTTAAGGGTCTATAGTTAATATTATTAAGTCAAGTCTAGATCGGCGTGTGGGACGCCAGGCCAACTTTCGGCCCATTTAAATAGCCTTTAAGTTTGCCGACTCGGAGTCGCTAATTATATGCCCACAGGAGAGACAACTTTTGTTTCTTACGGTGTGTATGACTCGGCAATAAATTTATGAATTGGTGAAACGTTGATAGTATAGATTTTCATACAGACAGCCTTACATACATACATACATACATATCGTCACGCCTCTTTCCCACAGGGGTAGGCAGAGACTACTTTGTTCCACTTGCTACGATCCTGACATACCTCTTTCGCTTCATCCACATTCATCAATCTCTTCATACATGCTCGTCGGTTTCGGGTACTTTTGACCTGGCCTTTCTCCAAAACGTCCCCAATTTGATCACGAAACGTCCGCCTAGGCCTTCCCCTCCCAACGCACCCATTCACACTCCCCATATAAATCTGTTTAGTTAATCTTCTTTCATCCATCCTCTCTACGTGACCAAACCAACTAAGCATACTTTTTTCTATCCTAGTCACTATATCTCAGACAGCCTTAGCATAATAAATTAAATTTAATAGTTAAAAAACCCCACGCAATTTTTGCCAAAAACGCCTTACATCAGTTTGGAAAAGAGCTGAATACTCTCCAGACTGCTGGCCCTATATTTACCAAATATAGTTACCTATCTAATATTCAATGAAAAAATGAAAAAACCGCATCGAAATCGGTCCAACGTTCGAAAGATACGATGCCACACTAAGAACACCCCTTTTTGCGTTGAGGGTTGAAAACAAAGAATAAAACGAACATTACGTCACGTGTCATGGCGGACACGGAAAGTGATGGCAACAAACAGTGCATGAACTTGCTAGCGTGTGGTCCGAGGCTTAGGCTAAAGCGTACTCGCTCCACACGTTTGTATGAGAGAGAGAGACAAACATTTATTTACACACATTCAATGCACGTAGATTTAAAATATGTAGAACTAGAGGCCCGTCCCGGCTTCGCACAGGTGCATTGCTGCACCTGTATAAATAAATAAATATTACGGAACAATTCACACAAATTGACCTAGTCCCAAAGTAAGCGCTAGTAAGGCTTGTGTTATGGGCACTAGACAACGATATACATGCTTATATAGAGAAATACATACTTATATAGATAGAAACATCCATAACTCAGGAATAAATATTCGTGCTCATCACACAAATATATGCCCTTACCAGGATTCGAACCCAGGACGCTTGCTTCGCAGGCAGGGTCACTACCAACTAGGCCAACCGCGTCGTTAAATATAGCCTATGTCACTAAATATAGTCACTCAGGGTGAATGAAGCATTCCAATGGTGAAAGAATTTTTGAAATCGTCACAGTAGTTTATGAGTTTGTTCATTAAAAACATACACACACAAAAATACAAATCTTTCCTCTTTCTAATATTAGTACATACATACATACATACATATCGTCACGCCTCTTTCCCACAGGGGTAGGCAGAGACTACTTTGTTCCACTTGCTACGATCCTGACATACCTCTTTCGCTTCATCCACATTCATCAATCTCTCCATACATGCTCGTCGGTTTCGGGTACTCTTGACCTGGCCTTTTTCCAAAACGTCCCTAATTTGATCATGGAACGTCCGCCTAGGCCTTCCCCTCCCAACGCACTCATTCACACTCGCCGTATAAATCTGTTTAGTTAATCTTCTTTCATCCATCCTCTCTACGTGACCAAACCAACCAAGCACACTTTTTTCTATCCTAGTCACTATATCTTCTTTCACACCAGCACGTTCCCTTATCACACTATTCCTTATTCTATCTTTCAGTGATACACCTTCCATACTTCTTAACGCTCTCATTTCTACCGCATTTATTCTACTTTCATGCTTCTTTTGCCATACCCAACTTTCGCTACCGTACATTAGTGTTGGAACGAGCACCCCTCTGTGAACAGCCAGACGCGCCTTCTTTGACACCTTCTCACTGCTCACAAAGGCGCGCAGCGCTCCATTGACCATGTTTCCTGCATTCACTCTTCTTTCAATATCTCTTTCACACTTTCCATCTGTCGTAAAAGCCGAGCTCAGATACACAAACTCTTTTACCTGTTCTACTTTCTCACCCGCAATCATAATCTCACATTCTGTCATGCTGTCGTCTTTTTCGAATACCATAACTTTCGTCTTGCTTACATTAACTTTCATGCCTTTCCTTTCCAATGCCCCACATAAAATGTTAGCCATTCTTTGCAACTCCTCCTCCGACGATGCTAACAACACTTGGTCGTCGGCGTATAGGAGGCATTTGATGGTTAACTCGTTCATCCTTAGTCCACAGTCATTCTCTTTCAAATCATTCAGGCACGTATCCATGAATAGGTTGAACAGCCACGGCGACGCAACACATCCTTGTCTAACACCTTTTTCGATGCTAAACCATTCAGTGTACGCCCCGTTTATCCTTACACAAGCACTAGAATCCTCATAGAGAGATTTTAGTGCTTGTATCAGATTACTGTTCACCCCATGCATGGCTAACGCTGACCACAACTCATTCCTCATCACCCTGTCATAAGCCTTCTCCAAGTCAACGAATAAGCAGTATATTTTCTGGCCTTTGGCCATATACTTTTCAGTTATACGCCGCAAGGAGAAGACTTGATCCGTGCATCCCATTCCCTTTCTAAAACCCGCTTGTACATCCCATATTTTCTCATCCGTCTCTTTTATAACCCTTTCAATCAGTACCTTTGCATACAGTTTGCCGACGACGCTGAGAAGGCTTATTCCGCGGTAATTTTTGCAGTCTAGTTGTGACCCCTTTCCTTTGTACAGCGGCACAATCACGGCCTTGCACCAATCCTCCGGTACCCGACCGTTCGTCCAACACAAGTTGAAAAGGTGGCACAACTGACTGACCACCACGCCTTCACCGGCTCTCAGCATTTCGACCGACACCCTATCATACCCCGCAGACTTTCCTAACTTCATTCTTTTCATGGCGTTCACAATTTCATCCATACCTATCTCATTTCCCTGACTACTTTCACTCATCTCTCCGGCATGAGCCGGTACTTGCGCTGCTTCTTCTGCTCTTTCAAACAAACTTTCAAAATATTCCTTCCATCTTTTTAGCACACACTCTTCTTCTTTTATAACACTCCCATCCTGGCTTCTGATTTCACTCAGCTCCGAGGCTGTGTTTTTGCCACGGGCTGTCTTTATAGACTTCCAGAACATCTTAATATTTGTCCGGAAGTCATCAGAAAGCCTCCTATCAAAACTATCCTTATATTCTTCCCTCTTTCTGTCACAAGTCGTCTTTACTAATCCTTTCACTCTTTTGTATAAGTCTTTCGCTTTACATACTTCTTCTAATATTAGTAATTATGTATTATTATGTATTAGTAAGTATGTATATATACATGTCTTTTTTTCACGTACATACATTTATACATTAAATCACGTCTTTATCCCTTACAGGGACACAGCCTAAGGTAAAAAGACCTAAAAGCCACGTTCAGCCAGATTGTGGGCGTATAGATGGAAAATGGAATCAAAATAGTGATGGGTTGCTAGCCGCATCGCCTATACCATGATTCCTAAGATTTTAGCCCACTCCCTCGATGGGCTTTTACCATCTGCGCGGGAAGAGAAGTAACTGGTATATTCTATGTTTTTCTTTGCTCTCAGACCAGCATGAAAGAAACCAAAATGGAGATGGTGAGATAAAAACTACTTTTTAAAACCACACGCTTCTGTCATAAATCTCGCTACAGCTTATAAATTACGCCGCACCAAGAAAGCACAGTCTTTACTCTTAGCGCTATTGTGTGCAAATAAATGCGTATATTTCATCACAGTGGGACAATTACTTATATTGCTTAGTTATGTAATGTTCCGGTGTCATAATATTTGGCGGATCTGTGCGAGTTTTAATCTGTGACCCACATAGAAAATAACCAAATAGGGCGGCAATTTTTTGAAGTGAAAACTTTTTGGGATGGGTAAAAAATGTTAAACTCGCGTCAGGCGTAAGACGGAGGGAGAGTTTAAGTACCAGGATATCAGATCCTCTAAGAGCTTATTTTGAAATACGAATGAATCGCGTTCGATTTTTGAAATGTTTTTTTGTTGAGTCGTGGAGCAAAAGTACTAGGGCATCAGCACATTGTTAGAGGTCTGTCAATATAGATAAGAAATATCGGTCAAAAAATACGGGAAATATAGGAATTTTAATGTTAATTGTTAACGCTAATTTAGCTTCTTCACAAGTTCACATATTTTGTATAGTGTTTGTATTTTTATTTTTTTACGTTTTGGTTTTTTATTTTTGTATGTTTGTGTGTTTTTTTATGTGGCAATAAAATGGTTTTTTTTCAACACGGGTAGTTATTTGAGTGTTCTCATTCCCTATATATTGCATAAACTCTGTGTCTTAAAATAATTCCAGAATAAGTACTTCGCCGGTTAATTGGCTTAACTTAACTGAACACACACACACACACACATACATAATATAATTGTATATTTTTTCCGGTGGGAAAATGCGTTACATATACGCATACGAGTACGTGTACGCGGGGACGGCGCGGGAGTTATGTGGGGCTCTATACCTACCTAAGTGTAGAGTAGCGTAGCCTATAAGATTTCGACTCGAACTTTTTCGTTTGTAAAAGTCGACTCAAACTTCAAAAATAGCTGACAGCACTATGTTAATCACAAACACAATTATTCACAATAATATTAACACAACATATAGCTACACGTATGTATCGATTTAAGCTTTCGCGATTTTTACACATTGATTTTTACGCATGGACCACTGACGCCAATCTAGACCTTCAAACACTGGCAGTATGGACCAATAAGGCCACTGTAGACTGTGTAGACCATCAATCACTGGCAATATGGACCAATGAGGCTAATGTAGACCATCAGACACTTACTGGCAATATGGACCACTGAGGCCCATCTAGACCATCAAACATTTACTGGCAATATGGTCCAATCAGGCCAATGTAGACCATCAAACACTTACTGGCAATATGGACCAATTAGGTCAATGCAGACCATCAAACACACTGACAATATGGATCGATGAGGCCAATCTAGACCATCAAACATTTACTGGCAATATTGTCCAATGAGGCCAGTGTAGACCATCAAATACTTACTGGCAATATGGACCAATTAGGTCAATGCAGACCATCAAACACTTATTGACAATATGGATCGATGAGGCCAATCTAGACCATAAAACATTAACTGGCAATATTGTCCAATGAGGCCAATGCAGACCATCAAATACTTAGTGACAATATGGACCAATGATGCCAATGTAAGCCAACAAACACTTACTGGAATTATACTAGACCACTCAGGTCAATGTAGATCATCAATGGACCACTCGGGCCAATTTAAACCATCAATTTAGCAATGTAGACCATCAAATACTTACTGACAATATGGACCAATGATGCCAATGTAAGCCAACAAACACTTACTGGAATTATACTAGACCACTTAGGTCAATGTAGATCATCAATGGACCACTCGGGCCAATTTAAACCATCAATTTACCACTAATAACAATCAAACACTTACTGGCATTATGGACCACCGGGGCCACCTCGCTCGGGCGTTCTGTCGTGTCGCGGTCCACGCAGCAGGCCCATATCATCCCCCCCGAGCAGAGGTCCATGGGCTTCCCGCCCCCCAGGACGCAGGATATGCTGAGGCCGCAGGGGTAACGAGCACCACGATACCGGCATGTTTGGGGTATCACTGGAATGAAGAATAGAAAAGTGAATTTTTGTTCGATTTCAGGGTCCCCTCCCCATACATACAGTCAAGAAATTATATAATAACCTTTTTAATGAGCAAAGATTGATTGATTGATCAGCAGAGATTGATGAATGTGGATGAAGAGAAAGAGGTATGTCAGGATCGTAGCAAGTGGAACAAAGTAGTCTCTGAATACCCCTGTGGGAAAGAGTCGTGACGGTATGTATGTATGTTAATCAGAAAAAAAAACGGAGGAGGTTCGTTCTCAATTCGACGCGTACCTATATAGAAAGAAAGAAAGAAAGAAAAAGGTTAATTTTGTGCAATAAAAACAAAAACTGTACAAAAAAATAACAATGAAAACATGCACCAAAAAGGTTGCCTATTTTATTACTTTGTATGTATGACCTTGCATAACTTTTTAAGAGAGTAGTCTGATTTTGATAATTCTTTGTTAATTGGAAAGGGTGGTCCCATATAAATTTCGAAAAAAAAAACCAACCCTAAGGATAGGGAAACAATGGATGATTGATTTCAGTTTTTAATGCGGTTATTTTTCTGAAAGCGGCATTTTTAATTTTCCTTGTTAAGAGCGTGCATCCCTATTGAGCTGGCAACTTCGCACTTTTGGTGATTTTTTGCGATTATTTCACAGAAAATTAATAAAAGTTTCAAATGTGCGTCTGTAGTGCACTTCGTTTTTAGTGTATTAATGTGTCCAAGGCAATGAATAATCGTGATGGACTTTTATTTTCGTATTAAAGGGATAAAATACTATATCTCGTTTAATAAGAAAATAACAGTCCATCACGATCAATTATTGTGTTAGACACATTAATACACTAAAAACGAAGTGCACTACAGACGGACATTTGAAACTTTCATTCATTTTCTATGAAATCATCGCAAAAAATCACCAAAAATGCGACGTTGCCAGCTCAGTAGGGATGCACGCTCTTAAGTTATGCGATATCACTAAGACGTTTTATGTGAAGAGGTTCCTCGATTTCCCCTCCTTTTGCTAATGGGTATATATAATCACTTCTTTGTTTCTTACGGCGGAGTCTAAGGTAACAAAACCTAAAGGCCACATTAACCGCGATTGTGGGCGTACAGGTGGAAAGGGGAATCAAAATAGTGGTGGGTCTGGGTTGCTAGCATCGCCTATAACATGATTCCTGTATAGTATTAGTGTAGGTTTTCGGTCACAAAATACGTCTCGAACGCGTTTGCGTTGAAATGTCAAATACTATGAGAACAGTATGCTTAGTGTAAGTTTTTGGTCACAGAACACGTCTCGACCGCGTTTGCGTTGAAATGTCAAATACTATGAGAACAGTTTGTTGCCGTTTCGATCCGCAAGTGGCGCTGCCAATTATTCCATAGTAATTGAGACGTTTACGTGAACGCGTTCGAGACGTTTTTATATGCGAAAACTTACATTAGAGGCTCTGCAATAGTTCTAACTACCATGTAATTATCACTCTTCGACGTAAGTCGAATGAACAATGACGTTCGTTAGAATGGCACCAACATTTACTGTTACGTTGAGAATTGCGTAACTTATTTTTTAAGTGATAAAATGGAAGCATTGCAAAATTTGCGAAGTCATTTTGTATCTTTAGCTTAACTATGTTCTACAGAAGGCCTGATTGTCCATTAGCGAACTGTTTATCGCAAGAACGGTATCAGACAGAAAGTAGTATAAAATGGAAGTTAACCCTAAGGGAACTGTTACAGCTAAAATAAAAGATATATAGGTAAACGAGCAAGTGGGTCACCTGATGGTAAGTAAGCACCACCACGATAGACACCCACAACACTAGAGGATTGCATACGTTGGCCTAAAGGGCTAAGATATAATTCATCTGTAAGTAACTTCTAAATCTATAAACATATGCAACATATATACATTACATACATTAAATCACGTATTTATCCCTTACGGGGTAGACAGAGCCCAAGAACAAATACAAATACTATTTTTTTTTTTTTATGTGAATAGGAAGGCAAACGAGCAATTGAGTCACCAGATGGTAAGCGATCACCACTGCCCATAGAAACCCGCAACCCCGGAGGGATTGCAGATGCGTTGCCAACCTAGAGGGCTTAGATGAAATGCCTCTTGTGCCCGTAATTCCCCCGGCTGTCTTACTCTCCACACCGGAACACAGCAGCGCAAGCGCTAATAGTTACGGTAGTTTATTTTAGTTGTAGTTCCTTTCTTACATTGTTTAGGATCATAGGTTCTGTATGTTAATTTTGCATTGTAATTTTACACGTAGAATAGTTGAACAAACTTTATCATTGCATAATGTAGAAACAAAGATCAATGGATCTATAGATCATTGCCGCGCGATCTCGTGCCCGCGCGCAGTTAAGCGCGCCCGATAGTGAAAATGATCGACGGTCATTCACCGCCGTGTTGGATCTATGGATCGTGCGTGATGTTACGTGATTTAAGTAATAATAACTAATTCCTGATTTATATTAACTTTGTAGAGCAGGTTTTTTACAATAGCGACCCGCCCCGGCTTCGCACGGTATATTATGCATGTATTATACATATAAACCTTCCTCTTGATTCACTCAATCTATTAAAAAAAACCGCATCAAAATCCGTTGCGTAGTTTTAAAGATTTAAGCATACAAAGGGACATAGGCACATAGGGACATAGGGACAGAGAAAGCGACTTTGTTTTATACTATGTAGTGATAGTGACTAGCTGTTGCCCGAGATTTCGTCTGCGGAGAGTTCGTTTATCGCGAGGTCGCAGGAACTATGCAATAGGGAATGGATGATTATTTTAAAAGTGCTTGGTGATTTTTCTATTGATAGGAATAACCATCCTTAGCTACGGAAAAAAGTTTCAGATTTTTCCGTCGAGCCATATATTTTATAAAAATAAAAACATTTTACTCATTCACTCGGCGGCCCTAATCGGCAGTTAAGCAGTACGCCAACGCATATCAAATTAAAAAATAATAATTGCTGCTTGAATCTGTGGTACACGATGACATTTGTAGCTAAAGAAGCAACGGCTAAGTGGCGCCGTCTGTAGATTGTTCGTGTTACTAAACCATACATGGGGAATTTCAATAAAAATGATCATAATACATATTGTTTCTCAGATTTTGGAATCATTGGGTTATTTCTACTCCGAATCAACAACACTACTGAATGTTATTTATGACAAATTAATGGTAATTTTAATGAAATTAAAATTATATTCCCTATTAAAAAAAAAGTGTTGCCACAATTTTCCGGAATAAAACCGTTTTATATGCTTCCCAGACACCTGTGGTTTTACCCTGGGGATTCCGACTCAGTTCAGCTTTTAGCTGTCAATTTTAGTATGAGTCTGACAGCGAGCGAACCTAAACTGAATCAGAATTGAATCGCATTAAGACATCATGGTATATAACCCCCCAGATAAGAGATGATGAATACGTTAAGATCATAATAGAAAGAAGAAGAAAGAAAGATAAAAGACATTTATTCAATTTGCAAGACACACAAATATAAGTGCATACACACAATTTTATAGAAAAGAAACAACAAACAAACAGACATGAAAATTAGATCATCAGCGTTGTGTGTCTCCGCAATAGTGAAACGGTCGCTGGCTCTGCATTACGCTGAGGTGTTTGTCTAACTCAAAGAAATAAACAGAAAAAAAAGATAGAAAGAAGAAACAGAAAGAAAGGTTGAAGGGAAGCGGAAGGGAGGAAAGCCAAAAACAGTAATGAAGCAGGTGAAAGAGAAGGAAGAATTGTCATATTCGGGATGTCATAGAAAAGGCACTGGAAAGGACCGCATGGAAATTGCTCCACTGATAAGAGCCTAGCTCTTAAATTTTAGAAGAATTTCCTTCCCGCAGTCTTCGAACCAATTTTTATTACGATCGGATGATTTTCTTAGGCGTAACAAAGTCATATTCTCAATTATAATATTAATTAGGATACTGATTAAACCATGATCAACTAAAAGATATAATAGTGTGTGAAATGGAGGAGTTTTCAATTTTAGGCTTTTTGTTTTTGTAGCTACAGAAGTTTATCAACTTTTGATGCTGACTGTACCTAGATGTGTGTAAATTTTTTATTATTAACAGAAAACTAACGCTTAATTCATTAATAGAAATCTTTAAAACATTATGCGAACATGCGAACTAAATAGTATCTAAGTAAAAGATAAGATTATTCGACCATGGGGTTATTCGGATTAATATTACTTATACCAATATTATATTATATTCTGCCTAAGAAAAATAAACGAAATGACAGTATGTTAGGAAATATATGTTGAAAGTACAGGTGGCGGCACGTAAGTCTAACGTGGTGTACGCCCGCCCGCGACACCCGCACTCCCCCGCGATACCTTATTTTCGACTACCCCGCATCAAAGGTCATCGCTCGACTTACGTGCCGGCACTTGTAAGTTTATTCTGCGAAATAGTTGATTCACTTAAGGGATGCAACGCGAAACGAGATCTTGACAGTTAAAAAAGTAGTTAATAAAAACATTTTCAAATGAAACAAAAAGGTCACCCATCCTAAAACCAGCCTGAGCAAACATTGCTTAACTTTTAAGATCGAACAAGATTACTTATCATCATTAACTGTTGAAATCTTGATTAAGATCGAACTTCAAATTAAGAACTGTGAGTTTTTTTACTATTTTTCTTACGAAAATAGGTCATTGAGCCTATTGTAGTTCCTTTATGTAACTATTACTTACAAGTTTTGTCGTTTAAAAAGCCGAAGAGCGTTGATGTCTTTTGTAAGAAAATTGAGCAATGTCAAATGAAGGTCGCTTGTTGAACTTGATTGATTGATCTAGTTTTAGAAATATATTTTTTTTACATTTTTATTTATCAAATCAGTTCTAAATTCTTTAAATCTGTCGTCGTTTTTATTCGTTTTACATTTTATTGCTTTTTTTTTGTAAATTTAACAACTTGTTGATTTGACGAGTTTCATAGAATGTCACGTAACATTGATCAATAAAATGTACAAATTTACACGAACCTTAATTTTTGAGATTTGTAATTTTTTTCGTTTTTTGAAGATTCTTGTAAGTTATACCGGTCCATAAATAGTGTCTATAGCTGATTCTTTTGTTTGAACGTACGTGATAAAAAGTTCCGCGACAAACAAACTCTTTGTTTTTTTGTACAACATTACTTATTTCATAATTAATTAGTTACAATTTGTTTAAACAATTAGTTTTTAAACAGTCATAGTGCCACAATATATTTTTTATCCTCAAGGATAGACAAAGGAATTAGAGTCCACACAGCCATGTCACATAGAGTTGTAAAATGACGGTAGATTAATTTAGCTATAAGTTTTTGTTTGTTTTGTTTTTTGGTTGCCCTGAAAACCAGAGTCAGACATAGGTAGCCCTTCTTTGACACTTGCTGAGCGGCAACATTTTTGGTGTTTTCACGATGTTTTTTGTACTGTTTTTGGTTTTTTTGCACCAAATAAACATTTCTCTTTCTTTCTATTCTAAAATAAATAATAGTCTCTTATTTCGGAATATTTCAGTAAGTTGCTTGATTCGTTTGACTTAATAACCCTGTGAATGTATTAGGATATTTTAATAATCTAACTAATATTATAAATGCGAAAGTATGGATGGTTAGATGGATGGATGGATGGTTGGATGTTTGTTTGTTACTCAATCACGCCAGAACGGCCCAACGGATCTGGATGAAGTTCGGCACATAGATAGAGAAAAATCTGGAATAGCACATAGGCTACTTTTTATCACGGAAAATTGCGTTGTTCCCACGGGATAGCGATAAATGAATTCTTTGCAGACGAAGTCGCTGGCAACAGCTAGTATTCTACAAATATTTGAAACCGCCTCAAAGGCGAGACCAACTTTCGGGACTTCCATGTTCATAGTCTATTCCAATCCATTTTAAAGCTTTTGTAAACAACAAAGTCCCGCACACTTTATATAAACGCGGAATACCGAGGTAAATGTTTCTTGTTCAGTGTTCACCTACTGTTGTATACTGTGGCGCTTCCTCCACCGGATGTCATTACCGCGCAATCTAATTCGATTTTAATTGTGAACGCGATCTTATAATTTTAATAATGACTTCATTGTGTGAAAGTGGTTAAATTGTTCGCGATTTAAAGTAACTGGGTCACAAAAACAATGACAAATTTTTTTTTCCACTGACCTAGAATTTTTTTTTACTGCTCTCTTTGCTTTTGAGCGTTTTCAAAAACGAGTAGATTTTTTTTTGCAAATTGAAGAGATTTTGGATTTTTCTTATTGAAAATCACCAACATTGAAAAAAAGAGTTCCTTTTTGCTATTTTTGTGTCGATTTATTCGTACAAATTATATGCATATTTTTTTAATTTAGAAAAAAATATATTTACTTAATCTTGTTTGACAAATGGTGCAAGTTTTTTGAAATTGCCTTTTTAGTTACGAACATCAAAAGGACCTTTACGGGATCACTCGTATGTCTATCTTTTACAGCCTATTTGCTCTGTATCCACTGAACTCATTACAAATTATTTTTAAAGAATTTTTTCAAACATGCCGATGATTATAATTTTTCATTTTTTTTTGACAAACTTGTCGACAGCAGCTTTTAAGTCTTGTAAATATATATATTTTTTTAATTTTAAAAGTTGTAGCGATCTTTATCATAAAAATGACTAGAATACTCACTTTTACCCAATAAATCCATGATAGAGTCATCCTCCTGCGATGAGCCATACGAACTTTGGTACGACCCTTTTCTCCTCCCCAAGGCATCCAACATCAGAATACCTTTCTCCTGATCATTCACTGGTCTCCTCCTCTCCAACGTTTCCTCGTCATTCGAACTTTTTAAATCCAAATCGTCTTGCAGCGTCAACACATCATTTTCTATCTGGCCACGCACAACACCGAACACAATAAAAAAAACAAAAAACCGAAACATACTGGCACACTGAACTTTTCTTCTAATTTTGAAATTTTGCTTGTTTATCAATCCATTGGTTACGTTTTCACACATCACTAGGGGATTTTATTAGCGCACCATTTTCGGACTCACTTTTTTTTTTAATAAAGCTGTTTTTTTATTTGCCGCGAGACGTCCGCGCGTCGGGCAAAGGCAGTCTCAAGTAAGAGCCACCACGCTGCGCCTCACCTTTTCACTTTCTGAATATTTTTCCTGCTATGCTGCCATTCTGGGTGCAATTATTTAATAACGTTTGATCGGCCGCCGTTATCTATGAAATGACGTTATGTCACAGCCTAAATGGCAATTTGTTTTAATGCGTGTGACGTAGGTGCTATCGTAATGGCTGCAATTTGTGTTTTAAACGTGGTATTTTTAAAAGTAGGCACGTTATGTTTTTATGTAATTTTTCTTCCACGGAAGTTATTTTTAATTTAGAATCGATGTAACAATATATGAATTTATTTTAGCGTTGCTATTTGAATAAACACGTTATTAAATAAGAGTAATTTAGTAGATATTTTACATTTATTTAAAACTAGCTGTTGCCAGCGACTTCGTCCGCAAAGAATTCGTTTATCGCTATCCCGCGGGAACTACGCAATTTTCCGGGATAAAAAGTAGCCTATGTGCTATTCCAGACTTTTCTCTATCTATGTGCCAAATTTCATCCAGATCCGTTGGGCCGTTCTGGCGTGATTGAGTAACAAACAAACATACATCCATCCATCCATCCATCCATCCATACTTTCGCATTTATAATATTAGTTAGATTGAAAATTTAGAGTTACTATGCTTGCTATATTTATTGAATAAATTTAATAATTGTCTAATATTTGTCACAATACTTATTCGCTTGCCAACATATTTCATAAAAAGTTACTTAATTATTATATATTAAAATGTTCGCAGCTTTTACCTAAGTATCTCTAAAAGTATAATAAAAAAAAAAAAAAAAAAAAAAAAAAACTTGGGACAATTGACACCAATTGACCTAGTCCCAAACTAAGCAAAGCTTGTGATATGGGCACTAGACAACGGATAAACATACTTATATAGATAAATACATACTTAAATACATATTAAACATCCAAGACTCGAGAACAAACATTCGTATTTTTCATACAAATATCTGCCCCGACCGGGGATCGAACCCGGGACCTCAAGCTTCATACTCAGGTTCTCTAACCACTAGGCCATCCGGTCGTCAATTTTTTACCTCAAGGCTATATAGGTAATGTAAGTTTATAATAGATCAAAAGAGCCGATACATATATCACAGACCACTAACTTATTCTTTAGGCCATGTCTAACTACTAACTGATATTATAAATGAAAAAGTATGGATGGATGATTGTTTGTTACTCAATCACGCCAGAACGGCCCAACGATTCTGGATGAAATTCGGCGCATAGATATAGAAAAGTCTGGAATAGCGCATAGGCTACTTTTTATCCCGGAATATTCCCGCGGGATAGCGGTAAACGAATTCTTTGCAAAGTCGCAGGCAACAGCTAGTTATATTATAAATCTTCCCAGGTGAATTTTTCGCTTCGAGCCCTAAGCGGGCGGAAAATTCACCCGGGAAGATTAATGCTACCCTTATTTCCATAACATATGGTCCTTGGAAACAGATTTCATAGTCTATCAACCGGATTTTTTTTTGCCTCATTGTGGCACTAGGCATCGCCTGTGAAGATAATTGTAACTGTGGAAATAAATTAAATCTAACTAATATTATAATGCGAAAGTATGGATGGATGGATGGATGTTTGTTTGTTACTCAATCACGCCAGAACGGCAAACGGAAATTCGGCACATAGATAGAGAAAAGTCTGGAATAGCACATAGACTACTTTTTATCCCGGAAAATTGTGTAGTTCCCGCGGGATAGCGATAAACGAATTCTTTGCAGACGAAGTCACTGGCAACAGCTAGTAAATAAATAAATTTAACTTGGTCCTTCGAACCAGATTGGGCATGGTCCTTCGAAACAGATTTTTCAAATTATATCTGTTTTCAAATTAGCAGGAAACGGTTATCTCGATCGTATTGTCACTCTAGCATCCAGTCACACTCCAAGTATCGTAAGGCGTCAACTTTCGCCTTAGCTTTCCAAAACAAGTGCGCGGGCGCACAAAAACATCGCAACCGCCACTCTGCTCCAACCCAAATTCGAACGTAAAATTAAACTGTTAAAGTCTAATTTGGGTTAGCGATGTTTCGTCGGTTACTGTGTTATTTTGGAGTGTTTTGATGAATTGTGATATTGGACTTATTTTATACGGAATAGAATTTAATTTCGTCTGTAATTTTGGTTGGAGATAATGATATTTGTTAAGGTTATTTTCGTACTGAGTTGCGTAAAATTACCCGCTAATTGGTATTTGATAGGGCCAAAGAAATTGACAGGAAGGAGGGCAATTTCACAAAGGTTTTTCGTTATGGGTATTAGTGAAAACGTGGCATTTTTTTAGTTTGTCGAAGTAACTAAGCCGTTTTTTTTGTTCGATGGAAAAAGCGGTCTTAAGGTATTTGCATTAAGACCAAATAGACAGTTTTTCGTTTAAATGTTATAAAAAATATGCGTACCTTATTAGGAGACTAATCCCCTTATTCATAAACGGTCTATAGGCTTCTGCTGACTTAGCAATCGTTTGTCCTTATCTGTGAAAGGTAAACGTCAAAGTAACAGATAAGGACAAACGATTGCTGAGTTAACAAAAGCCTACAAAGCGTTTATGAATAAGGGCGTAACTATGCAGATAGTTACCAGAACCCAAAGTATCGGACTAAACCCAGAATAAATGCTGAAGAATATAATTAAGAATGGATAATATTTATCCATACCAAGGTCAAAAAAAAACAATAACTGGCAGAAATAAACTTGAAGTGTGTACTCTCCACAGTAGGTACCTAAAAATACCGTCTAGGGGGTATTTGCCCCCGTGCCCCCCCAACCCCAAATCCGCCCCTGATCCATAAACTCTAAGGACATATGCGAAAGTTTGTGAGGATGTATGGATATTTGTTACTCTTTCACGCCAGAACAACGGAACAGATCTGGATAAAATTTGGCACTGAGATTATAGTCTGGAATAGCACATGATACTTTTTATCCCGGAAAATTGCGTAGTTCCCGCTGATGGCGGTTACGCGGTTAAAATAAATCGTGAATGAAATTAAAATGATTTTCTTCCGTCCAGAGATCCCTTTTGAGGGTTGCGTTGGACTTGTACCTACTTAGTACTTATTGTTGACTATTGCACTTATACATACATACATATCGTCACGCCTCTTTTCCACAGGGGAAGGCAGAGACTACTTTGTTCTACATGCTACAATCCTGACATACCTCTTTCGCTTCATCCACATTCATCAATCTCTTCATACATGCTCGTCGGTTTCGGGTACTCTTGACCTGACCTTTTTCCAAAACGTCCCCAATTTGATAACGGAATGTCCGCCTAGGCCTTCTCCTCCCAACGCACCCATTCATACTCCCCATCATATAAATCTGTTTAGTTAATCTTCTTTCATCCATCCTCTTTACGTGACCAAACCAACGAAGCATACTCTTTTCAAGCCTAGTCACTATATCTTCCATATTTTCTTTATCTTATTGTATTTATACCTACATATACACAGCGTGTATATATGGGCTTATATTTTACCCAAACATGGTTTCCGACCTTATTTTGCGTCTTTCCCTGGCTAGGAAGTGAAAATTTCCGCTCGCGTAGCAACCTTCGGCCTGGGGCGACGTAAATGTCCATTGCACGCTCAATTATTTTGTATGATAATAACAAAGAAATTAGTTAATGACAACATATTTTTAGGAGCTGCAGTAACCGCTTTCAAAATTTACGCCTGTGTGAAATTTACACGCATCAAAATTACCGGTTATGCTTAAAGTTATAGTTAAAGTAACTGTTCTAAACTAAATGTTCATCGAGGGAATAGGCAAGAAGCTTAGGATTCATGTTATACAGACGATGCGGCTAGCAACCGATTATTTGGATTCCCCTTTCCACCTATACGACCTATGCTAAACGGGGCCTTTAGGTCTTGTTACCTTGGGCTCTGTCTACCACGTAAGGGATAAAGACGTAATGTATGTAAAGAACTTGTGCAACTCACATTTAAACACATTCACATTACGCTGAGTGGGGTCCATTTTACACCATATCGGTACTACTCCTTAGTATATAAGTATTTCTCCCTATTTTATGTGTACGGAATGTGTGTAAATAAATGTTTCTCTTTTTTTCTTTTAAACGCAGCCAACCTTATGTTATGTAGGTATACTTTATTAACATACCTACCTACTTTTAACACGTAATACCTTCTTCAATATTTAACGTCCATTCAAACCGAAAACGAAAGTGTTTTGAAATTGGAACGCGTCCAAAAATGGCCGACTGACAGCTCATCGTTAGCCATTTTACTTTCGCGAGTAATTCGTTGTTTTAAATCAAAATATAACTATGCAGTAACAGGGATTTTATCACGCTAAAATACTTATATAGGCGCTGCTAGCAACCCATCAAAATTTTGATCCCCTTTCCACCTATACGCCCACAATCATGCTAAAGGTGGCCTTTCTTTAGGTCTTATTACCTTGGGCTCTGTAAGGGATAAAGACGTGGTTTATGTATGGTCACCATTCGTCCACATACCTTATCGTTGAAAAATGTCTATAACCCTTAAACGTTTTGACATAATAGTTTCGGACTTTTTTGTAATAAACTACAATTATATTTGTTATGTTTTACACTTAGGTACCATCAGCCAAATATGTGGTCTACCACCTTAAGGTTAAAATTCCTTTGCACGTCACAATATATAACGTCGATAAGACAAGTAGTAACTTGAAAGTTCGACTTTAGCGACATTTCCATTTTATAGGAAGTAGGATGAAAAGTGGTAGACCACTTATTTGGGCGTCCGTAGGTACATTAACTAGCTAAATTTGACAATTAAATAAAAAATAAAAAATTAAATCTAAAAAGTGTACGAATGGTGACCACTTTCCCATAATGTATTATTATGTATGTAAAAAACAATGGAATAGTGCGAAGGAGGGGTAATTACACAAAAGATCCACAAATGGGTCGAAGTGTATCCGTAAGGGCCCCTAGTTAGTAAGATAAGATAAGATGTATGTAAAATATTATGTTTGTTGTTGATACTATGCGATTTTCTAGAGGGAACCAAAATAGTGATGGTCGCTTATTCCCTCGATGGGTTTTTACCATCTGCGCGGGATCAGACGAATAATGTGCTTCCTTGATGGCACATTTGTGTGAAAATGTCACTGGAAAGTGGTGAAAAATTGTGCTGAATCTAACTAATATTATAAATGCGAAAGTATGGATGGATGGATGTATGGATGGATGTTTGTTTGTTACTCAATCACGCCAGAACGGCCCAACGGATCGGGATTAAATTCGGCACATAGATGGAGAAAAGTCTGGAATAGCACATAGGCTACTTTTTATCCCTGAAAGTTCCCGCGGGATAGCGATAAACGAATTCTTTGCAGACGAAGTCGCTGGCAACAGCTAGTATAAAATACAAAAAAAGCTGTGGTAGTTGTAGCCTAGTGGTTTGACCTGTGGCCTCTCAAGCAGAGGGTCGTGGTTCGAATCCCGGGCTCGCACCTCTGAGTTTAAAGAAAAAAGAAAAAAAAGACTTCATTGCACTTACTAAACTTGTAGCGAATTCGGAATAAAAAGGGCTATATTATTATTGTTATAAAATACAAAAATAGAGGAAACGATTACAGCTCCAATTAATCTGATCAATTAGTTGTTGATCATTTGTACAATAGTTTTGTAGCAACACAGATTTTTCCACTATCGAGTGCTACTTTCGAGTGTAATGCTTTTGATGATTGGCCCGTGTGTTATTTTTCTTAATGAGAGCCATTGCGTTTGGCAATAGCATATTAACGTAACTATTGTTTCGCAAACTAAAATTGGGGTAACTGTCATTAAGTAAGTGGAAGCGGATGTTAAAAATTATTATAAATTAGATAATGAATTAGGTCAAACGATGCACTAATTAGAAAACATTAAAACTAGAAATAATCTACTCACGTTAATACATAATATACATACTACCAAACGAATTTTACTTCTTGGTTTTTTTTATGTTTATTTTTAACCGACGAGCATGTATGAAGAGTTTTTAATGATTCACGGTTAAGTTCATTCGAAATATTATAAACGGGATGTGAACCGCGATTACCTTTATTGAGCTCCCGATATTTCGATACATGTAACTGTATCGAAATATCGGGTGGTCAATAATGGTAATCGCGGTTCACATCCCGTTTATAATAATACTAGCTTTTTCCCGCGACTTCGTCCGCGTAGACTTCATTTTTATTGACAAATCGCTTTTGGCCACGGCTTCGCCTGTGTGTACCAGGAGTATTTCAATCCCGTTTTTTTTCCGTTCCCGTAAGAATATCGTGAAATGCTCTCTCAATGCTCCCTACACTCCCCAAAGAACCCACTTGCCAAATTTCAGCTTTCTACGACCAGTAAAACGAAAAATCCCGTTTTTTCCCGTTCTCGTGGGAATTTTGGAAATTCCTCTCTTAATGCTTCTTTATACTCTCCAAACAACCTAAATGCCGAATTTCAGCGTTCTACAACCAGTAAAACGAAAAGTTCCGTTTTCCCCGTTCTCGTGGGAATTTTGAAAAATGACCTTTTATAGCTTCTCTACACTCTTCAAGACACCTACATGCCAAGTTTCAGTTTTCTACAACCAGTAAAACGAAAAATCCCGTTTTTTCCCGTTCCCGTAGGAATTTTGGAAAGTCCTCTGTTAATACTTCTCTATACTCCCCAAGCAACCTACATTTCGAATTTCAGCTTTATACAACCAATAAAACGAAAAGTCCCGTTTTTCCCGTTCCCGTGGGAATTTCAGGAAATTGTTTCTTAGTGCTTCCCTATACTCATCAAGCAACCTACATGCAAAGTTTCAGCTTTCTACGACCAGTAAAACGAAAAATCCCGTTTTTCCCGTTCCCGTGAGAATTTTGGAAAGTCCTCTCTAAATGCTTCTCTACACTCCCCAAGCAACCTACATGTCGAATTTCAGCTTTCTACATGCACTGCAGTAGGCATAACAAAAAATCCCGTTTTTTCCCGTTCATTTCCGTCAGAATTTTGGGAAATCCTTTTGTAGTGCTCCCCTATACTCCCCAAGGAACCTGAAGGCCAAATTTCAGTTTTCTACGATCATTAAAACGAAAATTCGATCCTGTAGAACTGAATATAAAGCTCGTTTTTTCCTTATCCTGTTGGAATCTTCGAAAATCCTTAAAACTGTTTTTTACTATTATAATCACCTACTTCTATGCCAAATTTGAAGTCTAGTAATTATAGTTCGGATTTCGTTGAACTGAATATATAAATCCCGTTTTTTCCTTATCCCGTGAGAATTTCCAAAAATCCTGAAATCATTTTCTTAGTTTTGTAATCATCTACTTGTTTACGAAATTTGAAGGTCACTCGGAATCGAATATAATAAATCCCGTTTTTTCCCGTTCCCGCGGAAATTTGTGTGTGTGTGTGTGTGTGTGTGTGTGTGTGTGTGTTTCAGGTAGGTATGTGTGTTGTTTTTTTCGTAATCAGCGACCCGATAAACCGTACAAACAATACTACCCACTATCATATAATAATAATAATACCCACGTCGATTTTCAGACTTTGTCACCCCCTATCCCCTTTTAGGGGTTGAATTTTCAAAAAACCTGAAACAGGTATTTACTCATTTATCGTTAGGATTACTCCTGTGAAGTTTCGAATAAAATAGTCTAACTAATCTTGTTTCCCCATACAAACTTTGGACCCCCATTTAACCCCTTTAGAGGTCGAATTTTGAAAAATCCTTTCTTAGTGCACCCCTAGACCTTATAAGGAACCTACGTGCCAAATTTGGAATCTCTAGAACCAGCGGCTTGGGCTGTGCGTTGATATGTCAGTCAGTCAGTCAGTCAGTCAGTCAGTCAGTCAGTTTCTTCTTTTATATATTTAGATATTTCGCATGTATGAAGAGATTGATGGATGTGGATGAAGAAAGAGGTATGTCAGAATCGTAGCAAGTGGAACAAAGTAGTCTCAGCCTACCCCTATGGGATTTTATGGGGCTTGGCGTGACTGTATGTATGTATGTATGTGTATTTTTAGGGTTTTACCCGTAAAAAAAAAATTCTAAACGACACTGAAAATAAGAACAGAAAAATCCGAAAAGTAAAGCTATGGCCGGGATAACGATATACATGGCAATTGCTAATTATACGCGGGCGAAGTCGCGGGCAGAAGCTATCCTATCCTACTAATATTATAAATGCGAAAGTTTGCGACGATGTGACGATGTGACGATGTGACGATGTGAGTGAGTGAGTGTGTATGTTTGTTCCTTCTTCACGCTAAAACGACTGGACGGATTTGGATAAAATTTGGTACGAAGCTAGCTGGTACCCTAGATTAAAACATAGGCTACTTTTTATCCCGGAAAATCGTATAGTTCCCGCGGGATGGCGATAAACATATCAATTGCTAATTCTACGCGGACGAAGTCGCGGGCAGAAGCTATTATAAATATACTAGCTGTTGCCAGCGACTTCGTCTGTAAAGAATTTGTTTATCGTTATTCCGCAGGAACTACGCAATATTCCGGGATAAAAAGTAGCCTATTTGCTATTCCAGACTTTTCTCTATCTATGTGCCGAATTTTATCCAGATCCGTTGGGCCGTTCTGGCGTGATTGAGTAACAAACAAACATCTATCCATCCATCCATCCATCCATACTTTCGCATTTATAATATTAGTTAGATTAGATGAGACTAGCTTTTGCCCGCGACTTCGTACGCGTAGACAATACATACATACATGCCGTCACGCCTCTTTCCTATAGGGGTAGGCAGAGACTACTCTGTTTAACTTGCTACAATCCTGACATACCTCTTTCGCTTCACCCACATTCATCATCTCTTCATACATGCGCGTATACAATAACTCAAAGTAATACAAACAAAACTATAAGAAAGTGTAAAGTTCCCGCGGGAGAGAAATAACTGTTTTGACCATTTTAAAAATTCTTAAATGTCAATCAGAATCAGTGTAGCTTTGTATTAGTATAATATTTTTTTAGAACAGTCCCGAAGTTGAATGCAGTTATTTCTGTCCCGCGAAAATTTCATATTTTCCCGGAGAACATGTTTTAGTATTACAATCATTTACATGTGTGCCGAATTTGAAGAGTGTAGTTATTACAGTTACTGAGAAATATATAAGCCTCATTTATTCCCTATCCCGTGGGAATTTCGAAAAATCCCTATTTAATGCACCTCTAAGATACTCAAGGTATATGTGTGCCAAATTTCAAGTTTCTAGGTCCAGTGGTTTAGGCGGTGCGTTGTCTGTCAGTCACTCAGTAACGGAAGAGTTCTATATTATACTGATTACCTACCTATGGTGCACATATTTGGCGATGTCATGCGCACAGCACGCAGCATTGAGGACAAGTTTGGGATCTAGCGCTCTTCTGTCACGATCATAAACAGAGTGTGACAATAATGCTTGTGCTGCAATGTGTTGCCAATGTTCGGTGAGCGCGGAAGGTTCCGTATAAATAAACATCATCATCATCAGTTTGACGACCGGGTAGCCTAGTGGTTAGAGATCCTGACTATGAAGCTTGAGGCCCCGGGTTCGATGACGGTCGGGGCAGACATGTATATGAAAAACGAATGTTTGTTCTCGAGTCTTGGATGTTTAACATCTGACTAATATTATAAATGCGAAAGTATGGATGGATGGATGTATGTTTGTTTGTTACTCAATCACGCCAGAACGGCCCAACGGATCTGGATGAAATTCGGCACATAGATAGAGAAAAGTCTGGAATAGCACATAGGCTACTTTTTATCCCGGAAAATTGCGTAGTTCCCGCGGGATAGCGATAAACGAATTCTTTGCAGACGAAGTCACTGGCAACAGCTAGTACATGCATAAATGACGTCTCTATCCCTTACAGTGTGGACAGAGCCTAAAATAACAAAACCCAAAGGCCACGTTTAGAATGAAATTTGCTACACTAAATTGAATTAAGGTCGGAAACTTCGATTCAACGTAAAATCCTAAGGGAAATTGATTGAACTCCCGTAATTTCTACTGCCACATCTAAATGTTCACGCGAGCAAAGCCGCGAGTCGTAGATAGTAGTAATATACATGAACAATGGATTTTTCTAACCTAGTAACTTATACTAGTCGCTTGTATCGCTAGGAAGCATCACAGACTGCATACAATGACAATTACATATAGATATAATCTGCTTCACGCGTATGGCATAGTAAAATATAGCATACGACTTAAGAAGAGCTTGAAGTGAAATAATCAGACTTTGAGTTATACTGGATGCATTTTTCATGCTGATCTTTCTGAGTCGAGGGTCGTAATTCCTTACTTACCGCCCTTAAGACATAATTCACTATTTTCCAACTCTCCGCAAGAACCCTAGAACATGAAAATGGAGAGTTTTGCAAATGTATTGTACCGGATGCGCAGACGCATGCATTGTCTTTAGGTTGCGACACCGCGCAGTCCGCGGAAGGTTGGCTTTTCCTTAATATGGCGAAAAAAAGCCAAGCGTTAGCTAGCGCCCAATTTGGCGCATGTTACGAGTATTTTCGGGCGAAATTTTTAGGAATCATGGTACACTGAAAAAATAATTTGCTAAATAAAACCGAACTTTCGTCAGCCTGTATCTTAAAAAAAGTGTATATTTACTAACAAGATATGGATTCATGTCTGAATAAACAATTTTAATTTTAATTTTCATTTTTTATTTTATTTTATTTATATAACTAAGGCAATATCTTACCAAAATCTTTGGTTATGTTTTGTCCGTTATAAATTAAGTAAACCTGTTTGTTAAATCAAATTAATTAATAACGCCTTACCGAATTATGTTTATAGATGAAATAGGTAGCCGAAGTAGTTCGGTTAAATATTTTTTCAGTGTATAGGTCTACTGGCCTGGTTCCCAAAGTGGTCCAGGTGGACCCCCAGGGGTCCACGGAAGACTCGGCGGGGGTCTACGTTGGGCGTGACCAAAAATGGGGGTCCACAATCGCAAGCGGGGGTGCATGAAAATTTAATAAAATTTGTGAGAATTGATTGGTTCTTGTGCTGTGAGTCATTGTAGATTTCAAGAAAGTAAAGTAGGATGGAGTCACTCGCAGCACAAAAATATAATATAATTGAAAATTTGTTTAGTCGACTTTATTTTCAAATAATGAACCCTATCAAGCAATCAATTCTAACCAATTTTTTCGAAAACTGTTAATTTATCGTTGAAACTCAGCAACAATGCCAGTTTCCATAGATTATAGAGCTAATCTTAATTTTGTTTTCGAGATTTAGTTTAGAAATTAGTGGTAATGTAGCTGCAGGGGGTCCACCGGATCCAGCAAAATTTTGAAAGTGGTCTATGGAACAAAAGAGTTTGGAAACCTCTGATAGGCGATGCAAATGCAAAATTGAATATATTTTTTTAATTCAATGCATGGGGGTTTTCAATATTTTTACATACATACATAAATCACGTCTTTAGCCCTTACGGGGTAGGCAGAGCCCAAGTAACAAGACCTAAAGGCCACGCTCATCATGATTGTGGGTGCATAGGTGGAAAGGGAAATCAAAATAGTGACAGGTTGGGCCGCATCGCCACTAACATGATTCCTAAGATTATTTCCCATTTCCTCGATGGGCTTTTACCATCCGCGCGGGAAGAGAAGCAACTGGTACATTCTATGTTTGTCTACTCCCAGACCAGCATGGAAGAGTTTTATTTTAATTTAATTTAGGGCCGATTTTTCAACCCTCAGATAAACACTTAACTGACAGATACCCATAGAGTTGTTCGTCGAATAGCTCCTATCTGACGATTGACAAATCGACTCTCAAGCATTTTTTATAATTTAACTAGCGCTTCGCACGGCATATGCATGTATTATACATAATAAACCTTCCTCTTGAATCACTCTATCTATTGAAAAAACCGCATCAAAATCCGTTGCGTAGTTTTAAAGATACATAGGGCTATAGGGACAGAGTGTACTATATGTAGTATATGTCTAATATGTAGTGATGTTATGTAGGTACAATAAGTGTTTACATACATACATGCTTTGTTGTCTTGTCATGCTTTGCTGTTACCTAATAGCAAGCGTTATTCAGTACATGTCGCCGCTTTCCATGCTCTCAAAGAAAAGTCAACCTTCCGAGGTCGCGTGTCGCAACTCGAGACAATGCTGCGCCGGCGCATCCGGTACTATACATTCTCAAGTGTTTTCCTTGGCCATCTAGATAGGTACAAATAAACATCTACGTGGATACTCGTACATACATACTATTACATACGTAAATCTATCATTAGTTACTTTATTATTTATTTATTTATTAGTTGCTTTAGTTTTAAATTATACAATTTTTGACTTTATATTGCAATGTTTGTATGTATAAAAATAATAATAATAATAATATTGTTGGAATTTTATCGTGATATTTGAAATTATATTTAAGAATGTTATCATGTTGTATTGTATATAAATACTAGCTGTTGCCAGCGACTTCGTCTGCAAAGAATTCGTTTATCGCTATCCCGCGGGAACTACGCAATTTTCCGGGATAAAAAGTAGCCTATGTGCTATTCCAGACTTTTATCTATCTATGTGCCGAATTTCATTCAGATCCGTTGGGCCGTTCTGGCGTGATTGAGTAACAAACATCCATCCATCCATCCATCCATCCATCCATACTTTCGCATTTATAATATTAGTTAGATAATATTGCTGTATTGTAGTTTATTGTAAGTTAAATACTTATAATATAACATTGCTATACCCTACTAGGGTCCATGTTTAGATTTAGGTCTAAGTATATTTTATAACACCTGCTTATGTGAGTACCATGGATGCAATATGAATAAATATATAAATATAAATATGAATAAATATGAAAATGAATACATTACTGAATACATTATCCTTTAAGACGTGGACAGAGCCCAAGGTAACAAGACCTGAAGGCCACGTCCAGCATGATTGTGGGCATGGTAGAGGTTTAAATCTGGGGTCCTTCGTTTGCGCTCATGATTGAATATCGCGCCCGTGACATAATACAGTGCTTTATCCCCTTGGTGTACAATCCACTATTATTTAAATTTGAATGACTTTGGGGTGACTTTGAATCAGTATACAGAAACAATTTTTTCTTACTCAGTAAATAATGATAGTAAATTTTTAATTAGAAGTTCGTAAAATAAACATGATTTTAAGATCGTGCATCCCTATTGAGCTGGCAACGTCGCATTTTTGGTGATTTTTTTTGCGATTATTTCACAGAAATTGAATGAAAGTTTCAAATGTCCGTCTGTAATGCACTTCGTTTTTAGTGTATTAATGTGTCTAATGCAATAATTGATTGTAATGGACTTTTATTTTCGTATTAAAGGGATAAAATACTATATCGTTTAATAAGAAAATAAAAGTCCATCACGATTAATTATTGCATTAGACACATTAATACACTAAAAACGAAGTGCACTACAGACGCCTATTTGAAATTTTCTGAAATAATCGCAAAAAAACCACCAAAAATGCGACGTTGCAGCTCAGTAGGGATGCACGCTCTTAAGAATCTAGGACTAGGTCAATTGGTGTTAATTGTTTCAAGACATTTAATTATTATTGTTGTTAATAACATATGACACATCCCGCGCTTAACTCTCTTATCCTATTTATTACCACTTCTATTGTATAATTAACTTAATTAATAATCATTTAAGTAATTATGGCTTAAATTTTGATGAATTTTATGTGATCGCACTGAATAAATATTTATTAGTTAGCTCGTTAGGAAAGGTACTTTGTTTTATACTATGTATTGAACAGCTTACTTTCTAAATGTTTATGCCTAAAAATCTGAAAACCATAGGTGACCGATTTTTTTGGATGGATATACCTATAATATAGATAATTATTATATATTTTTTGTAGTTTTTTTTAAATATAGCACGCACGCCACACGCAAAAATTCAAACGCGAACTCACCAGCAAACCGAAAACAATCACAAACTGTCAAAAAAATACAGACGCGCGAAACCTTTTTTCCGAATCGAAATTTATAATTCGGACCACCGCTCGGAATCCGATTTCATTTTTTGACGCGTGCTAAGATCGTTGGTCTTGGCGCGACACTGTGGTGGCGGTGTAAGCAAGAAGTGACACCTAAAAGTGAGGGGTGCTCAACACGCGACATTCGTTTGTTTGGTATTTATATGCAAATATGTTTTTTACGTGCATGCGTTGTTTATGCGGCTAATGACAGGGATTTTATTGTTGTTATCTAGTTTTTATAATTGAAATTGGCAAAAGAATAAATTATTTTTGCTGTGTGAATGCAATTTATACTTATTTATTTATTTTGTAATAGTCTTATATTTATAGATTCAAAAAGTGCTCATTAGAAAAGCCAATCAAACGCGTAAAGAATAGGGACTTTATTGTTTACTTACATAACATTTGTCAAATTTTGTTGTGTTCGTTTTCAGGGTAAGTTTATTTTAAAAGTATTAAGAAAATAAAAATAAAAATACTGGAACGGAAGCGAAGCCGCAGGCAGCTAGTTTAAAATAATACAGTGTTATTACAAAAAAGTAAAACAGAGACAGTAAATTAATCCATTTACTTACATAAGGTTGATTTTGCAATACATTATTTTTTAGACACGTGTCTAACTTTTTTGTAATAACACCGATAGAATGGGTTTTTAAACGTAATACGACCTCTTTATGTACCAACGAATACTTGGTCTGTAAAAAATGAAATATGGTTGCGCGCCTCTGCCAGAGAGCGGCGAGAGCGACTGGAAAGCTGCCTCCGGTTTTACTTTTTAATTTTTATATTTAGAACGTTGCCGACATCTGGATTTGTGGATTAGGACGCTATTTGCATATTCAGCCAAACCCCTCGACACCTCTGCGTAACCTTGTCGCAGTGAGCCATTGCCCCGTTCACTTTCTTCGGCATGAAGCTATTGCATAGTTTAATCTGAAATGGTTCTTGTGTGGGTTGCGATTGAAATGGTTAATATAACTTTAGATTGAGTGGTATTGCCTTATTGGCAGCATGATTATCGTGAATGACGTCAACTATCGTATTTTCACTCGATTGCGAAGCTAAAGGGGGTTATTTGTCTGCTTTGCAATTTGTATGTAAGAGTTTTATAGTTGAGTGTTTACTTCCGCAGATTTAATGTGTGAACGTTTTTATTAGTGTCAACTTTGGCGGATAGCTTAGTTAACAACAAAATAACAAAGAAAAAAGCGACGGGTAGCACTCCGGGAGTGCCGGCAGAAGTGAAAACAGCAGCTTAGATTAGATTTCAATGTTGTAACCTCCATGCTGCTCAATACGCGTACCGTACTGGCCACTTACAAAAAAACGTACGTATTATCTTTACTAACAGACCTCTAACAATGTGCTGATGCCCTAGTACTTTTGCTCCACGACTCAACAAAAAACACTTCAAAAATCGAACGCGATTCATTCGTATTTCAAAATAAAGTGTTAGAGGATCTGATATCCTGGTACTTAAACTCTCCTTCCGTCTTACGCCTAACCTGACGCGAGTTTAACATTTTTTACCCATCCCAAAAAGCGCTCAACGCCGCTAAAAAAGTTTTCTCTTCAAAAACAAAAGGGAAATTCAAAATGGCCAGATAGATGCATTATCCTGTCATGGTAGTCCCGCGAGCGGGCTAAATAAAACAAATTAAATTTTAATATCTCGTATATTTCCACTTAGCTACTTCCAGGCACACTCAATTGCCAAAACACAAAAATTTAAGTACTAAGGTTTAACCGTGACAATTATGGAACCTTTAGACTAGTAACCAAAACTGTAACAACAAAATTTCTAAACGGTAAAACCGTAAAAGTAAACAAAAATCAAGAAGTAAAATTCTTGATTACGTTGAAAGTATCTCAACAAAAAAAATAAGTTGGGACGGAACGCCGGTCGACAACCCTTATTTATTAACGCTTAATTATATCTATTACGCTTATTACTAACGTAAACCGGTGGGGAAGCCGGGTGCTAATGCACCCCAAAGAAGGCGCCCTGTGGTGTGGTAATCCCCGCTCCTTATTTCAAATTACGGGCAGTTCAGGGGAGAACCTCGCCTTCCTCATGCACAAGTTCACGTGATGAGCTATGTATTAGTCTTCACAAATCCGATGATTTGGCCTAGATTAGAAGGCTTTACGCCTTGAAATAAACAGGGGAGGTCTAGTAGCTGAGCTGGAAGACGAATCACTCGCCGATTCGGCGGCAGAAGCCCTCAAGCAACACAAGAAAACAATAAACCTTTGTAAAACGTGTAAACGTGTAAAAAAAAATCTAAAAATCGTCGGGACGCAGCGCGCCCGGTCGCAACGTAAGAAATCCAAATGTCATCCCACGACAGCGCCATAGACTCGCCCGGCTGCCGCGCGCGCGCCCGCGATACCAACCAACTCGATCGGTCGGATGCACAACCGCGTCGGACACGCACTCGGGAGTGAAAAAAAAATAAAACGTCACAGTACCCCCGTCCTCACGAAAGAATTCCCACAGGGAATTCGGCGGATGTCCTCATCCGGATACACCGTCTTACTACAGGATCCTGTTCACCTTGGCTTCATTGCAAGCAATGCACGACCCATTTGGGGCGCGACCTACGGCGCACAGGGGACCAAAACCACCTGCCCAACCACGGGATTAATCTGTCCGAAGAGAATTAGTAACATTTTCATTCGAACACACTGTTTTACGATCGGCCCAGAACACCTTGGCTTCATTGCAAGCAATGCACGACCCATATGGGGTGTGGCCTACGGTGCAAAGGGGTAACCCAAATCACCTACCCAACCTCGCGATCCATCTCCGAGAATAAAATTACCAATATGTCCATTCGAACACACTTTATGACAGGCCCAGAGCACCTTGGCTTCATTGCAAGCAATGCACGACCCTTTTGGGGCGCGGCCTACGGTGCACATGGAATCAAAACCACAAGATCAACACGTGACCAATCTTCCAATACGAACTCGCCACCTGAAGAACTACAAAGTCGGACCCTCCTTGAAGTCCTTGATATGCCATTTACCAATATTTTTGCCCCGAATGTCCTCCAACTCAAAAACCAAAGGCGATAGCTTCCTAACGATTCGGCAACGCTCATACTTCGGGGCCAATTTGCTGGTAAAATATTTTTTAGCATCGCTCAAACGGTAAGTGCGTTTCCATACGTAATCTCCCACCTTTAAATTCAACGGCCGGCGACGACGGTTATAATACCTAGCATTTCTCTCATGTGCTTTAGTCAACTCCTTCCTGACCCGATCGAATATCGGCTTCAATTCGCCCATCTGAACAGCATAATCGTCGCGCGACGCAAAAATAATTTCGTCAATAATTTCAGTGTTCGCATAGACACTTCCATCCGTTACAGCCTCGCGGCCGTGAACAAGCAGGAAAGGGGAAAACTTCGTGGTTTCATTCACAGCAGAGTTAAGGGCAAATTGTATCTTTGGGATGTTCACGTCCCACGTACGATGGTCTGAGCCAACTAGAGAAGAAATAGCGGTAATTACAGTGCGATTGTAGCGCTCAACGGTGTTCACCTGGGGGCAATAGACAGGACTAAAATGGACTTGCGGTATTTTATATTTTGAAAACAACGCTTGTACCTCTTGTCCCGTAAATTGAGGGCCGTTGTCTGCGAGAAGAGTTTGAGGTACGCCGTGGGTGAGAAAGACATGATCCTCTAGCCTTTGCGCAATTACTTTGCCGGTAGCCCGCCTCAAGGGAAACAGTAAACAATACTTAGAGAAGACACACACGACGACCAGCAGGAAGGTATTCTGAGAACGAGAAAGGGGCAAAGGGCCCACCAAGTCGATGCTTATACACTGAAACGGGCGCGAACACACTTTCGGACTTCCCATAAATCCCGGCGTAGATAAGTTGGAATGTTTGTAGGCCTGACAGATATCACACTTAGAGACGTAATCTACTATGTCTTTATACATCCCGGGCCAGTAATAGCGCAACCCAATTCGTTTATGTGTCTTCGCTATTCCTAGATGGGCGGACCTCGGATCAGAGTGATTCTCTTTTAACACGGAATCGCGCTGTTCCAAAGGCACCACCTCCTTCCATTCAAAATCCTTAGCTAAAACATTCTTACTCCGAGTATAACGATACAACCGGTCGCCCAATACCTGGAAGTTAGGACAAGACTGGGGGCTCTGCAGACAACGCTGAAAGACATTTGCAAACCATGGATCCTGAGCGGGAGTTGAGATCTGAGCGACAGGCACGGCTCGAGACAGCGCATCCGGAACGACATTCTCAGAGCCCTTGCGATGTTCAATCGTAAAATTGTACGGGGATAGCCTGCAACCCCAACGCTCTAATCTCCCGGAGGGATTTTTAAGGTTAAGAAACCATTTTAAGCTAGCGTGGTCTGTGATAATCTTAAAAGGCTTGCTGCCCTCCAGATACGGTCGAAAATGTTCCACGACATGAACAACGGCGAGCGCCTCCTTCTCTGTCGCAGAATAGTTCCGTTCCTGAGCATTCAAGGAACGGCTACAATAAGCAACCGGGTGTTCCTGACCGTCCAAAACCTGCGTAAGCATTCCACCTAACCCGTGCTCGGAGGCATCAGAGTGTACCACAAAAGGCCGGGAAAAATCCGGGCAAGCCAAGACTGGTGCAGAAGTAAGGGCATTCTTCAACTCGTCGAACGCTTCCTGAGTCTTAGAGTTCCACTCGAAAGGAGGGGCACTCTTACGGGACGACGTCAACGCATTTAAAGGACCAGCCACATCACTAAAGTTCCGGATGAAACGTCGGTAGTACGAAGCAGTTCCTAGGAACCGCTTGACATCCTTGCGGCAAGTAGGGGTAGGGAAATCGACGATAGAACGGATCTTCTCTGGATCAGTTCGGAGGCCCTTGTCATCCACCACGTACCCCAAATACCTCAACTGCCTACGGAAGAAACAACACTTCGCCAAATTGACGGTTAAGTTTGCGAACTTTAATCGCTCCAGAACTCTCCCCAAGAGTTCCAAGTGTTCCTCAAAGGAGGAACCCAAGACGACGATATCGTCTAAATAAATGAAAATTTTACTGCCGAATTCCGGGCCGAACAACCGGTCCATAAGACGTTGCTGGGTCGCCGGCGCAGAAGTCAAGCCAAAACACATACGTTTAAAATGATAAAGCCCGCGGCCAGGAACAGTGAACGCGGTTTTTTCCTTGGACTCTTCACCTAAAGGAATTTGCCAAAAGGCGGACTTCAAATCGATGGAAGAAAGAAATTTACAATCTCGAAGCTGATCGAGAATGTGAGTAATGTAGGGCAGAGGGTACGCATCGTGCTTAGATACTTCGTTGAGCTTTCGGCTATCCAAACAAAATCGCCACTCGCCATCAGCCTTAGGCACCATGGTGACAGGATTGTTCCACGGACTATTACTTTCCTCCACGATATCCATGCGAATCATTTCGTCTAACTGTCGATTCAACTCAACCAGCTTTTCAGGAGATAACATGTAATAGCGTTGCTTAATAGGTGACGAACTTCCAGTGTCTATGTGATGCGTAATAAGGTGCGTACACCCTAAGCCTCGGCACTCCGCAGAAATGCCCTCGTACGACTTAAATATTTCGTCAGCTCGACGCCTCTGATCAGCTGACAAGGAATCATAAGGATGAAGACAATTAACAGCAGACACAGGCATCGGAGCCTGTTCCGGTTTTATCATAGATACAGCTTTCCGACGCACTAACAAATCCAATACATCAGGGGCTATACCAAACGCCTTCCAGAAATTTATTCCCAAGATCATACAAGTAATCCCAGGAATCACGTAAAATTTAATCACCCGGGTCTGCCTCTCCACCGTAACCGGCAAATGCATATAACCGATGACGGGTGAAGTAGACCCATTCGCCGTAACAATATATCGGAAATCTTCACTATCGTGAATGGTTGCCGATTCACGTAACATTTCAACATCACGTCCGACAATAGAAACTTCGGACCCCGAATCGAGCAATCCATGGAATGGTAAATCATAAATAGAAATTTTAAGGAAGGGTCGAGAGTCCGACTCTTGGGTTTGGGGACGAGCCGCCGCAACTCTATTAGACGCAAAAAATAATCGAACAAACTCCAACCATTGCCTCCACTCGGAAGGGTTAAAATGTGTCTGAGGGGAGCGAATCAATTTGCGGCGACCCTGACCCACTAGTTTTTTGGATTGGAATGGGCAGAATCATTCGGTTGCCCGGAAGAAGTGGAAGGGTTACATTGAGGACAGTTCCGTAAAGTCACATCCTTGAGACCACAGCGGTAACAGATTAAAGCAGGCGGAGCCGAACATTCCGCTAAGTTATGAGTGGAGGTACGGCAGCGGACGCAAAACTTCCCGGTTTCAACAGCAGAAGTCCTAGACGGTTTTCCGCCCTTGTAGGCCAAGTCGGGAGCCAAAGTTTTGACAACCCTTGAGGGTTCTATAAAGAGTTCTGATCGCTCACGAGCCCGCTCCAGCAACCGGCAACTGCTTTTTAACTCAGCCCAGCTAGAAATAGACTGCAAGGCTAACTGGGTCGAATAAAACGGGCGAATATTAAAACTGACAATACTAAGCTTCTCCTCCACCGACATCGGCTTAGTTAACCGAGAGAAATAATTTTCCATCACACTCAAATAGTTCACGATAGTTTCATCGGGCCCCTGAGTGCGCGAACGGATCTCCATAGACAACCGCTCATCAAAATCATGAGGCAAATATTCCTCCATCAAAATCCTCCGGAGTTGAGGCCAATCATCAACTTGAGCCCTAACTCCACGATACCAACACAGAGCCTCATCCACAAACAATTCAGCTGCCGAATCAAACAGCTTACTCTCACGAATGCCCCTAGAGATACACAACTCCTCTAATCTTTGCAGGAAAGCCCGCACACACGTCCTACCGTTATATTTGAGATTCAAAGAGGCCATGGAATGATTCCGATCTCCTAACACACGTAAGACTTCCTCTACGCCCAGGGGTTCGCTAACAGGCCGAGTCACTGAACCACTTTTAAAAGTGTTGAACATAGTGTCCATTTTGGTCAAGTATATGTTTAAATGTTCAGATAATTCTAAATGAGTCTTTGAGTCCGCATCTTTAGAAGGTGTTACTCGAGTCAGTCGATGGTAAATATGGTGACACAAAGCCTGAATACGATTCATTTTTTTAAGAGTTAAAGGTTTCGCAGCAAACAAAGAGCTCAACTCGGTCATTTTCCCCCTCAACAAGAGTAATTCCGCTGACACATCACCGCTAAAATCCTCAATTTCATCTGCAGACATATCCCGAGCGAGCTCACGTATCTGTTTCCTCAACTCATTTACATTTGCTCCGGGTTCCGCATATCGAATTCGTACCTCATACGTGAGCTCGTCCTGGTGCAATAAGTTATAATTAATAGGTCTATCTTCCATAGTGCAATTAATAGCCTACTCTCAGGCACAACGTCAGTACATCAAATTATATTAAAGGTTGTCGACCCTTAAACCAAATCCAACAATTCACCACGTAGAAGAAGGGTTGTCGACCTACTTTCCAAGGAGCAGCAGATCCTTGAAATGATATAAAGCGTATCCTTATTGTCCCTGTTCGGGCGCCAAAATTGTCATGGTAGTCCCGCGAGCGGGCTAAATAAAACAAATTAAATTTTAATATCTCGTATATTTCCACTTAGCTACTTCCAGGCACACTCAATTGCCAAAACACAAAAATTTAAGTACTAAGGTTTAACCGTGACAATTATGGAACCTTTAGACTAGTAACCAAAACTGTAACAACAAAATTTCTAAACGGTAAAACCGTAAAAGTAAACAAAAATCAAGAAGTAAAATTCTTGATTACGTTGAAAGTATCTCAACAAAAAAAATAAGTTGGGACGGAACGCCGGTCGACAACCCTTATTTATTAACGCTTAATTATATCTATTACGCTTATTACTAACGTAAACCGGTGGGGAAGCCGGGTGCTAATGCACCCCAAAGAAGGCGCCCTGTGGTGTGGTAATCCCCGCTCCTTATTTCAAATTACGGGCAGTTCAGGGGAGAACCTCGCCTTCCTCATGCACAAGTTCACGTGATGAGCTATGTATTAGTCTTCACAAATCCGATGATTTGGCCTAGATTAGAAGGCTTTACGCCTTGAAATAAACAGGGGAGGTCTAGTAGCTGAGCTGGAAGACGAATCACTCGCCGATTCGGCGGCAGAAGCCCTCAAGCAACACAAGAAAACCATAAACCTTTGTAAAACGTGTAAACGTGTAAAAAAAAATCTAAAAATCGTCGGGACGCAGCGCGCCCGGTCGCAACGTAAGAAATCCAAATGTCATCCCACGACAGCGCCATAGACTCGCCCGGCTGCCGCGCGCGCGCCCGCGATACCAACCAACTCGATCGGTCGGATGCACAACCGCGTCGGACACGCACTCGGGAGTGAAAAAAAAATAAAACGTCACAATCCCTGATTTATGAATTTATTCCGGAAAATGCGAAGTTCCCGCAAAAACGAAGTTGCGGGAAACTCTAGTCTTTATTAAAACGAAATACCGGCTGCCTGAAAAATATGAGCCTACATAAAAATATATTTATTAAGAGCGTGTATCCCTACTGAGCTGGCAACGTCGCATTTTTGGTAATTTTTTGCGATTATTTCACAGAAAATGAATGAAAGTTTCAATTGTCCGTCTGTAGTGCACTTCATTTTGAGTGTATTAATGTGTCTAATGCAATGATTAATCGTGATGGACTTTTATTTTCGTATTAAAGGGATAAAATACTATATCTCGTTTAATAAGAAAATAAACGTCCATCACGATCAATTATTGCATTAGACACATTAATACACTAAAAACGAAGTACACTACAGACGGACATTTGAAACTTTCATTCATTTTCTGTGAAATAATCGCAAAAACCACTAAAAATGCGACGTTGCCAGCTCAGTAGGGATGCACCCTCTTAAAGTAAGGGCGTCATACACTTATGATAAAATATTATTGCGTACGCATACGAATAAAATAAATCGAACAAATTTACGCCCCCGTAGGATAAAATTATCGGTATGACATTTTGCGTTTATTTCTTTTTATCTCTTTTAATAACAGGATAGAGGATGAACATACTGAATATATTTGTACATGTAGGTATGCGTACACTTTGTTTAATTAAAACGCGTAGGTTTCGACGACACGGTTGGCAGAGACCCTGCCTGCGAAGCAAGCGTCCCGGGTTCGAATCCTGGTAAGGGCATACCTATATTTGTGTGATGACCACGAATATTTGTTCGTGAGTCATGGATGTTTTCTATCTATATAAGTATGTATTTCTCTATATAAGTATGTATATCGTTGTCTAGTACCCATAATACAAGCCTTACTAGCGCTTACTTTGGGACTAGGTCAATTTGTGTGAATTGTTCCCTGATATATATTTATAATATTTATTTATTTAGGTTGCTATAGTCCATTCCTATGGATTTTAACGCTTGTGTAAACAAAAAAGTCCCCCAAATTCATATAATAATTCAATATAATAATCGTAATGCGATTGTCATAAAATGTCGTGAAACTTTCATTACATTCGATTTTTTTTTATGTGAATAGGAAGGCAAACGAGCAAGTGGGTCACCTGATGGTAAGCGATCACCACTGCCCATAGACACCCGCAACCCCGGAGGGATTGCAGATGCGTTGCCAACCTAGAGGACTTAGATGAAATGCCTCTTGTGCCCGTAATGTCCCCGGCTGTCTTACTCTCCACACCGGAACACAGCAGTGCAAGCACTGCTGCTTTGCGGCAGGATTAGCGAGTAAGATGGCGGACCGGATATTTTTTAATAATGAAAACGTGTTGTTCTTGTAACCCGCCATTTTTGTAAACCATTTTCGCCATTCAGCTGTCAAATAGATTTTTAGGGTGTCAGAACTAAAATGCAAAAATGACGGCAAATTCAAATATTGCGTCCTCTTTGTCAACTGAATTTTATAAGCTTGGATCATTCGAGAACGAACATGTCAGCTCCAAATGTCTATTTTAATGGATTTTATTAAATCATATAGGTACTTAACTAGCTGTTGCCAGCGACTTCGTCTGCAAAGAATTCGTTTATCGCTATCCCGCGGAAACTACGCAATTTTCCGAGATAAAAAGTAGCCTATGTGCTATTCCAGACTTTTCTCTATCTATGTGCCGGATTTCATCCAGATCCGTTGGGCCGTTATGGCGTGATTGAGTAACAAACAAACATCCATCCATCCATCCATACTTTCGCATTTATAATATTAGTTAGATTAAATAATAAACAATGTATTTATGGCGTATTATTTCTTTAGAATACACGCCACAACCATAAAAATGTTACGTAATAAAGTGTATACTAAACTTTAACAACAAATTTCCCACGAGTGGCCTAAACCCAAATATTGTGTAAGACCATTACCTACCGCACGTGTCAAGTGTGAAGGTTGGCTGGGGAAAGTTCGGCGGGCAATAAGGCCGCCTCCACAGTAACTGTTTACAGTATAACATAATGTTATGACTTCTCATTACACAGTAAGAAGTAAATAATAATACATACATACATAAATATCGTCACGCCTATTTCCCACAGGGGTAGGCAGAGACTACTTTGTTCCACTTGCTATGATCCTGACATACCTCTTTCGCTTCATCCACAATCATCAATCTCTTCATACATGCTTGTCGGTTTCGGGTACTCTTGACCTGGCCTTTTTCCAAAACGTCCCCAATTTGATCATCGCACGTCCGCCTAGGCCTTCCCTTAAATAATAATGGGACATTACATTATACTATCTATACTATCTATTGACGACCGGATGGCCTAGTGGTTAGAGAACCTGACTATGAAGCTTGAGGTCCCGGGTTCGATCCCCGGTCGGGGCAGATATTTGTATGAAAAATACTAATGTTTATTCTCGAGTCTTAGGTGTTTAATATGTACCTATTTAAGTATTTATATTTATCTTTATAAGTATGTTTGAGTTATCTTGTGTATTCATGATTGAGTCTCGTAGTTTCATGTTCAAAATTACCAGTCTATTGTTAATTCCTCTATGGTTTCAAGCGACTCAAGACTAGTATTATGAAGCGAGCCTAACTCCAAACCGGATACTACTTTCACTGGCATTATGAAATATCAACCGCAATATAACTTATAATATAATAACTAAGGGGATTTTATAACATAACATAATAGGGTTATAAGCCACTGGCTATTAGGAGAAAGGTTATATTATTATGTTTTATGGTTATTGATTTCGTAACGTTTGTAACTGCCATGTTGGTGTGTGCAAAGATATACATAGAGCGTACCAGTTTCTTCTCCGCGCAGATGGTAAAGGCCCATCGAGGATACGGGCAGCAAGCAACCCAACACTATTTTGATTCCCGTTACCACCTATACGCCTACAATCATGCTATACGTGGCCTTTAGGTCTTGTTACCTTGCGCTCTGTCTACCCCGTGGGGAATAAAGTTGTGATTTATGTAGGTACGTATGTATGAGTTTTGTATAGAGACTGGGCCGAGTTTTGTGCCACTGAGTATACAACCTTATTATTGTGACAGTAAAGTTATCTACATGCTTTTCTGCAAATTTGCGCGAATCCAAACAATTACCTGTCGTTTTTGTATCTTTTGTAAATCTCTAAGACTACTAACTCCATCTATCGTCAAAAAAAGTTCTGATCAAAGAATAGCGTAAACGCCACACGTCACCGGCAAAATGTTTCACTCCAATTCGCAAATGAGTCGTTTTCAAAAAAAATGTACATACCTAGTTATGAAATATCAAAGGAATCAAGAAATTTTTACTTCTTGATTTTTAATGTTTACTTTTACGGTTTTACCGTTAGAAATTTAATTTCTAAACGACACTGAAAATTAGAACACATAGAAAAATCCGAAAAGTAAATCAGGTGACCTGCTATGGGTGGTGTGGGGGTATAGCACGCGTCACGGAATGACGAGGACCCGGGTTCGATTCCCGGTCATAGCATTACTTTTCGGATTTTTATGTTTTAATTTTCAGTGTTGTTTAGAAATTACATAGTTAAGGGCTTAATTACAACTTAATTCGTTTGCCTTCCTATTCATATAAAAAATAAATAATAATAATAGATTTTTTTGAGTTACGACAGTTTCACCTTTAAGTATTCCATTGCAATAAGGTTGAAAATATCGTAACACAACGGAATCAATTAACTTTTGTTTTAATTAAGGCCCTTAACTATGTAAGTAGGTAGGTAAAGAGATATTGTATTGTATTTTATAGCACATGTGTTTTGAAAACGACTCAAATATTAAGCATTCATTTGGAATAGAACGTCTTTTGCAGCGTCCAGCGTTAGTCTCTATAAATACAGGTAAAGCCCGACCAGGAAAATAAGAACCCGCTGTACCACTCTGTCGCAGTGAGCCACCGCTGCACTTTTCAAGGAAACCACTGTGACGTGTATTGTAATATGGTTCTACTGCGTGTTCTTATTTTCCTGGTCGGGCTTTACCTGTATTTATAGAGACGTTAACGCTGGATGCTGGTCGGGCTTTACCTACCCGTTCATAAAGATTGCACATCGGTCTTAGTTACATAAACGGATAACTCACGTATAAAAGTCGAGTAAGGCTCGACATGTTTCGGACTAATTCGTTGTCCTTCCTCAGACCACCACTCAGAGTGTGTGTCTGTGTAACTATAATTGAATCGGTAGTTTCATGTCGATTACACATCGGTCTTTTTAGCCAATTTCGGCTTCGTAGAGCGTTGTCTCGCTCTAACTTACGAGACGCCAATTGTCTCTTTCCAAGGACAATCTATTTGGCCGGGTTCTGTATATACATACTTACGAATGTTTGTTCTCGAGTCTTGGATGTTTAATATGTATTTAAGTATGTTCGCGAGGAACTTAATGAAAACTTGACTTTTGATATTAAAAATATATAATTCCTTTGCACATACAATAGCTCGACACAATCTTAGAAAAATCCATTGACAAGTAGTCATTTGACACATTTGTTATTCTTCTTCTGCATTTGAATCGGAACACCTTGAAAGACGAGCAAAGAGGCGCCAACAAAGTATGTATTTTTCTATATCTATTTGACGACGCGGTTGGCCTAGTTGGTAGTGACCCTGCCTGCGAAGCAATCGTCCTGGGTTCGAATCCTGGTAAGGCTTCGATCAAGAATAAACTAGATGTCAGGTCGACGCAAAAACTACGCCTCGACAAATAACGCCTCACTTGTGGGGTGAGCCTCTATTTTGTTTAGTCCCATCCAAACACCGCCAATGTAAACACGTTTCAGAATGCCGCAGTGTGCGTTCATAAACTGCAAAAATAATTACCATAAAAGCAATTTATCTTGACGTGTCTCACTTTCGGCAGAATAATACATACTTTCAGCTTTAAAACAACAAATAATATGAAAATTCGAGCAAAATGACCCATTCTAAAAGTACACTGCCCACGAAAAGTACGCGCGTGTTTGGCCAAGGTTGGGCCAATACACACGCGCCAACTTTATGTTTAACAGAATAGTAGATGCATAGAGTAGATTTTTATAGTAAGAATTTTAATTTATTATATCATATTACCAGAACTAAAAAATGCTATAACACTGCCTTCGATCAACAATATTTGCCGTTAATTGCAGATTCACGTCAAATACGAATATAATATTAGCAGTGCCCTTACAGGGTTTGATCTTGTATCCTGGTATCTTGCATCAAAGCTAATAAATGTCTTGTCTTGTCTAAAACAATACCAACAATAAAATAAGTATATATTAATCCTAGCTAAAATACATAAATATTGGCGTCTACCTCTTTTCACATGGAATACTTACAATGGTTTAATCAGATCATAGCATAGTGAGTGTTAAAAATTAGAAATGTTGTCAATTTGATTAAAGAAAGAAATAAATAAATACATAAAAATAAACATCTTGGGACAAATTACACCAATTGACCCAGTCCCAAACTAAGCAAAGCTAAATGTAGGTAATTTTGAATTTTGATATTTACTAATCACTTAGTTAACTTAATTTACTTAATTGTCTATAAGAACATTTCATTTCATATCAATATTTGTATTTGTAAATTTGTTTGCGTTATAAATTTCTGTCAAATAAAAAATGTCTGTCGTATATAGTTGCGACTCCATTGTTAGCCTGTTCCTAGAATTACATTTTTTTAAAACGAAGGTGGTTCTTTTATTTATCGAACGCTTACCGTCGTCTCGTTTTATCTATTTGGATCTTTGTTGCTTAGACTTAAGGTTCATTTTAAGTTAATTTAGAAGGCAAAACAGATATAGCTATAAGTATAAGCGACAAGGCCACTTTTTCGCTTTGATTTTGTATGGGACCTTAAATCTAGTTGTATTCTTGATCGAAGTGGTAAGGGCATATATTTGTGTGATGAGCACGAATATTTGTTCCTAAGTCATGGATGTTTCTATCTATATAAGTATGTATATCGCTGTCTAGTACCCATAACACAAGCCTTACCAGCGCTTACTTTGGGAATAGGTCAATTTGTGTGACTTGTTCCCAAATATTTATTTATATTTATATAAGTATCCGTTGTCTAGTGCCCATATTACAAGCTTTGCTTAGTTTGGGGCTAGGTCAATTGGTGTCAATTGTCCCAAGTTATTTATTTATTTACTAGCTGTTGACAGCGACTTCGTCTGCAAAGAATCCGTTTATCGCTATCCCGCAGGAACTACGCAATTTTCCGGGATAAAAAGTAGCCTATGTGCTATTCCAGACTTTTCTCTATCTATGTGCCCAATTTCATCCGGATCCGTTGGGCCGTTCTGGCGTGATTGAGTAACAAACAAACATCCATCCATCCATACTTTCGCATTTATAATATTAGTTAGATTTATTTATACCGTCCGCCTCTTTCCCACAGGGGTAGGCAGAGACTACTTTGTTCCACTTGCTACGATCCTGACATACCTCTTACATACATACATACATCACGTCTTTATCCCTTACGGGGTAGACAGAGAATAATGCAACAAGATCTAAAGGCCACGTTTAGCATTATTGTGGGCGTATAGGTGGTAAGGGGAATCAAGCCGATAATCTAACTAACCGATATTATCATAACATCCGATACATTATTAAAAGTATACTTACATCCGATTTCATCGAAGAACTTCGACTTATGTCCACTGAGTTCATATTTAACTTCATCTATCTCACTCAGTTTCACGGGCACTTCTATTTGATTGTTTTTATCATCACTAATGTCACCCTGGGCCTTATTATCACTTTCATCAGCATCATGAGCCTTATTGTCATTAATATTAAGCACACCAGGCCTATTACTGGCCGATTTATATTTCAAGTTCTTCAACTGTCCGTTCTCATCTAAAATAGTTATGTCTTCATAATGATTCACCGTATCAGTATCTTTGCCGATATTTTTAAGTGTTTCCGCATTAAATCTACTTTCACTTAAAAGCCTCGAGATCACATTACTATTGGCATTTAGCAAGTTCTTAGATGCGAATAGATTTTCGTTCACCACGTCCGTTATTTCACTGCATTTCATTAAAACAATTAAATAAAATAGTGCTGCTACACTAGATGTTTTTATTGCAATCATACTTTCTTTTTCTAAATCATCCGTATCACTGACGCACTTTCTTTCGTTCCAATATTCAAATTTGAAAACACTGGCCAGTTATTGTCCCTTTAATTTAAAAAGCTAAGAATACTGGCCGCAGACACTTTAATCGTATACCGTATTGTTCCGAATTCAAACACTTGACTCGTTTCCAAAATCACTGTTCGATATTTAAAAAGCGAAAGTGCGCTTGCTATCCCGCCGGCCACTCGAGTGACGAAAATCGACCGACAAAGAGTAAAGAGACGAGTTTGGAGAAATGTAGTTTACATAACTACTTATTGTAAGTGGGTACAGTACAATACTTCAACAATTTGACCATACCATAACTTGGAGCATTAAAGCCTACCGGAGAGGTCAACGACAGGCCCTCCGTTAACAATCCACGTGCAACTTTTATTCCTATCAATAACTTACTATAATTGGTACCAAAAACCGAGGCAACTTTGGACTGCAGGCGACCTTTGATGACGAACTTACTTTTTTTTTTAATGTGAATAGGAAGGCAAACGAGCAAGTGGGTCACCTGATGGTAAGCGATCACCACTGCCCATAGACACCCGCAACCCCGGAGGGATTGCAAATGCGTTGCCAACCTAGAGGACTTAGATGAAATGCCTCTTGTGCCCGTAATTTCCCCGGCTGTCTTACTCTCCACACCGGAACACAGCAGTGCAAGCACTGCTGCTTAGCGGCAGGATTAGCGAGTAAGATGGTGGTAGCGATCCGGACGGATCTTGCACAAGGCCCTACCACCCGCAAAAGGGGTAACTACAATACAGCTATTGGGGCACTTTGGTAGTTTATTAATTGCTATAAAATCGGTATTCGAAATATTAAATCGCAATCGAATATTTAATCGGTAATCGCGGTTCACATCCCGTTTATAATATTTCTAATGAACTTAACCGTGAATCATTAAAAACTCTTAAAATCGGTATTGTCCATGCGGTGAATGTCTGACATGTAGGTGAAAAGAAGATTAATGAAGACATCGTTGGGAGCAGCACGGCTAGTATGTACGAATGCGTGCGAGATAAATAACCCGTCTCTTTCTAGCACGAACAGTAAGAAGATGGGTGTTCTATCTCGCGCGCGACTCAGCGCCCGTGTGGGCTCCCGCGCTAGCCGTGCAGTAAAAGCGAATAGAAATGAGTAAGTTGCGGGTGGTAGGGCCTTGTGCAAGGTCCGTCCGGATCGCTACCAACATCTTACTCGCTAATCCTGCCGCTAAGCAGCAGTGCTTGCACTGCTGTGTTCCGGTGTGGAGATTAAGACGGCCGGGGAAATTACGGGCACAAGAGGCATTTCATCTAAGTCCTCTAGGTTGGCAACGCATCTGCAATCCCTCCGGGGTTGCGGGTGTCTATGGGCAGTGGTGATCGCTTACCATCAGGTGACCCACTTGCTCTTTTACCTTCCTATTCACATAAAAAAAAAAGTTTACACTTTCTTATAGTTTTGTTTGTATTACTTTGTGTTATTGTCTACGCGCATGTATGAAGAGATGATGAATGTGGGTGACCCCTGTAGCGACACTACTGCCATCTAGTTGGCCTCTACATAATTACTATGACGCACGAGTAGCCAGCGCCAGATCTAATGACAGCTCTAGTGACAGCTGTCACATCGTTCTACATTGCGCTAACGAAGTTTCTCAACGGGGTGCGAGTCGGGTTACCTTCGCGTGTGGTCAAGAGCTGCGGTTCGTTTTTGGATCCGTCCGAGGGGAAGAGCAGTGCTTGGTCCGGTGCACCCTGGGCTTCGGTTAATGATCTCCTGGCGGTCTCCGTGGGATATCATTGTCCGTTGGCTAAGAGCCCGACAGGGGGGGAGGGGGTCGTTTGACCGTGTTCTACCGTACAACGTTGCCGACATTTTTATGTCACAAGATTTTTGAATACTGTATTTTTTACTTTGACACTGGCGAAATCATCGCATCGATCGATGGGGCCATATTATTAAAAGAAGAAGAAGAAGTTTCTCAACACGCATGCATAAACACAACTTCCAACTCTCTTCCTTCGGACTTCGGTTCCCAGGCATAACATCCGCCTGGAGAGAGATCTCTCTATTGTGGCACTCCCCATACCCCGGTTTACGTATGCAACAGAATGGGTTTGCTACCTCAAACCTTGATGTCTCTGGCAAAGACTTCTTTCTCATTTGCATTCACCAATTTAGAAATGATGCTGTCAACTAATAAAAAAAAGTATCGCGTCCGATTTGTCTATTGTTGTATCGGCATTAACAACTGAAGACCGAAAATCACGTTCAAAATAAATGCTGACCTTTGGGTTTTGTTTTATCTCCAATATAATCAGAATACTTATTAACTTATCTAGTTTATTAAGGCTTAAATCCTTATCAATTTAGTAGAGTATTTTTATCGTGATATTAAATTATAATCGTACCTCCTTTGAAGGTTTACGTAACCGCCGAATAAAAGAACAAGACCTGAAGGCCACTTTAGCATGATGTTCACCAAAAAGTTTGAAAAATGTACCGTTTGACAACCAATTCATTTGACAGACAGGGGTATCAAAATAGTGATGGGGTTTCACCCATTCCCTTTGTATAGTTGTAAGTGGAAGAAAATATTCTTTACCCTTTACTTACCCCTGTAGGAGAAAAGCGTGACGATATATACATATGTAAGGCTTAACTTTTGTAGTTTGTTGTTCTTATTATTATTATTTATTATTATTATTATTATTATTTATACATTTTAATGTCTCTCCTATGCTAGGAGGTTAATTTTTGCGCGGGCCTAAGCCAAGCGCTTGTCAATTTTTTTTTTTTTTTTTTTTTTTTTTAATGTAACTATACCTACTTATATTGAGAGAAATTTGCGTACTATGCGGCATGTATTCAGAATTACAGCTCTTTGTAAAAGAGTGTAAGTGGATGAATGTATGTTTAGTGTGCGGAGGCTTGCATGGAGTGATTTTGGTATGACGCCTGTCGTGGAGAGTATGATGGGAATTGTTCTAACAGTACGGACTTGCCACTGTGTTTTGATTTCTATTGAGAGGTCGGTGTATTTGGCTATTTTTTCTGTGTGAGTGTTCTGTAGGTTGTGTGTATTGCAGATGGCAATGTCAATTAAATATACTATTTTTTCTCTTTTGTTTAGAATGGTGATGTCTGGTCTATTGCAGTGGATGGTTTTATCAGTCATAATAGTTCGGTCCCAGTATATCTTATAGTCGTTATTTTCTATTACTGTCTGGGGCTGGTATTTGTAGTAAGGGATTATTTTTATAGTAAGGGATTATAGTTATTATTATTATTATTACCACCATGACGTCTTAATGCGTGCTATGTTCTATTCAGCGTAAGAGATACAGTTATGCAGCCATAATAGCTCTGTCCTTTACGCTGAATAGAACATGGCACGCATTTAATACGTCATGGTAAGGCCCCTGTAAGTAAACATAATACATTTATAACCTCTTATCTACCAGTGCTTGTCAAGCTATCAACAAAACAACACTCCTATCTTGTTGTTGAATAAAATATTATTTTAGTGCATAATGTTGAAAAATCCGTTCTACCAATACGGTTCGCCCGATCTCCAGTTGCCAGTCAATTTGAATTTCAGTGAATTTATATTAAACAAACTCATAGAATTCAAGGATAGAACTATTGTAAGTATACATATAGATATAGTACGCAAACCAATTGGATGACTGTGGTGTCCGATTTTTTTTTCGACAAATGTTTGACAACCAATTCGTTTGACAATCCTTTAATATCTGCTAAAATGCTGGTAAAACAAACAAAGCGAACATAAATCACGTCTTTATCCCTTACGGGGTTGACAGAGCCTAAGGCAACAAGACCTAAAGGCCACGTTTAGCATGATTGTGGGTGTGTAGGAGGTGGAAAGGGGAATCAAAATAGTATTATGGTACCAATTATACCAGTGTCTATATTGCGAGGTAGATAAGTCTACATTACATACATATACATACACCAATCACGTATTTAACCCTCACGGGCTAGACAGAGTCTAAGGTGACAAAGACCGGCCACGTTTAGTAAGATTGTGGGCGTAGGTGGAAAGGAAAATCAAAATAGTGATGGGTAGCTAGCCGCATCGCCTAAACGTCATGATCTCTACGCTCCCAGCATGGTAGTCTAGTAGAATTACGTAGGTTCCTAGTGATAATGATTATCATATCAGATGACATAACTACTTAAGTCTTCTAATCATAGTGCAATTAAATGTTATTCTGATAAGATTGCAAATAAATTCCTTACAGCGCCACAAACATAATACAGTGGCTTAACTATAGGGTGGCAGGGCTGGCAAAATGCCAGGGGTCCTCAGCTCTACGGGGCCCCGAACTGGCTTGGCCTTGAGCGCAGAAGGGAAGATGATGCACTTCTTTATAGTGAGGAAGGGCATCTGATGAATTTGCCGCGGGCCCCTGACGTTGTATCTACAACAACAAATACTAAAATTAAAACAATAATGATAATAATTAAGGGGCTCCCATACAAAAGAGTATTTCTAGTACGGAACCCTTCGTGCGCGAGTCCGACTCGCACTTGCCCGGTTTTATTTATACCTATTATGCTTAAGTGCCTATTTAATGTGTTGTGGTGATGATGCCAGGGTAATGACCTGAGAGTGAGATGGAGCGTGCGACACAAAATTTGAAATTCGAATTTCTGAGTAGATCAATGATTGGGCCTTAAATCGAGCGCCTATTCAAAAACTCAAGCAAATTCCCTTCGCAGGTGAACGCCATTACAGATGAAACGATAACATACGGCGAAATAGCGCAGCAGTCGATGAATATAGCCGTCTCGCTCAGCCAACTAGGTGTTGGAAAGGGACAGACTGTAGCAATATGCTCCGAGAACAGGTCCGAGTTCTGGAGTGCTGTCGTTGGTTCCATCTGTACGGGAGCCGTGTTTACAACTATCAATATGATGTATACTAAACGTAAGTATCATGTCCAGTCCGGTCAACATACGTCCCACTGCTGGGCACAGGTCTCTTCTCAGAAAGCTAAGCTTGGGCTATACTGCCCACGTAGACTGCACACACACCATTAAGTGTTTTCCTAGACCGAAAAGCTCTCGCTAAATTTCGAAGGCTTTGCTCATAAAATTCCGAAAAATTTAGAGGTGTGAGCTCGGTATTTGAACCCACTAACCTCTGTTAGACAGGCTGTCAAAGTAATGGGCTTTACATAAAATCTTGATAATATCATTATAAAGATAAAATCAAATAGTTACACTTGTACAGGAATCGTCCTCGTGAATTAATCTATATATTCTTGCAAAATTTCGAGTCAAACGCTAACAGACAGACACTAGACATGGCGGAGGACTTTATTTTATAATATGTAATGTATTCTATGCAAAAACAATCTGTTTCCAGACGAAATCACCCACGTAGCAGACATATCGAAGCCAAAATACATCATCTGCTCTCCTATGGCCTACAAAATGCACGAAAAAACCTTCAGGAGTCTGAAATATGTCAAGACTATCATAGTTTTTGGCGAAGACAGGCCAGCTAGCACCACATCGTTCAACGAGCTGGCGTCGCGCCACGTGGCGCCCGAGCAGTTCCGTGTGCCAGACGTGGACGGCACGAGGGACACGCTTTTCGTGCTGTACTCTTCTGGCACCACAGGACTGCCTAAGGGCGTTATGCTCACTCATCTGAATGTGCTGATATCTAGTTGCTCGTAAGTAGACTTCTGAAGAGACAAGCTTTCCTCAAATTGTTTTGGAATATTTCAGGAGTCAAAAGAAAGAAAGAAAGAAGACATTATTCTCTTTTGAAAGACACACAAATAGAGCATTGTATAAAAAAACACAATTGTATAAAAAAGAAACATAAAATACAGACATGAAAACAGATCATCAATGTATAATGAGCGTATCTTCGCAAAAGTGAAACGGTCGCTGGATCAGCATTATGCTTAGGCGTTTAACACCTGCAGCACTGATTTTCTGCCAGAACCATCTGTGACTCACGGTTGGTTGGCTGGGTTAGTTTGATCGCAGACCATTGTTATTATGGTTGTTTCTTGTAATTTTTGATTCACCCCCGTGACGCCGTACCCTATAAACATCGACTAACAATTTGTCAACCACAATTCAAGATTCTGAAAAACATTTGAGAGAGAAAGATGGAGACATATAATAATTTACTCACATTCCATACACATAGAGAAAAAAACAGTAAGTAGGTACATTTGGAAATATACAAATAAATAAAAAAATAATTTGATTCTAAAAGTTGTAGGTATTGACATGGTGTAAAACGGTCCTCACCTCGCATTGCGGCTAACACACAACGCTGATGATCTAATTTTCATGTCTGTGTTTTTTTTGTTATTTCATTTCTATAAAATTGTGTGTATGCTTATATTTGTGTCTTGCAAAAAGAATAAATGTCTTCTTTCTTTCTTTCTTTCAAACCTCAACGCCGCTTTTCATTGGAACTATTTGCTGGGATGTTCATTCAAATTAACTCAACTATAAGCTGAATTATTCTTGATCAATTTTAAAATTAATTAAAACATTGTAGATTTTTACTAGTAATGAAAGTGGACCCCGTCCCCGCCCATCCGTACGTCGTTCCAGGTTCGAATCCTGGCAGGGTCGCCATGTGACGATGGGCGTTGGGAGGCAACTAATAAGTCCAAGTTCCGAGTAAATATAGGGGCCTTACCATGACGTCCTAATTCCGACTTAGTTCAAGTTTTATCTGTCACTTTTAGTATCAATCTGACAGCGAGCGAACCTTAACTGAATCGTATTAAGACGTCATGGTAAGGCCCCTGTTTTATAAAAATAATCGCTAAGTTTTTATATGGTTGGGAGAGTGTGAGTGTGGCACAGCGCACACTACAAGCGGTTATCAAAAAAAGCAAGCAGCAAAAAACCGTTATTTTTCTTCCAGCAAAGGTATAGAGTCCCCGGCTCCCCCTAAATATCTGATCGTGACCCCATGGTTCCACACCATGGGGCTTATGGGGACACTACTGTACCTCAGCTGCGGAAGAAACATAGTATACCTGCCCAAGTTCGAGATGGAGCTATATCTGAAAAGCATTGAGAAGTATAAGGTGAGAGCAAATACATTACAATTACAAACTGATAAGTGATTTAAGTTTTTTTCACAAAATTCACAAAGAATTCAGGCGATGAAAACTATTTCTGACATATTAGTATATGCTTTTGTAGACTTCTGCGTTTCTGGCATTTCGCGTTCCTGGCATATTGAGTGGCCTACGGCGTTTCTGGTTGTTTGTCTAACTGGCATTTGGCGTTCCTGACATAATGCGTATTAACGCGCCTAAACCGATTTAATTGAAATTTGGTACAGAGATAGTTACAGTCCCGGGGAAGGACATAGGATAGTTTTTATCCCGGAAAATAACATAGTTCCCGCGGGATAGCAATAAGCGAATCCATCGCAGACGGAGTCGCGGCCAACAGCTAGTTACAATACAAGTATCTATTTTGTGCGTCAGACGCATAATTTCGCGATGGTTATTTCCAGATAACTCGTCTCCAAGTGGTGCCGCCGATGCTGGTGGCCCTCGTGAAGTACCCTGGCCAGCATGACCTGAGCAGCGTGGACTTGATATACAGCGGCGCCGCTCCAGTCAGGAAAGATACCCTGGAAGCTGTGGGGAAGAAGTACGTACCGAAGCAATATTTACTACTTGCTCGTTATACCTCTATCTATCTATACATACATACCGTCATGCCTCTTTTGCACAGGGGTAGGCAGAGGCTACTTTGTTCCACTTGCTACGATCCTGACATACCTCTTTCGCTTCATCCACATTCATCAATCTCTTCATACATGCTCGTCGGTTTGGGGTACTCTTGACCTGACCTATCTAATCTAATCTATCTATCTTACTACTTAATCTAGCCCCAAACTCTATTGATTTAAAATTGCTACTATTTTTTTTAATGTTTTGGCTCAGCCGTTTAAGAGTATTAGGCTGTAGAAAGTACCTAATTTACAGCATTTGAAGGCACTAGTCGCCTTAATCAAACCCCTTAATGATAATTAGGAGTTTTTCTTCGCTTCAGATTCCCAAATGCCAAGTCAGTGTTGCAAGGCTATGGTATGACAGAGACAACGCTAGCGGCCACCCGGGACAACGACGAGTCTTTCCAGCCTAAGCTCGGAGGAGTGGGAAAAGTTGTGTCAGGAGCTATAATAAAGGTACAAATTCCATTCCAATGCATTTTATTTATCCACAGACCACCTACTCTATTACACTTGTAATACAAAGCGGCATTTTCTGGATCCTATTTGCGCAACTGCGCCTATAACTTCGAACGCAAACGCGCGCTCATTCAGGTAGTGACCATGGCGTCTTAGTGCGATTCAGTTTAGGTTCGCTCGCTGTCAGATTCATACTAAAAGTGACAGCTAAAACTTGAACTGAGTCGGAATTAGGACGTCATGGTAAGGCCCCAGGAAACAGACCCGTAAGCAGCATGTTACTGTGACTTAAAAACTACAAAACTACAAAATACAAGAAATGCCAGTTTAAGCTGTAAGGTGGTGTGGAAGCGACAGTCGCAAAAATAGGTGGCAGGGGTTATATTAAATCGTGAAAGGTTAAATCAGTTAAATTATTCATATATCACGTCATACGTTCAACGTTATGTGACATTCTTTTTTAAGGTTATAGACCCCGAAACTCGCAAAGTTCTGGGTCCGGATCAGCCCGGAGAGATCTGCGTGAAGGGAGGCATCGTGATGAAGGGCTACGTGGGCAAGGACCGGCGCGAGGACTTCGACGATGAGGGCTTCTTCCGGACCGGGGACGTCGGCTACTACGACCAGGACGGGTACTTCTTCATCGTGGACCGCCTGAAGGAACTCATCAAGTATAAGGCATATCAGGTAAAACTATTCACCATCATCATTATGTAAGCCGAAAGACGTCCACTGCTGGATATGTCCAGACATATTGGTCTTCCCCAAGGCAACTGAAGTGGCAGTGGTCGGGGCACATTGCTCGCAGAACAGATGGGCGATGGGGTCAGAACGTTCTCAAATGGCGTCCGCGGACCGGGAGACGAGCTGTCGGTAGGCCTCCAACAATTTGGAGCGACGACCTGATCAGGATCGCGGGATCGCGGTGGATGCGGAAGGCACAGGACCAGTCCGAGTGGAGAGCCTTGGGGATAAAACTATTGACAAGTCTAGAGTTATAACATAAATTAATTCCCTTGCTACTCCAAAACAAGTACCAGTATAATCCAGCTAAGTTTTCACGACACGTGTATTATTTATTACCATATAAAATTCTACGCTCCTATTCAGCTTCGTGCAAAGAACATTGTGTTATACGGTTTTACCGGCGGTATATTTAGCTTTACACAAGAATGTTTGAGCAGGTGCCTCCAGCTGAGATAGAGGCAGTGCTGCTGCAGCACCCAGGAGTGCGGGACGCGGGTGTAGTGGGGGTCCCAGACGCGGGCGCCGGTGAGGTGCCGCGCGCCTTCGTGGCGCTACAGCCGGGCGCCAGCGTCACTGCCGAGGAGCTGCAGCAGTTCGTGGCCGAGCGGGTTAGTATTTATTGTGGGACGCTGTGCAAAACGAAGGCGTGATGCAGTGATTGTGCAGAGTACCTAGGTATACTTGAATCTTTATGATGACTCTCTTGGCAAAATAGTGTGATGGTAGCCCCTTGCCTTCCACGTAGCGCCGAAGTCTGGAGTTCGTATTTGGCTTAGACAGCGCTGTCCACTCTCACACCAGATCTCTCAGTCACTTCTTACGACACCTAAAGTAAGAGATAAGCAGTTATGAAACCGCGGGGCACAACTTAACCTAACACAAAGACCGCAGGGCTTAGATCCAAATTTGTTGGCCATAGCCTCCGAAACAGATATCAGAGCATCGCTTGACTGAATAGGACATAGCTAAATGAAAGCGTAAGCGCATTTAGAAATGGGAGAAAGTAGCCTTTTCTCAGCATTTCGGCCAACAGACTTTACTAATAAATAATCTGTTTTCCCACAGTTATCAAATCCTAAACACCTTCGGGGCGGCGTGCGTTTCGTGCCAGAAGTCCCGAAGAATCCGAGCGGCAAGATCCTCAGAAGACAGCTCAAAGCCATGTCTAACCAAAGCAAGCTCTGAAGCCCAAGACAACACAGATTTAACTTAACGATCGATAAATTATTCTCAAGGCATGACATCAGTCTGTCAGTCAGTCTACTGGCATAAGGCTTTCAACATGAAGCTACCGTTAGTGAGCCTCAATCATAATTACACAAACGACAAAACAATACAACACACCAAAAAAAAAACATAAAAATGACGATGAAAACGAGGGTAGTTGTGCGACGCGTCGAGTAGCCGCGCGAGAGCGCTGGCGCGCAGTGTTCGTTTCGCTGCCGCCGGGGCGAGCGCTTCAAGAGGAAGGACTACGAACTAGTCCGAAACATGTCGAGCATCACTTGACTTTTATACTTACGTGAGTTATCCGTTTGTATAATTATGTCACAATGCTCATTATTAATTAGTTCAAATTTGTTTTGCGAGCTATGGCACATTCCCTCATTGTAACCTGTACAGTATATTCATAATTTGTAAGCATAACATTAAATAAATAACTGTTTACTCAACTCTTGGTCTTTTCATTCATCACGTGACATCACATGCCGTCCCCGATTGTATAAAAAGCGACAACGAATTAACCAAATACAAATCAAAAATTGTAATTTGTAATTGTGTCGTACAGACACATCATTCAAAGATGATGCTTGGCGACAAAAATTCGCATAGTAACAAGGTGCTTTGGGTGGTGTAGCGGTATAGCACGCATCACGGAATGATGAGGATCCGGGTTTGATTCCCAGCCATAGCTTTACTTTTCGGATTTTTCTGTTCTAATTTTCAGCATCGTTTAGAAATTTAACAGATAATATTAAGCCCGGCATTAGTCAGTGAGCTGCAACCATAACCGTAGCACGTTACAGTAACCAGTGGCGTAGCTATAGGGTGGCAGGGCTGGCAAAATGCCAGGGGCCCCCAGCACTACGGGGCCCCGAACTGGCTTGGCCTTGAGCACAGAAGGGAAGATGATGCACTTCTTTATAGTGAGGAAGGGCCCCATCTGATTAATTTGCCGCGGGCCCCTGACGTTGTAGTTACGCTACTGACAGTAACAATAAACCTTGGAAATTTCTGAGAATATTCTTTCTTTTTAGGGTTCCGTACCTAAAACAGGAAAAAACGGAACCCGTCCGTCCGTCTGTCAAGACCCTTTTTCACAGGAACGCGTGGAGGTATCAAGCTGAAATTTATATCAAATGCTTAGGTCTACTGTCCCTTGGAGCCGTGAAAAAATCAAACTTCAAAGGCAACGCAATCAAAAGGATCAGCTGTTTATGCCGCAAATTTTCGAAACTAGCATCGCAAGGGAATCAAAACCTACAGGGTACTTCCCGTGAACTCAGAATCTTAAAATTTGACGAAGCAACGTCTCATAGCACAGTTAAAGGAAAAATTGCGAAAACCGTAAATATGTATATCAGTGACCAATATAAAGCGACCCCACACTGCGTACATTTTGCTTTGGAGCAGGGCTCTGCTTACACTGGTTTATTGATATTTATAGATAACTAGCTTCTGCCGGCGACTTCGTCCGCATAGAATTAGCAATTGATATGTTTATCGCTATCCCGCGGGAACTATACAATTTTCTGGGATAAAAAGTAGCCTATGTTTTAATCTAGGGTACCAGCTATCTTCGTTCCGAATTTTATCCAAATCCGTCCAGTAGTTTTAGCGTGAAGAAGGAACAAACATACACACTCACTCACATCGTCACATCGTCACAAACTTTCACATTTATAATATTAGTAGGATTAGTAGGATTGTACGGAACCCTTCTTGCGCGAGCCCGACTCGCACTTGGCCGGTTTTTAATAATGTGCTGCAACTTGCACTTTGCTGCGCAGGCGACAGCCAGTTTATTCATAAATTGTACATCGTACTGTTGTTTTATCATTATCAACATTCACACAATGCCTCGTACGATGAAGTACAAGGACATACAGTAGCAGTAAATAAGTAATAATAAAAAAATAAAAAAAAACTAAGAGCTAAATATAACTACTTAACCTAAACTTTAAACTAGTACGGAAACACTTAAAAAACAAAACCACCACTGTCGACGCGTGGCAAGGATCCCAAGATGCTAGCAGCATTGCCTCGCTGGATCGCAAGACTTAGCCGCTGAGCAAAGTAGGATCCCGCTCTGAGATCACCAAAGGTGTGGACTAAACGTGTGGATAAGTCCTTGCACAGAGACTTCGTATGTGAAGACCAGGGGCCCAAAGTCTCCACAGCCAGCGCAACGAATTCGTAATGGGCACATAACTGTGAATACTTACGGCATTTAAGTAACTGTGCTTGTTCGGCCGCAGCACCTGCCCTCCGAGCGGTGCTAACGACGTGGGACGGAGCTAGCGTGTCCACACAAGTGACATCCCAAACAAGAGCACGTCCAAGACACCAGGGCACAAGTGTGGCACCATCTGGTCTTTTGCCGTCATCTCTCAGCATACCGCTCGGTTCGAGAACCGCAGGCACGGCTACCGAGGTGAGCGCTCGCTTGACTATGTCATTGAGACTCCAATGCCGGTAAAAACGGCCGGCGCTCTTCAAGCATGCAAGTCCGTGATACCCCAGATGATCTACAGAGTGTCCACACGGACAACGGTGAGGCTCGCAAATTTTCGCACCCAAACGCAGGCCTACCGTTATACGCAGGCAATTGGGATCTAAAACCGTTCCCAAATTATCGGAGGGAAGAGCACGGAGCCAGTGGCCCGACTCTCCCTGCGCCACGGCAAGAAGTCTCGCCTTGTCTGTGACGTCCGGGCTCTGTTCTAGGAGGCGTGCGTAGGTCAACTCTGACAGGGGGAGATCCCACTTTTTTTGTCTTTCTGTCTCGGAAGGACGACTTACATCTGGACATAAAGTCCTCCAAGCCAATTCTGCTTCAGCCAAGCCTTCAACCCGAACATCGGCTATAGGTTTATTTAGAATCATGCCGATGAGGGACAGCGAGCCGTGACCTGAGGACAGAAAGGCCGGTAGGGCCAAGCTAGAGGTAAGACGAATACCTAGACCTCCAAGAGAAATGGGCAGGGTAGCCTGCGTCCAGGAACGGTCATCAAAATGTATGTTTATAATTTTTGACAGGGTGTTTTTTAAAGTTAAATCCACCAAATTGGTTATGGCATGAAAATTCCATATTGGGCAGCTGCGTAGAAGGTACATGAATTTAGGAGCAAAAAGGCAAAGCCGAAGTATGTAGATTGAATAAAATCGTACGATGCCCTTTGGTATATCATCGCACCAATTGACCATTGTATATACTTATAGTAAGATTGCGTGTCTAGATAAACCCGTCAGTGTTAAGTCATAAATAGTCAGTGTTATACCAACTTCGTTACCGCTCGAACGTGTTACGTAATAGTTACGCGTTAGTTATTTAATAACTTGTTTGTAGCAAAAATGCTGAGGAATCCGAATTACGTATACGGACCTACGGATAATGAGATTCCGGCTAGTGTTAACCTCGGAGAGTATTTAATAAAGAGCCTGTTGGAGCATAAGGATGAGCAAATTGTAAGTATTTTTAATAATAAACTAGCTTACGTGACTTCGTCTGCGTAGTATACATATTAAACTTCCTCTTGAATCACTCTATCTATTAGAAAAAAACCGCATCAAAATCCAAAGCAAAAAAAAGTTGCAATGTCTTATGATTAACGAAATAAGTAGAACAAAACTTTAGACTATTAAAACTACACACATGTACATGTATTATTAGTATTAAAATGGAATTTTGCACGGGAATTTGAGTAATTCTTTTGGATTTCTTAAATTTTAATTGTAACTCACGGGACGAAAAATTAGTCCATAAGCATTTTTTATTGAATTTATTTAATTTAATCTATTTTTTTTATTATTTATGCTAGATCTACAATGACGAGTCATGCCTGTTCTTTTTGATATCTGTATGTTGTGCAAAGTGTTAATTATGTAACAGCTATGATAATAAACATTTCTGATTTCTGATTTTTAAAAATACACGTGTTAAGAAACTCTATCGTTTAATATAGTTTATGGTTTATGTAGTACTAGCTTCCACCGTAGAGTTAGACTTGCCTTAGTCAGCTACGACCTTTGACATGTTTATCGCTATCCCACGGGAACTATGCAATTTTCTGGGATGAATAGTAGCCTATATGTTAATCTAGGGTACCAGCTGTCTCCGTTCTAAATTGTATCCAAATCCGTCCAGTCGTTTCAGCGTGAAGAAGGAACAAACATACACACTGACATCGTCATATCCATCCATCCATCCTAACAAACTTTCGCATTTATAATATTAGTAGAATATTTCATCTGTGTATCGTTTCTTGAGTCACAGACGGTTCTGGCTGAAAATCATTGCAGGGTGTCTAACAACTCAGCGTACGGTCGCCCAAATAAGTGGTCTACCACTTTTCATCCAACTTCATATCAAATGAAAATGTCGCTAAAGTCGAAATTTCAAGTTGACAGCCTGTCTTATCGACGTTATATATTGTGACGTGCAAAGGAATTTTAACCTTAGGGTGGTAGACCACACATTTGGCTGATGGTACCTACCTAATGCTGAGCCAGCGACCGTTTCACTTTTGCGAACACAGAACACTGATGATCTATTTTTGATATGTGTTTTTTTGTTGTTTCTTTTCTATAAAATTGCGTGTACATCAGTGGCGTGGCGTCCATAGAACTCGATTCCCACTGGCTTGCCTATTTTTTAAGGCAGTTGAGTAATTTATTATGCAGAATTAGAGGAAAAGGCTATAGTTAAAATCCCTTCGGCTTGCCTTCTGATATACTTGACGCCACGCCACTGGTGTACATGCTCTTATATGTATTTGTGTGTCTTGAAAAATGAATAAATATAACAAATAAATAAATAAATATTTGGGAACAATTCACACTACCTTGACCTAGTCCCAAAGTAAGCGCAAGTAAGGCTTGTGTTATGGGTACTAGACAACGATATACATACTTATATAGATAGAAAAAATCCATAACTCAGGAACAAATAATCGTGCTCATCACACAAATATATGCCCTTACCAGGATTCGAACCCAGGACGCTTGCTTTGCAGGCAGGGTCACTACCAACTAGGCCAACCGCGTCGTCACAAAATGTCTTATTTCTTTCTTTCTAATACTTATGGTATAGGTAACCCTTAAGGTTAAGTTCAGTTTAGTCGTGACTTTAGAATAATTATACCCCAATGATATTTCATAGTATAGATATGTTACGTTCCTAGTAAATTGCATTTGAAAAACGTTCCCGCTGCATAAAGATAGCTATAAAACTTTATGGCCTCGTGATTCACTAATGAATGACGAACAAAGATACGGTGAGCGCGAGAGTAAAAGAGATAGCTATCTCTAAGCCGTTGCGCTTCGAGAATGATGACATTGATGACAGGGACATAGATTAAGAATAATAACCGAAATCAGACAGAACGGATGTTGTAAAGTATGTAGAAAACAGACCGAAATAAAACAGGTTGTGTTTGTGTTAAATGAAACAATGTTTTAATTTTGTATAATACATTTGAATTGAGTGACTTACACAAGTCACAATTTCGAACAGAAATATTTATGTACATTTTTCACAAAAGTATATTAAACAACTTTGGAAGTTACCTATCTATAGCTTCCGAATTCTGGAATCTCCCGTTTTACCAAATTTATTTTGGTCAAATGTTTCATTTGCGAAATGTTTCATTTCCCAAGCCTCGATTTTCTCCGAAGCCAAAAATTTTCCTCGGTGTATTCTTTTATGGTTTTATACAATACAGTAGGTTAGGTTAGGGTTGTCTTGTGACAATTCTGAAAAATATATGGCTTCAGAGAAAATCGAGGCTTGGGAAATGAAACATTTCGCAAATGAAACATTTGACCAAAATAAATTTGGTAAAACGGCAGAGATCTTCCGAATTCATTTTGACTTGATTAAATAACTAGGTACTTAAAAATAATATTTTGTTCAATAGTAATAATATTATTAATACCACTATGTGTGCTATGATATAATTCACCCGGCCATATTGATACCTACGTTGATTTTTTAACCTATGTTGTCGTCTTAGTACTTGTATTTTTTACGAAAAACTAAAAATACGTAGTAAAAAACAAATATTATTTATACTTACATGTGATATGTGATTCCTTGAGCTTTATTAGCTTTAGCACCATAATTTGTACACTTTCGAAATACACACGACGGCATTTTACATTGATTTGTTCAACTGTCACATTGACTGTCATGCTGTGGCTTGTTTGAGGTAAACTGATTGCGACATGAGACAATTGGGTCATTTATGAGTCTTTAACTCGGGCGCGGTAGTAGGTAACATATCTACTCCCTGTTTATATGTAATATCATCGATAGACCCGAACATCTTAACAGAACTCGTCTCAAAAGAAACGACGATATCATCTTTCGAAAAATTCTCTAGCATAATAATCGGGTAAGTAATACGAGATATAACAACTTATTATCTAATGTTCATAATATATACGCTCACTTCATATAAACTCGTTTAGTATAACGTTTACTGGATATAATGAAAGAAAATTATAATCTTAAAATATCTAATTTTGTAAGGTATAACGTTGTTTATATATAATATCAATTGAAATAACGATCAAAGCATATAATGTTCATAACAGCTAACATCAAAAAGCATAATGCACAGTTGTTTATTGAATTTGCTATATGGTTAGGGGGTTTTCTAGGTGGTTATAAAAAAAATAACTAACACCAAAGGCTAATGCGGGAGCTTCACTGCGCTACGCTCCCGCATTAGCCTTTGAACCTAACCTATCCAAGTCGCTTCCGCTCCGTACCGTCTTGCTCGCTCGCTTCGCTCGCTCGCCGAAAATTGAACAATGTCTTGCAGCTGTTTCAGTTAGGTTAAATGTATGTTATATTAAAAGAAATTAGTCCATATAAATGTTATGCAAATTGAAGTTATATAAAAATAACGTTATATAATTTAAGCCTTATACGTTAAAAAAATATACTTTTTGCTGTTATAGCTAACGTTCATTATATCTTGTGAACGTTATTATTATGAAATTAGATATTTTGTAGTTATATCTCGTGGGACGCACCCATAATCAATAGAATAAAAAGTTTAACGGCATATCTACCTATATTTTAATATTAGTACCAAGAGATAATTACAATCATCTTCACAAATCAATGACAATCCTCATGTCACTCAAAACCATTACATAACATCACCAACCATCGTTAGTTTATGAAAATGAAAATGAAAATGAAAAACAAAAAATGTTTATTTCGTTTTTTTACCTTTAGTTACAATGAAATAAGTTGGAACCTTCCTTTAAGCATGAGAAATGCTTGTCTTGGAATGTTCCGCTCTTCCTTAACTATATTTCATTTAATTTAGAATGAGAAACCATAATTATATTGCGTCTGGTCAACTATTTCTTACCTAGCAAATAGTACAGTGCAATAGTTTGGCAGCCGCAAAATAAAATTGTTTTAATGTCACTTTATTTGTGTGTCGTCAATTGTTACTCTAGTACAAATTGTTAAGAGATTACAGTTCACGAACCGCAATATAATGTTGTTGTGGTTTCTCATCCTAAATTAAATGGAGTATAGACGGTTAACAAAAACCAAGCAGAACCAAAACTAATTACGTATATCACTATTCACTAACGTTTATCTCATAAGTCATATTAGTTTATCTTAATTACAGCACTAAAATCCTTGTCCATTAGTTCATGGAATCTCAGACGCCCGTACCTACCTCTCGCGAGGACTGCGATTTGTTAATCATCGTACAATAAAAAAAAAGTTCAGTTTAATAGCGTCAAAATGCATAGAATTGTAGAACTTTAATCCGATTTGAAATGGCGTCATAAATAGACTTAATTTTCCTGTAGGACGATATTGAAATCAATGCATTATTTTCCTGCAAGGCGGTCTAAAACAATAGAAGGTTACATGCAAAACGTATATATTTCGCACAAGCTTGGTTATCTTGCACGTAAGTAGCGGAGTAGCAAGGTAAATATTTTGTGTTCATTACAATAGAAGGTGTTGGTAATTATTATTACACTAGATGAAAACCCGGCTTCGCCCGGGTGAAATTTGAATCATAATACACTTGTAGGTACAAAATGTAGGTAGAATGTGTAGCCATTATTTCGAATCACTGTTTATTATTTTAATACAAAAATAGGTAGGTAAGTTATAGCATTCACAGTAACTAAAATTATCTGCAAGAATATATCCGTGCATGGCGTGAACAACTTGATAAGTCCAAAATGGCAATTTTACAGGGCGGCCATTTAAAAGTTTGAAATTTTCTCCAAAATCCGTTTTTATTTTGAATTGGGAATGCATGATTATATTAAAAGTGTGTTTGGTGATTTTTCTATTGATTGATACGAATAAACCTTAGCTACGGAAAAAAGTTTCAGATTTGACGACCGGATAGTCTGTCTAGTGGTTAGTGACCCTGACTATGAAGCTAGAGGTCCCGGGTTCGAATCCCGGTAGGGGCAGACATTTGTATGATGAATACGAATGTTTGTGCCCGAGTCATGGATGTTGTATGTATTTATTGAAATTATATAAGTATGTTTATCCGTTGCTTGGTACCCATAGCACAAAGCTTTGCTTAATTGGGGACTGGGTCAGTTGGTGTAATTTGTCCCATGATATTTATTTGTTTATTATTATTTATTTTTCCGTCGAGCCATATTATTATTATTATTATTTTTATATGCCTTTTGAGCCATATTATATTTTATAAAATTAAAAACATTTTACTCAGTCACTCGGCGGCCTCTATACGGCTGATAAGCACTACGCCAATGACATATCAATTAAAAAAAAAATTGCTGCTTGAATCTGTGGTAAACGATGACATTTGTAGCTAAAAGAAGCAACGGCTAAGTGGCGCCGCCTGTAGATTGTTTGTGTTACTACCATACATGGGGAATTGACACCATTTCATATTTCTGAGCCTATAATTTTAATGGTTCTCTGTATTTTGTTTGAAAAGATAAACATGCTGACAGTTTAATTTTTTCGCTAGGGCTTGTATTTAATTTATAATTAATTTATTAATTTGTGCTTATTCTAAAAGGGCGTAACTCCGATACTATCACAGAATACACACTTATCCCTTTGTCCCTTATCCCTTTCCTCTATAGAAAAAAAAAACTGACATTAATTTCAAATTGTCAATGTCTCCAATATTCTGTGTGTCTGTTCTCCAATTCAACCCATTCGATTTTCGAGGTTCGCTTCGTGCTGTTCCGCTCATACTAATAGTCATTATCTTGAGAGTGAGAGAGTAGGTATGCAACGAACTTCAAAAACAGAATTCCAGAGTTGCCCCCCTTGTACTTTGAAGTTGTCCAAAATAGAAAATTATGATCGCTTATTTTTTCACGTGAAAAAAGCAAAGGCGTTTCACCTATCCTGTGGTAGTTTTGGTAAAATTAGGAGATATTTTTAACCAATTTTTATTTTTTATAATAAGCGATATTAAAATTATATAAACATATTACAGTGATCAGGAGGCAAAATGCTTTCGAACCATATATACATTTTCAGGTGTTATAAAAATGAAATGTTGTCAATTGACATTGTTAATTTTTTTTAGTATGCTCCAATCCGAAAACCATTTAGAGGAAAACCATCAAATAACCGATTTATCTTGTCCGATTTCAAAAATACATACTTTACGATTGCAGATATTTTTGTAAAAGTACGTAGTAAGTTTTGACCTTTGTTTGATCTAACGACCGGGTTTTATGTAAGAATCGGGCATTAAAATGTTTGCCACAAAAATGAAAAAAAAAAAGTTTAGCTACGGTATCTGTCACGCTATCACTGTCACATCTACATCATAATATTACATTCTGACTTAACCTACAAACATTAGAAATAAAAGCAAATTCAAAGTATAAAACTGTAACAAACAATGGATATTTATAAAAAAATGTTTTCTGCCGGGATGCAACAATGACTTGAACTATAGCCCCAACAAAATCATTGTGAAAATCAGAGAAGGTTTGCAGAAGAAATGGTGTACGCAAGCTAATGTGGAATATTTCAAAGTTTACACGATGCATTGTTGCGAAGACCATTTTAATGTAAGTAGAAGTCAGGAAAGATGTGCAGGGGTGAAACGAAAAAGCAAAAACAGCACGGAAAACAATAACAACGCCAACGAACGGAAATAATTTCGAACACGCGAACATTGTTGACATTAAACGTGAGTTTGCCGTTAAATTCACACACATCTACAGATCTTTGAAGTTGACATATAGACAAAACCTTTTTTTATATTTCTGTACGAAGGCGATTGGGATCCTGCCAAAATTAACAAATTATCAAACAGCGAAAAATATTTATATTTATTATTAATAAACAAAGAGACGTAGAAGCATAATATTCAAGTTAGTTTCTTAAAAAAGTCCATTCTATCAAATAAAGGTGTTAAAAGCACAGCTTAAAAAAAATGAACAATGCCAATTTCAATAAAAATTACCATAGTGGTTTAGTAACACGAACAATCTACAGACGGCGCCACTTAGCCGTTGCTTCTTTTAGCTAGAAATGTGATGACATTTCTACTACAGATTCAAGCAGTTTTTTTTTTAATTTGATATGCATTGGCGTACTGCTTAACTGCCGTATAAGGGCCGAGTAGTGATGTAACGAATATTCGCATTCGCATTCGCGAATATTCGCATATTTCTGGAATACTCGCATTCGCATTCCCATTCGCAAAATTACTGCGAATGTTATGCGAATATAAAAAAAAAATTGAGGGTATCTAGTAGTTGTTTAATTAAATTTTCGCCGCCCGGTAAGGGAGATAGCCCCATTGGCTTGGCGCTAAATTAAATAGCCCATCTGGCAACATAGAGTGGAATGACATTTCAATCAGATGCGTTCGTTCGTCTCAACTCTGCTATTCTAGGAACAAAAAACAAACGGAACGTACTTCGTTTGTACGGGACTGCCACCAAAGTCACCAAGCCATAGACAAATGGTGCCAAATTTTAACAAAAACCGAATATTCGCATTCGCATTTGCATTCGCTAATGTCGAAAATATGACATTCATTACATCACTACCGCCGAGTGACTGAATAAAATGTTTTTATTTTTATAAAATATATGGCTCGACGGAAAAAATCGGAAACTTTTTTCCGTAGCTGAGGATGGTTATCCCTATCAAAAGAAAAATCACCAAGCACTTTTAAAATAATCATCCATTCCCAATTATTCTATTTTTTCTATGGTTATGTTGGCCAATCTCAGGTTTAAGAAAAATCGCACGGCGTATGTGCGCTAGCATGAAACGGAACGTTTGTCGTCCTCCGGTGTCAGTTTCGCGCTAGTCTGTGGTGTCCAATATGGCGACTGCGATTTGTCCATCGGCACCGTTAGAATTTTACAAAATACTCGACAATCCGAATTTTGCGGATACATGTTGTCGACTCGAAATTTTTATTTTTTCACGTTCTATCATTCGGGCAACGTTTCGATCGAGTCTACCGTAACCGGTCACGAAATTATTAATATAGATTCACCCATAAATGAAAAGAGTGCCCTTACTTAAAATAATAACTTCATAATCATTGTCTTTATCATTTATAAAACTCCTTGACATAAATATTAGCGAATTTAAATTTATAATTACAACACAACGGATAACTCACGTATAAAAGCCGAAGGATTGCTCCGACATTGTTTCGGACTATTTCGAAGCCCTTCATCAGGGAGCGCTCGCCCCGGCGGCAGCGAAACGAACACTAAAGGGCTGAAGGGCTTCGAAATAGTCCCAAACAATTGTCGGAGCAATTCTTCGGCTTTTATACGTGAGTTATCCGGTTTGTTGTAATTATGTGTGAGTCTGACGGTAGTTTCATGTTGAAAATTAAACTTAATTTAATGAATACGATACAATTGGGATTGTTCATTTTTTTAACCCCCCCTTTTTATATATTTTTTAGAAAATATGGAGCATTTTAAGAAACTAATTTGAATATTTTGTCATTTCATGGCTTAATTTAATTAATATAATTGCTTAAAAAAATCAGATACGACTTTTCGTAAATTATATACGGCCGGCTGAAATAGGCAATATTCCCACAATCCTTTGGAAATTAAAAAAAAATAGCTGTCATAACTTTTGTGATCATGGTTATAATGAGTTGAAAATTTATGAATGTGGAAGTATGTGGCATTGTGTTTTGGTACCTACTTACATCGAAATGATCCTCGCAACAATATTGTGTACTTACCTAATTATAAACTTTGAAGTACCTATTCAACATTTACTTCGCGACACCACTTTTCTCTCTAAATCTTCTCGGATCCGTGCGAACTATTGTTTTGGAGCTGTTTTTAGAGTCATTATTTCAGGTTGGAACGAAGCATTTTCTGTAATTTCCATTATTTCGTTTTAAATCGACCGACAATTTTAAGTTTTCAACAAAACAATATTTACTTTACTGACATTGGGTGACACTGATAACTAGTTGACATATAAATTTAATAGACAAACTAGATATTTGCCGATTTATTTTTTGGAACTACCAACAGCCGCTCGGTAAGGTCGAATAAAGGTCAAATATTTTTTTTGCAAAATATCCGTAATCCTTGAGTATTTTTGAACGCCAGTAAGATAAAACAGTTCGCAAGCCCCATACTTCGAAATGGTTTTCAAATCAGGGTATGTTGTAAAAAAATGAACAATCCCAATTGCATGATTTAAATTAATGTATTAATTATTGACATTTAAATTTGTATTCTTAGATTTTAGTGATAAATTGTTATTGTGTGCCCTTGCAGGGCGTCATGGACCGACTAATTTTTACTTAACACCTTTTTAATATAAATGTAGGTACCTACATGACATTACAATCTAATAAATAAATAAACTTGCAACAAGATACAGTTAGGTATCAAGCTTGAAAACAATTTTGGAATGAAAATTGTATTTAAAAAAATGGCAAAAAACAGGCAACACAGGTAATATTCGGTAAAGTTATGTATTGTGGCTCTCAGTGTTTGCAATTTTAAACACACTCGTCCATCCCTAATGTAATGCTCCTTTCATCCACTCAAAGGTTGACTGGAAGAGATCCCTTAAAGGGATAAGTCCGCCTTTGTGCATGTATCTCATTGTTTGTCAATTGTATTTGTCTTGTTTATTTTGCACAATAAAGAGTTTCCATACATACATACAATGTCATTTTGATATCTAGTATGAATAAATAGACTATAGTTCCTATTTTCTAAGTTTATCATTTGCAATACCTACTTACGAATAGGTAGTGCTATATTTGTAAAAGACAGTAATGTAAATTACATTGAATGACGACAAAAACAGTAACAGACAAACTTAAAACCACCGTCAAAACATTCGAAATGAAACAATACGAATTTTTACGTGAGTCATTTATTTACACATTATTATAAGAAAAACGGGACTTAATCATGTAAATAAAAAACCCGTGCAGCTAGAAGATGTTGATACCCGCCTCTTCAGTCCTCTCGAGACCATGGATGCAAAGTCGCGTCCGAAACGTCGAGGTATTTACAAAAATACATTTTATTTACGTGATTAAGTCCCGTTTATCTAAAAATAATGTGTGAAAATCGCGAAAGTTTGAATCGATATACAGTAATTTATGTACATTTAAAGTTAAACTCTATTCGTTTGTCATTCTCCAATGGACTTTGTCCACATAAATTTATACATCACATGTTAATAGAGTGTCAATGTCATTACTATTCTAGGCGACATGTTGTCCTTTACCTGCATGGTAGGTTAAAAAGGGACAGCTTGCACAATATGAGGAGACTGGTTTACTGCAAACTTCGATCAACAATAACAACACTACATAGGTCAGAGGAAACTTGTTTATGAGAGAACATAACATAATAAGTGTGCCATCTGTGCAAACTACTATATAATAATAATCTAATCTAACTAATATTATAAATGCGAAAGTATGGATGGATGGATAGATGGATGGATGGATGGATGGATGGATGTTTGTTTGTTACTCAATCACGCCAGAAGGGTCCAACGGATCTGGGTGAAATTCGGCACATAGATAGAGAAAAGTCTGGAGTAGCACATAGGCTACTTTTTATCCCGGAAAATTGCGTAGTTCCCGTGGGATAGCGATAAACGAATTCATTGCAGACGAAGTCGCTGGCAACAGCTAGTAATAATATAAGTAGCCATTTTATTCCGTATTCGCTACAATTTCAGTAGGTACATATTATAGTCTTTTAAGTATATTTATCCGTTGTCTAGCGCCTATAGTAGGTACCTATGTACCAGTGGCGTAACGTCCATAGAACTCGATTCCCACCGGCTTGCTTATTTTAAGGCAGTTGGGCACTTTATTGTGCAGAATTAGAGGAAAAGGCTAGTTAAATTCCCTTCGGTTTGCCTTCTGATATACTTGACGCCACGCCACTGCTATGTACCTACAAGCTTTGCTTAGTTTGGAGCTATGGGGCTATATAAAACACATGAAAAATATGTATACAGGAAAACACAAATGCACGAAGGCGAACACTCGCCCATCCCAACACCCATTTCAACCTAGCTCCGAAACTATCAGACAATCTAACTAATATTATAAATGCGAAAGTATGGATGGATGGATGGATGGATGTTTGTTTGTTACTTAATCACGCCAGAACGGCCCAACGGATCTGGATGAAATTCGGCTCATTTTTTTTTTTTATGTGAATAGGAAGACAAACGAGCAAGTGGTCACCTGATGGTAAGCGATCGCCACTGCCCATAGACACCCGCAACCCTGGAGGGATTGCAGATGCGTTGCCAACCTAGAGGGCTAAGATGAAATGCCTCTTGTGCCCGTAATTTCCCCGGCTGTCTTGATCTCCACACCGGAACACATCAGTGCAAGCACTGCTGCTTAGCGGCAGTATTAGCGAGTAAGATGGTGGTAGCGATCCGGACGGACCTAGACACATACATAGACACGGACATAGATAGAGAAAAGTCTGGAATAGCACATAAGCTACTTTTTATCCCGGAAAATTGCTTAGTTCCCGCGGAATAGCGATAAACGAATTCTTTGCAGACGAAGTCGCTGGCAACAGCTAGTATACAATAACGACTGATAAGATATACTATACTACCTAATGATCTTATTTTTAATAGCTAGTAAATACCTAATCGTAAAGATATAGTTAGATGAGTCCTCAATTTAAATAGATTAGCTTTTCGTAAGTTATCATTTCGAATGAAAACTTTCTGACAGAATAAGGGCCTGTTTCACAACTCTCTGTTAACTTCCAGTTATCTTAACTGTCAGTTATCTATGATGACGTCTCTGTCTGTTTCGTAGTAATAAATAGAGACGGAATCATAAATAAACTTAGCTGTTGCCCGCGACTTCGTCTGCAAAGAATTCGTTTATCGCTATCCCGTGGGAACTACGCAATTTTCCGGGATAAAAAGTAGCCTATGTGCTATTCCAGACTTTTCTCTATCTATGTGCCAAATCTCATCCAGATCCGTTGGGCCGTTCTGGCGTGATTGATTAACAAACAAACATCCATCCATCCATCCATCCATACTTTCGCATTTATAATATTAGTTAGACAAGGGCCTGCTTCACCATCTTAAGTGTCAGTCAGTCATCTATTATGCCGTCTCTATCTGTTTCGTACATACATACATACATACATATCGTCACGCCTCTTTCCCACAGGGGTAGGCTGAGACTACTTTGTTCCACTTGCTACGATCCTGACATACCTCTTTCGCTTCATCCACATTCATCAATCTGTTTCGTAGTAATTTATTTATTTGTTTTCGGAGAACCAACAGCTATAAATTACAAAATAGATTACTTCTATAAATAGTAGGTACCACTGCAGCCAGTTTATAGGATCTCACAACTAGGAAAAAAATAATTTGAATAAATTTAAAATAAAATATAAATTTCATAGCATTAGCCCCAGTAGCATAGAATAAGTAAGAACATAGTAGAACGGAATCTCCCGCTCCGGCCGGACTCAAGGTCACGATTTACAGTACTTGTTAAACGAGCGGCTCAGTCAGGCTGCCACGGCCGGCGTCGCCGCACGCGCGTTTGGCACATAAACTACTACTAGATTTACGTGAGCCTGTATGTATTTTATTTTATATTTGTCGGAAGTAATACTTACTTAAATCATCTTAAATGGCTTCATTTGGTATGGCACTCGTAATAACTTCTTATTTAGAAGTACCTATCTATAATATGTACGTACGTACCTAATGATTTATAAATTTCATATTTTGTAAAACTAGTATAAAATAATGATTTCGAAGTAAATAAAAACTTATTTTTTGCGATATTATCTTTAGACGTAAGTATAATATTTAACGGTAAGCAACCCTAGCAATACGCCTGGACGACAGAGGGGTGTAACGACGTGAAGGGGGAAGTAGGTATATAAATGGCGGCGTTTTGGACGCAGTCAAAAGAGATTCCCTTCTACCCTGTTATTATCTATTCTATGCCAGTATGCTTATTGTCTAACTCGCTTGCAATGAAGGGGGTTGCGGGTGTCTATGGGCAGTGGTTATCGCTTACCATCAGGTGACCCACTTGCTCGTTTGCCTTCCTATTCGCATAAAATAAAAATAAAAAATCGCCATCGTGTTCATTTTGACAGTTCATGTATGGGCTGACAATTGGCATCGGAATCAGCTAGCTGTCACATTCATACAAGAACCAGGGTCGACCTTATTTGTCCGTTTCAAAGGTTATCGATACTTTTATCTTTCATTAAGTACTGCAGCCGATAAGATGAATCAATAAAAGTATATAACACGATAAGTATTGATAAAACAAAGTACCTGTTAATAGTTGTTTATTATGATGTATTACTGATTAGGAAAATGAAGTTGGAATAACTACACTGCTGGAATTGCTTCCAAGCTAGTCCGTCCATAATTTCTTCTCTTCCAGCGCAGATGGTAAAAGCCCATCGAGGGTATGGGCGAAAATCTTAGGAATCGTGTTAAATGCGATGCGGCTAGCAACCCATCACTATATTGATTCCCCTTTCCACCTACACCCACAATGAAATTATGCTAAACGTGACATTTAGGTCTTGTAACCTTAGACTCTGCTCTCTCTCTTTGATTTTTATGTGCAATAAAGAGTTTACATACATATATACATACTCTGTCTACCCTGTAAGGAATATAGACGCGATATGTGTATGTATGTGTGTATGTCTATGTAATTACTACACGCGGTCTTCTCTAGTACCTACATAATAATAATTATATTGTCAAAAGTCAAAAAACTCTTAAGTTCTTGTTTATTATTCATATTTTTCATACATCTGCCCGATCGGGGATCGAACTTGGAACCTCTGGATGGACCAAAAAAAAACATATTTTTTAGGAAATATCAAATTAATCAAGAAATTTACTTTCTTGATTTTTAATGTTTACTTTTTACGTTTTACCGTTAGAAATTTAATTTCTAAACGACAAAAAAAAATCGGGGGCTTACTCACCTGCTATGGGTGGTGTAGGTGTATAGCACACGTCACGGAATGACGAGGACCCGGGTTCGATTCCCGGCCATAGTATTTGACATTTTAACGCAAACGCGCTCGAGACATATTTTGTGACCGAAAACCTACACTAAGCATACTGTAGCAAGTTATGCGTGCACTCAGTATTTGCAATACAGGGGGCTTACCATGACGTCCTAATTCCGACTCAGTTCAAGTTTTAGCTGTCACTTTTAGTATGAATCTGACAGCGAGCGAACCTAAACTGAAACGCATTAAGATATGGTTAAGGCCCCAGGACTGCACGGCAGCTGCAAGCGTACTGCACTGTCGGTTTGCAGTTTTGATGCAGTTACACCAACTGCAGCGGAACTGCTGGGTTGCATTGCAGTTCAAATGCTGACCGCCTGCACCGGCTCTAAGAGTTCAGACGTGGACCATGCTATCAGAATAGTTTCTTCTCTTTTACTAACAAGCACGCGAATAGTATGTGTGAAGAGTGTGGCGGAAGCCATATGATAGGCTTGTGTTATAACAGTTAGCGGTGGCACGTTCCTAACGTGCCATATTGTAAATCTCATAATCGATCTTATCGATTATGAAGATCGCTGACTAAGGGCTAGTTTAATATATAAGCATAGTTATGTGTATTTGTAATTAGAGTTGGTTAGTTGATTAATTAGTAAGAGACTGTTGGAATAAGAAGAGAGTTTGAAACAGACTACGATGTAGTTTCCCTGCTCCTTCCCCAAATAATTACCAGCAGCAACCCTGCTGGTAAAAAGAGTTGCGCTGCTCTAGGTCATTGGCTGTTGTCGGCGTCTTAATGTGCCTTTTTGCAATAAAATTAATTAACTTACAGATCAACGGTCTCACACATGAAGTCACCAGCCTGGGTCAAATAGCCCAACAGTCGATAAATCTTGCCGTCTCCCTTACTCGTCTGGGCGTCCTAAAGGGAGACAGAGTAGCACTATGCTCGGAGAACCGAACGGAGTTCTGGAGTTCTGTCGTTGGCCCAATAATGGCGGGCGCAGTGGTAACTACCCTCAATCTAACTTATACGAAAGGTAAGTTGTCTATGAATCTTGCCGTCTTTCTCACTCCCATTGGCATCCTTAAGGGAGACAGAGTAGCACTATGCCCGAAAAACAACGGAGTTCTGGAGTTCTGTCGTTGGCCCAATAATGGCGGGTGCTGTGGTTACTACCCTCAATCTAACTTATTGGCACTATGCTCGGAGAATAGAACGGAGTTCTGGCGTTCTGTCGTTGGCCCAATAAATTCAATTTGCAAGTGTCTTTATTTAGCTGAAATAACGAACTGATGTACAAACGCGACCTTATATATAAAAAGGGATTTCTCCCCGTTAACCTTCGAATAAGGGAGAACGAACTTTGAGTGATGTGTTTATACCTACTTTCATTTTTTTTTAGGTGAAATTTTACACGCCATGGGCATATCTAGGCCAAGATACGTCATCTGTTCTGAATTGGCTTACAAAATACATGAAAAGACATTCCGGTCACTGAAATACGTGGAAAAAATCATAGTGTTTGGTGAAAAAACAAATGCTATATCTTTCAACGAGCTGGTGACGAAGAATGAAGTGAAATATGAAGAGTTTACGGTGGTTGACGTCGAAGGGCAGACTGACGTAGTTTTTATATTGTACTCTTCTGGAACTACGGGCTTGCCAAAAGGAGTTATGCTGACACATTTGAACTGTTTGAACACGTTCTGTTTGTATGTATAATATTTTTTTTTTTTTTTTTTTATAAGGATATAAAATATCTTTTATTTCAACCAAAAAATATTTACAAAAAACAAATTAAACTAAGATAAAATTAAAAACTAAACTTAAACTAACTATAATGTATAATATTATAAAAATTAATAGTATAGTTGCCGGCAAATATCTTGAGCAAGAACGACGTGGAAGGGGTAAGTTCGCGCATGTACTTTTGTACCAAAGAGACGCTAAATTCACTTCTGCGCATTCAAGGTCAGGCTCGAGATGTACTCGCTGGCAACTATAGTAAGTCGAAAAAGACTGATAGTGTTACCACAATTGGATAGATAATATTACCATAGTGACCCCACCGTAGATGTTTAAAGTTTTTTACATTACAAAAGGAAAGGTAAACAAGCAAGTGGGTCACCTGATGGTAAGCAAGCACCAACCATGGACACCCGCAACACTGGATGGCAGATGCGTTGCCAGCCTAGAGAGCTAGGATAGAATACCTCTTGTGCCAGTAATTTAGGGCCTGTTTGGTATATATGATATGACACTTATGATAACTCAACTGGAACTTTAACAGGCCCTTAGTGTGGGAATTTAAATGAAATGTATTTGTTTACAAAAGCTTTAAAATGGATTAGCTATGTATGACAAACATACACACGAGTGGTTCTAGAAGGTTTTTTTTTTATCTTTTCTTATTATTCGACCGTTATTACATAAAAAAGTAATGATTTAACTAAATCTTCTCATATTGCGTTCATTTTTTCAGTCCCAGAATTGAACCACCATTCAAACCCATAGTCCTGAACGTGAACCCATGGTTTCATAGCATGGGTCTAATGGGGGGGCTATTAACGTTGACGAATGGAAGGAATATGGTATACCTGCCCAAGTTTGAGCTAGATCTTTACCTCAAAACCATAGAAAAATATAAGGTGAGTAACAAAACGCAGCCTGCCTGTAATGACATACGGAGCCGAAACGTGGCTTGTCCACCAGTTCACGGTCGCTCAGCGAGCTATGGAAAGAGCTATGCTCGGAGTTTCTCTTAGCGATCTAATCTGGAACGAAGTAATTCGTCAGAAAACCAAGGTTACCGACATAGCTCAGCGAATTAGCACTCTGAAGTGGCAATAGGTCGAATATGCCGCAGAACTGATGGCCGTTGGGGCAAACTGGTTCTGGAGTGGGGACCGCGTGTTGGCAAACGCAGTGTAGGGCGTCCTGTTCCTAGATTAGGCGATGATATTCGCAAGGCAGCGGGCAGGGATTGGAGAAGAGCTGAAGATTGAGCCCAACGTGCTATGGGAGAGACCTAGATTAGATTAGATCATTAATTTATTCATTCAATAAAAATTATATCAAAATTGTAGGGCAAACCTTGGTTAATGGGATCACTGATTTAGGTTTAGGTTAGGTTTTTTTGCCAATATTATTAAAGATTTTTTTATCTTAATTTTGACGGATACTTCGGATACTTGCTGCACGATAGCATGTTGAATGACAGTGATACCACCTACAGGCAATTGTTACAAGTCGTAAAGATATCGAGTAATTCCGCTATTAGACCATAAAGTTACTATCACCGAATTACTTAATATCACCGATTAGCCAAGGTTTGCTTACATTGTCGTATGTCCAGCAGTGGACTGACACGGGCTGATGATGATGTGGTTTGGGTCATATAGCAACCAACCGCACCATTCATCAGGAGTGTGGACGCTTCAAACTAGCTTCTGTTCCATGGTTTCAAAAAAGTTTTGTCCATCCCATCGAGGGAATAGACGAAATTCTTAGTAATCATGTTATAGGTGATGCGGCTTGTAACCCATCATTATTTTAATAGAAAGATAGAATAAGGAATAGTGTGATAAGGGAACGTGCTGGTGTGAAAGAAGATATAGTGACTAGGATAGAAAAAAGTATGCTTAGTTGGTTTGGTCACGTAGAGAGGATGGATGAAAGAAGATTAACTAAACAGATTTATACGGCGAGTGTGAATGGGTGCGTTGGGAGGGGAAGGCCTAGACGGACGTTCCGTGATCAAATTGGGGACGTTTTGGAAAAAGGCCAGGTCAAGAGTACCCGAAACTGACGAGCATGTATGAAGAGATTGATGAATGTGAATGAAGCGAAAGAGGTATGTCAGGATCGTAGCAAGTGGAACAAAGTAGTCTCTGCCTACCCCTGTGGGAAAGAGGCGTGACGATATGTATGTATGTATGTATTATTTTAATTCCCTTCCCCACCCTCTTCCCCTCCCCATCCCCCCCCTCCCCTTTCCATCTTTACGCCCACAATCATGCTTAACGTGTCCTGGTCTTGTTGCCCTAGGTTTTGTCTACCCCGCAAGTGTTAAAGACGTGATTTATGTATGTACCTATGTATGTTTGTGTGATAAAGAGTATTTGTATTGTATTGTATTTTATTGTATTGTATGTTAACTTTTGTCCGCCAGGTGACGGCATTACAAGTGGTGCCCCCTATACTCGTAGCTCTGACCAAGATCCAGATTAAGTATGACATCAGCTCGGTGATGATGATATACTGCGGAGCAGCCTCGCTGAGGAGCGAGGTCAGCAATGCAGCACAGAAACTGTAAGTCTACGTCCTAGAATTTATAGATAATTTTATAGAACAGTGTAGCTTTGATGATAACGTTGGTGATTTGTCACTTGCGGTAGATATGTCGCAGGCGGATTGTAGTGATCCGCCGTATTGCATTACGCCTAGCCGTTTTTGTCGTTTGGCAATGCGGCGATTCAACGATTAGCCGAATTGAATGCAATGAAAATCCGCCGGAATGTATTTGGTGCCATACATTCTTCAACACGGCTAGCGGTAATGTAACACGGCTAGCCGTAATGTAGTAAGCAAGTCATTAGCCACCGCTTTGACAGTCTTTACTTCAGTCGACGGAGCTCCGCTTCGCTTTGCTCCTATTTCCGCTCAGTTTGGGACTTCGGCCCTGACGTAATTATTGTAGAATGACAATCTGGCTAATCGTTGAACCGCCGCATTGCAAAACTGCCCTAGTCATTCAAAACGGCTAGGCGTAATGTAATAAGGCGGATCACTACAATCCGCCAGCGACAGATACACTCGTACCAGAGCTAATACTTCGCGAAAGTTCCGCTAGAGGCGCTAGAGTAGCGTGAAGTATATAGAAACGTCAATTTAGTAGTAAAAGTTGCATTTTACGGCTTTTTATCGCGGATTTTTAGTATCGTAAAGATTGTTTCCGATTATTGTGGCAGGCATACTCATATAAGAAAAGAGGTTTCAAAATTAAGTGGATAGGTATAAAAGGGCAGCTAATTCAAAAGTTGAAAAGGAATGCGCAACTCTGACGATAACAAATTATTTGCTATTAAGAATTAATTAAAACAAACCTTAAACAATGTGAATCCCAAATACTTTTAAAACAGCTAAAGACATGTACTTATCTCGCTCTACAGTGACGCCAACTGGTGAGCACAGTTGCCCTCTTGTTCTTCTTTTTTTTAGTATGGCCCCATCGATTGAGGCGATGATTTCGCCAATGTCGAAATAATAAATAAATACAGTATTCAAAAATCTTGTGACAAAAATATCGGCAACGTTGTACCTACGGTAGAACACGGTCAAACGACCCCCTCCCCCATGCCAATGTATAATGATATCCTTCGGAGACCGCCAGGAAATCATTAACCGATGCCCAGGGTGCACCGGACCAAGCACTGCTCTTCCCCTCGGACGGATCTTAACCACACGTGGAGGTAACCCGACTCTCCACGATAGCCCTCGTTTGAAAGACATTTTGTCTCAACGTTTTGATAGGTTATCAAATTATGACAATGCTGTGCTTTACTTCTAGTTTCCCGAACGCTTTACCGGTATTGCAAGGCTACGGCATGACAGAAACCACGCTAGCGATCACAATAAACAAAAATTGGATAGACCCTAGACCTGGTTGTGTGGGAGAGGTGTCTCACAACACTATTATCAAGGTATTTTTCACATTTCAATATTCCTGCAAGCTTTACTTGCCGCGGGAATTTCGCAATTTTTCGGGATAAAAAGTAGCCTATATGTGCTATTCCAGACTATGATCTATCTACGTTACAAATCCCATCTAAATGTATGGATGTTTGCTACTCTTTCACGTCAGAAGGGTGAACATTGGCTGAAATTTGGCACGAGGATAGTCTATAGCCTGAAATAACACATTTCTTTTTATCCCGGGAAATTGCGTAGTTCCTGCGGGAGAGCGATAAACGAATTCTTTGCAGACGAAGTCGCGGGTAACAGGTAGTCTAATAGGTATGTATTTATCACAATACATGGAAGTGCATCAAATACGGAGTCATTGAGGTCGTCCTCTCAATATAGACGCTCTGTTTGATTAACGTGCAAGTAGTAAACCGGTGGAAAATATTGTGACGCGTTAGATGGGGTCTTGTGTTCTCGTAACAGATATTTCAAATGACTAAGCAAATTTTGCAACCAAACGCCATCTATTTAAATAATGTTGTCACAGTGGGATAGCCTAGTGGTTATTGAAGAAAACAATGTATATCTTAATACATTTATTAAAAAGAGAAGCTTGAAACCGTAGGCTATACGCGACAATTTGTTTAAGTAAATGAGCAAAAGATCTCTCAGGAATGAGTAAGTTCTCTTGGGTCTAAATTCGGACTTTTAAATTGAGATTTCTACACCATCCAATGCCTCCACTTCCCTCGGGAATCTGTCGGTCCGGTGACTGGGTGGCAGCGTCACGCTCGGTGTAGCGGCAGCAGGGTTCGGTAGACCGCGCCTTGGTGGAAGCTCCAGGAGTGGGACAGCCTTGAATTGGTGAAGGCAGTGGTGTTCAGCGGTAGCGGGCCGTCGAAATTAGGGATGGCAGTAGCGGTACCGCTGATTTAGTTAGTATTGCTTTTCTTGCGGGGTGCAGTGCCGTGTGCCAGGTCGGCTACATGACGGCAGGCGGTAGTTCCCCTGCGTCCAGCCTCATTCGGCGGGGTAAGGTAGCTGCCCTGCGGAAATGGCTGGTGTGAGAAAGAGTAGAGAGTTGGTAGCGTCCTGCCAGGCGTTGCGATGCAGATGGGACGTATCCCGAGGAAGCTAAATTGCAGTGCATGGCAGGCGCAAGTGTACGGAGTTACAGCAGGCAAAAGCTATAGAAGCTAAGTTATATAAAGCTAGTTTTTTTTTTGTAATCCAACGGTCGACACGGCCGTTAGGATTCGAACTCAAGTGCAAGATTAGCGGCGGTAGAGCTTACAAGCTTTCAAGTAACAGCTAAAAGGAATAAAGATTAAATTTAATTACTACAGAGACAATTCCAACTGAGTATCTCTGCTGCAGAGTAACAGAGTTATTAATTTTTAAGAATTTAAATAATTTATTTAAATTATTTAAATAATTACATACACGGAGCTATACACAATTTAGAGTTAAAGTGATCAGAGAGTGCTTACCAGAAGAAAGAGCCGGGCAGTTGTTGGAGATTCGAAAAGTGGCCGATGTTGGCCAGAACCTCTGGTTTTATCCAAGAATAACGGTTCCTTCAGATTTTGAAAAGCTCCGCCCTTGGGAGGGACCGTTTCCGTTAAGTTTCGAATCAACCAACCAACGCCAGTCAGGTAGAAAGGTAAAGGTGTGATCTATTTTTTATGTGTTACTGTGTTTGTAAAAAATGTGTTATAATAGTGTATTTGTTGTTAGGAATTAAATAAATAAAATAAGTTAATTGTTTAGTTAAAATATAGATTACGCGGAGAACGACTTAGGCGCCCTCTAGTGCGCGTACGATGAATCAGATTCCATACTTAGAACAGCGCCATCTTTTGACGAACGCACGAACTGTCAGTAACGTTCGGCTGGAGAGACGTCAATTAGGCTGTGGCGCGTAAGTTCGAAATGTCGAGGTGCGACTTAATTATTGCAGCGTGACAATGTGTACAAGACAAACACAAACTCATGTGGATCAAATATTGCTCACCTTGGACGAGAGATGGCGCTGTTTTCAATTATAGAAAATATCGTATCGAAAATTTGTAATCAATACAAGAAGACGTACTTTAACATGTGTATTATAAAACAAAGTCTGTCGCGACTGTCTGTCTGTTCGCATTAAACTCAAAAACTTCTAACGGATTTTTATTCGGTTTCACGAATAGGGTGACTCGAGAAAAGTTTAAATAGGTATATAATTTTGCCAAGGGTTTGTTTTAATTGGTTGAATGAAATATAACGACAATTGTTGGAAGTTTCAAGGTGTCATGGATGCAAATTTTAATTCTGCTCGGACGAAGTCGCAGGCAAGAGCTATTATTTTTATTATAGTGTGTTATATTTTGTAGATCGTAGACCTCAAGACGAAAAAACCTGTAGGCCCGAATAAAGAAGGTGAAATCTGCATCAAAGGAGGATCAGTAATGAAGGGCTACGTTGGAAAAGATCGAAAGGATGACTTCGATGAAGAAGGATTCTTCAGAACGGGAGACGTCGGGTACTATGACGAAGAAAGATACTTCTATATCGTGGACCGATTAAAGGAGTTGATCAAATATAAGGCTTATCAAGTAAGTCTTATCCCACAAATTCTAACGTAGGTATGCTTAGGGATGTTACTGATCGATCCAAAATGCGTCAATTAATTGCCCTCTTCTCAAACTTTACAAGTCTTCAAAGTAACAATATTGGTTAAATGCCAACCACTGATTGAAAGGTTGGGGCAATATTGCTAGTAATTATACTTAGATACACGCCTCTTTCCCACAAGTGTAGGCAGAGACTACTTTGTTCCACTTGCTACGATCCTGACATACCTCTTTCGCTTCATCCACATTCATCAATCTCTACATACACGCTCATCGGTTTCGGGTACTCTTGACCCGACCTTTTCAAAACTTCCCCAATTTGGTCACGGAACGTTCGTCTAGGCCTTCCATAGCCAACGCACCCATTCACACTCCCCATTTAAATCTGTGTAGTTCAGTTTAGTTAATCTTCTTTCATCCATCCTCTTTACGTGACCAAACCAACTTAAGCATACATTTTTCTATCCTAGTCACTATCTTCTTCCACACCAGCACGTTCCCTTACCACACTATTCCTTATTCTATCTTTCAGTGACAGATTTCAGTCAGACAGAGACAGAATTTTAAATCTGTAACTTGTACCTTCGAAAATGGCCCATCAGTTTTCAATTGGAGCTGGGGACCTGTTATATCCCCGTTGCAACCATAAGTCCGTAATTAGTAGACCCCTGGCCAAGTAAGATGGTGGGATCAATCTGAACCAAACTTGCAAAAGACCTTATCACTTTCAAACTTTCTTTGGTGACGCAGTGTTGACAAGTACATCACAATTTAGTCCATGCGATTTCATATCAGGTCATACAAGACTTTTAGTTTGTCCTAAGATAAGGCTTATTGCGATTCATGTCTGGAGGTCGTGTCGTAGTTCCAAAAAGCCTTCAGATAAAGTCCTACAGCCTCATTCATAAAAAATCCTTAATTGAGGTTTGATCAGTTCATTAGTTAACAGACTGATTAAGCTTATTTGACAGTTGTTAAAAAGTATGATTCATAAACGCTTGCTAGCAGTCTGTTAACTAATGAGCTGTTGATGAATGGATTAGACGCGTTATGTTGTCACCTTGACAAATCATAGACCATAAATGGCTTTTTAGTGAATTAAAAAAAAAATTGACAGCAGTGGCAGCGAATTAGCGGGAAACCAGCGAATTAACACGACAGACGAGGCAGTGTGGATCTAGTTTCCTTTACCTTTCTCGAAGGGGATACAAACTTAAAACAAAAAAAACTGTCTTGCGTATGGTTTTGCTCTTGCCAAAATCAGCTGTTCACATGTGTGGCAGCCATTTTGTGAGTTAGCAGAGAGATAAAGTAGGGTCTACGGTCCGCTAACTTTCGAAAGACTTAACAGACCCTTGAAGGACTGATTAGCGCTAATTGACGTTTATGAATCATGTTTTTTTGCATCGGTCCTATAGCGAGCTTATAGCGAGCCTCTAACTTTTTATGAATAAGGCTGTTAATCTTAATTAGTAATCCAGTTCATCCAATCATGCTTACATTTGTGATTTAGATACGCTTTAAAAAAAAGATATGGTAGCCATGACCATTGTGGTTTGACCTACATACATAAATTCTTCAAAGTCTATTTGCTAGTTCTGCCACTAAAAAGCAGTGCGCTAAATGGTGTCCGTGGAGAGCAAGACAGTCGATTAGTGGCATTTGAAGTATTCTAAGAAGTCTTAGCCGGATTCCATGTCTATTGGGGATTCCATGTTTATGTCACTTACCATCAGGTGTGAGCCAGTTTCCACTCAAGCACGAAAAAAACTAAAGTTACGTGGTCGTTGGTAATTTACAGGTGCCTCCAGCAGAGATAGAAGCAGTGTTGCTAGAACACCCAGGAGTGCGTGACGCGGGTGTAGTGGGGGTGCCACACGCGGGCGCCGGCGAGGTGCCGCGCGCCTTCGTGGCGCTACAGCCGAGCGCCAGCGTCACCGCCGAGGAGCTGCAGCAGTTCGTGGCCGAGCGGGTTAGTATTGTGGGACGCTGTGTGGTGGGGGTGCCACACGCGGGTGCCGGCGAGGTGCCGCGCGCCTTCGTGGCGCTACAGCCGGGCTCCAGCGTCACTGCCGAGGAGCTGCAGCAGTTCGTAGCCAAGCGGGTTAGTATTGTGGGACGCTGTGCAGTGGGGGTGCCACACGCGGGCGCCGGCGAGGTGCCACGCGCCTTCGTGTCGCTACAACCAAGCGCCAGCGTCACTACCGAGTGGGGGTGTTTTTCATTTTACTGTTGAACTCCTTTAGTAGAAGTGATCAAGGGGGGTTGTACCGGCGGTACCTACCTCTTAACCCCCCGCCGTTATGTACGTTGCGTTGTTGGAATTAAGTTTATATTTTTTCACAGTTATCAAACCCGAAGCACCTGCGCGGTGGCGTGCGCTTTGTACCAGAAATACCAAAGAATCCAAGCGGCAAGATCCTGCGGCGAAAGCTAAAAGAAATGGTTGACAAGAGCAAGCTGTGAACAGTTGAATAGACTATCTCCCTTTGGCTATTCTCACGCGTGATGATTTAAAAATAACAGAGTGCTTTGAAGTGTTTGTCGCAACAATGGACAAAATAAGACAGGACTGATAATTGCCATATTATAGTGCGACCACGGAAACATGTTCCAAATTCGTGCACAATATAGATGGCGCTTTAAGCAATAGTTAAAGCTTTTCTACGTTCTTTTCTTTTATATCTTGCAACTTTTAAAATTTTTTGCTTTACCTAATCTGAGGAGTGAGCAGCGACTTCAGTACCATTTTTTGCCTCTGTAATGTAACATTACGATAGCTACGAGACGAAGTCGAAAGGAGTAAAAACTCGAGTGACGTAGCGTAGACCATCGAATAATTTGTTGATTGTTACTTCTAGCGACATTAATTTGTCGGGAAGTTTTGTACGTAACTCCGCGTGGTCGCGTTTTCGCATGGTGATTGTCAGTCGGGGTTATTCCAAAATTCGAAATTAAAGATTCGTATTATGACATCCCTCTCACTCTCATATTAATGACTATTATCTATCGAACTTCGAATTTCGAATTTTGGAGCACAAAGCCTGTGTTTACATCGACGTAATAGGTCACGTTACAATATTGTTGATTCGAAATAAAAATAATAAGAATAAGGGTTTTAATTATACAGTTTGTAATAATAACATGTTGCTTTATTTGTTACCTGACTGCCCAAAGAGGATAATAAGTTTGACAGTCTGTATCTGCGTTATTTGTTTCCAAGTTTTTTTTGCAGTAGTTCTCAGCGGTAGTGGTAGGTACCAAATTTTTAAGTCACCAAATTGTGTGGTCGATATAATTCTTATTTTGCAAGTGCCAGCAAATATTATGAGATTATTTAAAAATTTCAATATGGCGATCACTAGGTCCCATATTATTAAAACAAAAAAACTTAAAATACGAAGTACATATAATACATACATACATACATATCGTCACGCCTCTTTCCCACAGGGGTAGGCAGAGACTACCTTGTTCCACTTGCTACGATCCTGACATACCTCTTTCGCTTCATCCACATTCATCAATCTCTTCATACATGCTCCTCGGTTTCGGGTACGCTTGACCTGGCCTTTTTCCAAAACGTCCCCAATTTGATCATGGAACGTCCGCCTAGGCCTTCCTCTCCCAACGCACCCATTCACACTCCCCATATAAATCTGTTTAGTTAATCTTCTTTCATCCATCCTCTCTACGTGACCAAACCAACTAAGCATACTTTTTTCTATCCTAGTCACAATATTTTCTTTCACACCAGCACGTTCCCTTATCACACTATTCCTTATTAAAGGGGTATATAGACTAGAATGGAAATTTTAACAAAATCAAGAACGGCAATTACTTAATCATTCTTATAACATGAGTGAGAGAGAGAAACATTTATTTACACACATTCGATACACATACTTAGATTTAAAATATGAAGAAATACTTAAGAATAGTACCGATATGATGTAAAATACGGCCCACTCAGCATCAGGTTGCAGCAAGCCGCAACGCTGTTTTTTATAAGTAGGAAGCAAAACGGAAATAACAATTCAACTTTTGTACTTAACAGATTTTTATTTCCTTATCACATTAGTTACTGGGGCCTTACCATGACGTCTTAATGCGATTCAGTTTAGGTTCGCTCGCTGTCAGATTCATACTAAGTGACAGCTAAAACTTGAACTGAGTCGGAATTAGGACGTCATGGTAAGGCCCCTGGTTGCTTCATGAAATCGCCCTTATAATTTCTAAGGCATAAATAGAAAACGATAGCGTGATTTGCAAAAACGCTTCAGAGTAAAAGCGCCATCTAGCGACGTATAGTAGCGTTGTCGCAAAGTTGATAGTTCCCCTATCGACAGTTTTAATCAAAAACTGACATTATATCGATAGGCCTATTTAAAGCAATACTATCGATATAATAGTATCGATAGTTTGTAATAATGAAAATAAATTGTATCGATACCTTATTCTATGTCAAGGATCAACACTAACGATAGTCTAGTCTATCAAAACATCGATACAATCGATACTATTCTCTTTGCTCACTATAGAGTCTATCAATAGAGCAATATCGAGCGACAACGCGAACGAGAAAAAAAACCCTCCTGATCTTATAATTTGAGACTGGATGAGACGGGCGCAAGATCGCCAAGAGTGGAAGAAGAGGGAAGAGGCCTACATCCAAGATTGGATCACCAAAAGGCAATGATGATGATGATGATGATGATGATGATCTTATAATTTACTTTTCTCCTTGTTTATGAGAAGTCTGAGATTTTTCCTTAATATTTTGCCGCTGGGATTTTTAGGTATCTCGTTGATAAATCTCACTCCACCTCGTAAGTGTTTTGGATTTGAAAGCTGAAAGAGAAGGAAAATGATTAGTACAATAATTGGAAAAACTTTTAAGGGATGAAAACTAGGGAATCGTGAGAAATAAATTATATTCATAAGCTACGAGCTTTGACAGAAACAATTAAAATTTTTAAGACAGTGAACTTCTGCGGCTGCGCGATAAGTAGTTTTGTTGCGCGGCGCTAGGGGGCGTGGCGGCGCTGTTCCCACATCTCTCCCCTCCAGAGACCGTCTACGGGCGATAATAATGAGGCAGGTTCACTTGTCTGCCCGATCTAGTAAACTTTACATGCTTCTCTGTCGTTTTCTTCGGCTCTGCTTGTACAGTTTGTTTAACTGCAGGTTTGGCAACTGCAGGGTTAGAGTCTGTTTCGAGTAAATAAGCTGGTTTTGATCGATCTATCGAAACTGTAACTGTCTTGCCGTTAACTCTTATTTTGAACGTCTTGTCACCTCGATCTAGCACTGCGTGTGGTCCAGTGTATGCAGGAGTTAGCGCACCACGTAGAGCGTCTTCTCTTAAGAAAACATGAGTAGCTGATTCTAAATCCTTAAAAACAAATATCTTCCTCTGTCCATGTCTAGAAGTAGGTACAGGTTGAAGTTGCTGGGCTATGTTACGCAATCGTGCGGTGAAATCGGTAATATCTGTAGTAGATTCTGTGCTGGGATGAAAGAATTCGCCAGGTAGTCTCAGTGTCTCTCCGTATACTAGCTCTGCCGACGACGTTTGTAGATCTTCTTTGAACGCACTTCTAATACCAAGTAGGACTAATGGTAAGGCTTCTGTCCAGTTATTCTGTGCGTGACAGACAATGGCGGCTTTCAGCTGCCTGTGAAATCTTTCAATTAATCCGTTACAAGCCGGGTGAAAAGATGTAGTCCGTCGGCGTTGAAAACCTGCCATCTTCGACAAATGGTTGAAGAGTGCCGACTCGAATTGAGCTCCACGGTCTGTTACTATGACTTCAGGACAGCCAAATCGGGATATCCAAATGGTAAGAAGCGATTTTGCTACTGTTTCGGCTGTAATATCCATCATGGGAATAGCTTCAGGCCAGCGCGTAAACCGGTCAATGGCAGTAAGGCAGTAACGATAACCTTGAGATGGTGGCATCGGACCGATTATGTCGATATGCACGTGTGTGAATCTCGCTTTGGGTAAATTGTAAGTTCCGAAAGGAGCATGCACGTGTCTATTTACCTTTGACCGCTGACAAGCCAAACATGATCGAGCCCATTCACGGCAATCTTTCTTCATGCTAGGCCAGATAAAACGCTCAGACACAAGTCTTACAGATGTTTTCATTCCTGGGTGACTGAGTGAATGTAGGCTATTGAAAATTTGTCTTCGAAATCTTGGCGTTACATACGGTCTGAAGGTCGAGGTACTAATGTCGCAATATAGTTCAGTGAGGGAACCAGGTATCAACATTTTCTTTAATTTGATGCTGTAGGTTGTGTCACCGCTCAAAATTTGCTTCAACTCCTCGTCCTCAACTTGTGACTCTGCCAGTTGTATTAAGTCGATTGGTTTCTCAAGCTCTTCTATTCTAGATAAAGTGTCTGCGACTACATTGTTTTTGCCAGAAATATGTCTAATGTCAGTCATAAATTGTGAAATTAAATCAAGATGGCGAAATTGTCTTGGTGAACAGTTTGACTTATTTGATGTAAAAGCGAAGCATAATGGTTTATGATCAGTGAAAATGGTGAATACTCGTGCTTCTAGCCAATGCCTGAAGTATTTAATGGCGCAGTATATAGCGAGCAGTTCACGATCATATGGTGAGTACTTCTGCTGAGCTGGACTGAGTTTCTTGGAATAGAATGCTAATGGCTGCCATGAATCTCCTTTTTTCTGCTGTAGGACTGCGCCTAGAGCTGTATCTGAGGCATCCGTCACAAGCGCGAGGTATGCATCGCAGTCTGGATGTGCTAGGAGAGCTGCTTCACATAGGCTAGTTTTGCATTCCAAGAAAGCTTTAAAAGTGTCCTCTTTCAAGTCTATTGGATGTGATCCTTTTACAGAACCAGTCAGTAGTCTGTTCAGTGGGCTTTGAATTTCGGCTGCTCGTGGTATAAATCGGCGGTAGAAATTTATCATGCCCAAGAATCGCCTCAACTCCTTGACAGTCTTTGGAGCTGGAAATGACTTAATGGCTTCGATTTTGTTCTCCAATGGTTTCGTACCTTCTGCTGTGATGTGATAGCCAAGAAATTTTACTTCTGTTACACCAAATGTGCATTTAGACGGATTTATGACTATGCCGTATTCTTTCAGCTTGGTGAACAGTTGCCGTAAGTGATCTTCGTGTGTTTTTTCGTCTTCAGAGAATATCAAAAAATCGTCTAAATATGTAAAAACGAAATCTAGACCTCTTGTCACTTCGTCGACAAATCGTTGAAAGGTCTGAGCTGCATTTCTGAGACCAAATGTCATAAAAGGAAATTCATATAACCCAAATGGAGTAGTAATGGCTGTTTTTTCAATATCTGCAGCATTGACTGGAATTTGGTTGTATGCCTTTACGAGATCGATGGTGGAAAAATATTTGCTGCCTGACAGGTTATGGGCAAAGTCATGAATGTGACGTATGGGATACCGGTCTGGAACGGTTCGTGCGTTCAGTTGCCGGTAGTCACCACATGGTCTCCAGGTCTTGTCTTTCTTTGGAACTAGGTGGAGTGGCGATGACCAGGGACTGAGTGATGGTCTAGCAGTTCCACTCTTCATCATGGCTTCGAATTCTTCTTTAGCAATTTTGAGTTTGTCCGGCGCTAGTCTTCTAGGTGTGCAGTGAATCACTGGTTGGTCCAAACTAACAACACCAATATAGGGAAGATTCGTGGATCTATTCACAGCCTATATATGCATAATCATATGAATATTGATGCATCTTAGCCTTCTAGGCTAAAAGCCCATGGAATCCTTTCGTGCTGCGGGTGTCCATAAGTGGCGGTGCTAACTCACCATCCGTTAGCCCACTTGCTCGTCTGTCATCCTATTTCATAAAAAGGGGTCTTGGGATATTACCTTCTCTGCTACAAACTGCATCAGCTCTTTCTCCGTGACGGTCTTCCCCGGCTGCAGCACTACGAAAGCCAGCGGGAGCTCCCCACTGCCCTCATGCGGCAGACCCACCACACCCACATCCCTCACTCCTGGGTGCTGCAGCAGCACAGCTTCTATCTCCGCTGGGGCCACCTGCGGGAAAATGTCTCTTTAAAGAACACAATACAATACAATAACTTTTTATTGAACTGGTCACATATAACATGCAAAACAGAAAAAAAGGTATACAGAAGTAATAATAGGAACAATAGGTGGCCTTATCGCTACAGAGCGATCTCTACCAGGCAAGTTTAACGGACTAGAGAAAAGAACAGATCTGAGCAGGTGGCGCAATTTAGAATAATATAAGAATCACAGGATATGACGTTCGTTTTTTTGGAGTACTCTAGCCTTTTTTCTAATGGCTAAGGGTTATCACACCAATCGATCGATCATCGATGGTAGAATGGAACAGTCGACGTCGATCTATAGTTTCTACTAGACCTATCGATCGATGGTGGAATTGAACAGTCGACGTCGATCGATAGTTTCTACTAGACCTATCGATCGATGGTGGAATGGAACAGTCAACGTCGATCGATAGTTTCTACTACACCTATCGATCGATGGTGGAATGGAACAGTCAACGTCGATCGATAGTTTCTACTACACCTATCGATCGATGGTGGAATGGAACAATCGACGTCGATCGATAGTTTCTACTAGACCTATCGATCGATGGTGGAATGGAACAATCGACGTCGATCGATAGTTTCTACTAGACCTATCGATCGATGGTGGAATGGAACAATCGACGTCGATCGATAGTTTCTACTAGACCTATCGATCGATGGTGGAATGGAACAGTCGACGTCGATCGATAGTTTCTACTAGACCTATCGATCGATGGTGGAATGGAACAGTCGACGTCGATCGACAGTTTCTACTAGACCTATCGATCGATGGTGGAATGGAACAATCGACGTCGATCGATAGTTTCTACTAGACTTATCGATCGATGGTGGAATGGAACAGTCGACGTCGATCGATATTTTCTACCAGACCTATCGATCGATGGTGGAATGGAACAGTCAACGTCGATCGATAGTTTCTACTAGACCTATCGATCGATGGTGGAATGGAACAGTCAACGTAGATCGATAGTTTCTACTAGACCTATCGATCGATGGTGGAATGGAACAGTCGACGTCGATCGATAGTTTCTACTAGACCTATCGATCGATGGTGGAATGGAACAGTCAACGTCGATCGATAGTTTCTACCAGACCTATCGATCGATGGTGGAATGGAACAGTCGACGTCGATCGATAGTTTCTACTAGACCACAAAAACACCAGCTCTTAGAGGATCCTGATATCCTGGCACTAAAACTCTCCCTCCATCTTACGCCTGACGCGAGTTTAACATTTTTTACCCCATCCCAAAAAGTGCCCAACGTTCACTTCAAAAACAGATGTGAGTATTTTACTAACCTGATTCCCTTTATATTTTATCAGTTCCTTCAGTCGATCGACGATGTACAGGAAGCCATCTTGGTCATAATATCCGACGTCTCCAGTTCTGAAGAATCCGTCTTCGTCGAAGTCCTCCTTCATATCCTTCCCGATGTAACCTTTCATCAGAGTGACACTCTTCATGCAGATTTCGCCTTTTTCTCGAAGTCCTAAAGGCTTACGGGTTTTCAAGTCTGCGATCTGGAAATTAATAAGGTAGAGCAAACTTTGTCTAATCGATGCTATGAATAATTCGATGATTGTTACTTTATGGTCTAATAGCGGAATTACTCGATATTTTCGGCTAGTAACAATTTCCAGTAGGTGGCGGCACTGTCATTCAACATGCTATCGTGCAGCAAGTATCCGAACGCATCCGTGAAAATTAAGAAAAAAAAAACTTTTGTGATATTGCCAAAAACCTAACTATCACCGATTAAAAAAGGTTTGCCCTACTTATCGTTAAATAGAGGAAGTTTTTCCACGTTTGAGCTGTGATAGAATTACGATCCCCTAACTGAATATGTCTAACAACTAGACTATAGTTAGAACCCGGGCTTGCATAACTGAGGAGCGGGATTTTCTATCTCTGCCTGCGTCTGAGTATATGAAAGGGACAACTGCAGTCCGGACTGATCACGCCGTAACTGTTGAAACGTAAACTGATATAACCTTTACTCCCCTGTTTCCTCTTTCAAAACTGAATCGTTTTTTTTTTCAGATACATTACACGAAAGAAAGCTTTTGACTTTTAAAATTATTTTACGAACGTGTGAATAACGAAATTCAGCAATTCCTATGATTTTCGAAGATCAATAGTTTTTTAAATAAACATAATTGGAAAAAAGTAAAACCTAGGCGCGCCCTATTTCTTAAATGTTAAATTATAACAGTACCCGGCCATAATGAACATCGATCTTCTCGGCTAATTTCTCAAATGTTAAATTATAACAGTACCCGGCCATAATGAACATCGATCTTCTCGGCTAATTTCTCAAATGTTAAATTATAACAGTACCCGGCCATAATGAACATCGATCTTCTCGGCTAATTTCTCAAATGTTAAATTATAACAGTACCCGGCCATAATGAACATCGATCTTCTCGGCTAATTTCTCAAATGTTAAATTATAACAGTACCCGGCCATAATGAACATCGATCTTCTCGGCTAATTTCTCAAATGTTAAATTATAACAGTACCCGGCCATAATGAACATCGATCTTCTCGGCTAATTTCTCAAATGTTAAATTATAACAGTACCCGGCCATAATGAACATCGATCTTCTCGGCTAATTTCGGTTTCGTAGAGCGTTGTCTCGCTTTAACTTACGTGACGCCAATTGTCTCGTTCCAAAGACCGAAGTACAATCTTTATGGCCGGGTTTTTTTTTTACATAAAATAGGCTTACGTTTGACTCATTGACTTACGATAAACAACTAGACTCCCAATCACGCTCAAAAACTGTCGGAACCAAAAGCACAGAATCCAAAAGTCTGCACGACGCGTCTATTGTGCAGAGTTTTGGTTCAGTCGTGTTTGGACCGCGCTTCGATAACAATGTACATGTCTCTTTCGCACCGTAATCTCAAACGCTTGAGAACAAGAGTCAGACAGGTTTCCAGCGCGTTGCGTCGTGTTATTACTTCTCAAGATCGTATGCAATTGACATTAAACATTACTGCCACGAAATAAGGTGTTAATTTGAACGAATATGTTAATGTTACCTGTGTAAGTTGATGTGTTGACACACACAATACATAGACAACGCCGCTCGGACGTTTCTTGGGGACTTTTGTTTGTCTAGTTGTTTATCGCAAGTCAATGGTTTGACTTCAATCTCGCTTGATGGAAGGCGAAGATGAGGCCTAAGATGGTACACGTTTGCCTAGAAGGTGTCTACGAAGAAAGGGGGGGGGGGATGAAGGGGGGTATTACGAAGGCTAGGATGAGAGTACATACTTTGATAATACAGCCACTGACAACCGGTCCCACACTGCCGGGCTTAACGGATTTGCCGCCATTGAAGTCTTTGGCAATAGCCACAGTGCTCTCTGTCATGCCGTAGCCTTGCAACACCGCTATCAGGCCAGGGAATCTGAAATGAATATGTAACCATCATCAAGTCCACTGCTGGACATCAGCCTCCCCCAAGACTCTACTCAGACCGAATGAGAAACAGAATATAACCAGTTGCTTCTCTTCCAGCGCGGTAAAAGCCCATCGAGGGAAGGCGAAAATCATAGGAACCATGTCATAGACGATGCGGATAGCAACCCATCACTATTTTAATTCCATTTTCCGTCTACACGCCCAGAATCTAAACGTGGCCTGTAGCTTTTGTCACCTTAGGCTCTGTATACCTCGTAAGGGATCAAGACGTGATTTTTGTATGTATATATGTGTTTGTATCTAATAGTACCTGGATTTGACAGCTGGCAGGACATCAGCTGACAGCGGGGCGGCTCCACAGGTAATAAATTTCACGGAGGACACGTCATACTGGACATCAGACTTAGTAAGAGAGATCAGCATAGGTGGCACCACTGTGAGGGTGGTGGCCTGCAAAGATACGGATTGGATGGGGCTTTTCGGTCAAACTACCGTATTACACTTGGCTAAGGATGCTAAAGATGATTTAGAAACCTAATTTAGTAAAGTGTAATCACGTTTAGGAAGTATCGTAAAAAGTATCCTAATTAGGAACAAGGATGGTTTCTGACAAGCTGGATGGTTTAGCATCCGAGTTAGGAACGTGTAATAATATTTTCAATACATTTGCTCGAAAAATTCACTTTCAAAGGATGTATACATGGCTCGTAAGTTAATTTTACCGCGCTAGTGCGATTTTTTTTACAATTTTTTTTTAAATTTCCATTTTAAAAGTTTACAAGCAAAGAGTATTAAATGACAAAAATAAAAAATATCGACTTATACGCAGAAAAATGTATAAACATACAAAACTAAGTAATGAATCTGCAAAATTTATTGTAATTAGTATATAAACTGTAATTTAATTACCTCAGATTTTAATGATTTCCACCTTTTTTTTATTCGAAAAAATCACAGTGGCTGAACGCGTCGAACCTTTGCCTGATAAATTTAGTTAATCTAATTAAAAACAAAACTTACGCATGCGCATCACGGTACACGGACGGGCCATTTTTGTGAAACTTTGCGTTGTTTTGTGTTGTTGATCATAGTGTACAAAAACCAAACAAAATGAGTTCTTCAAGTGATAAAGTCGACAATAACATGGAATTAACTCCGCTCGATATTTTAAGCAAGGCGCAAATCGCGCAAAATAGTCTTTTGCCATCAAATAAATCTCGGGAGAGGTATTTATTCTTCAATTTTGTGTTATTAATTGCCTATTTTCTCACAAATGTATTGAAAAACGTCATATGATACACGGTTGGCAAGGTTTTACAAACTCGTGACGATGAAAACCCTCGCCTCGCGGCTCGGGTTTATCAACTCGTCAACTCATTTGTAAAACCTTACTTATCAACCTTGTATCACAAATAACTATTATTTAGTGCAGTTAGTAGCCCCCGCCACGCGCACCTGCTTGACAGTGGGGGGACGTGTCTGATTCAGTGACTAAATTCAGGAATAGTGTAATCAGAAGCACATCCTAATTAGGATAACAATTGACAACATTTCATTTTTATAACACCTGAAAATGTATAACTCTCTCACTCTCAAGATAATGACTATTAGTATGAGCGGAACAGCACGAAGCGAACCTCGAAAATCGAATATTGGAGAATAGGGCCTGACATTGACAATTTGAAATTAACGTCAGTTTTTTTTTTTCTATAGAGAAAAGACAAAGGGATAAGTGTGTATTCTGTGATAGTATCGGAGTTACGCCCTTTTAGAATAAGCACAAATTAATAAATTAATTATAAATTAAATACAAGCCCTAGCGAAAAAATTAAACTGTCAACATGTTCATCTTTTCAAACAAAATACAGAGAACTAATAAAATTATAGGCTCAGAAATATGAAATGTTGTCAATTTTTTTTGTAATTGTGTCGTACAGATACATCATTCAAACAGGACTCTTAGCGACACATATTCGCATAGTAACAAGGTCACGTGACAGTTGGTAACAGATAGAAAAATTCGAAGGCTTATTCACCTGCTATGGGTGGTGTAGGGGTATAGCACGCGTCACGGAATGACGAGGACCCGGGTTCGATTCCCGGCCATAGCTTTGCTTTTCGGATTTTTCTATGTGTTCTAATTTTCAGTGTCGTTTAGAAATTTTATGTGTAATAAGCTTAACCCAACTGCCTCCTGATATTTTGAGAGACCTTGGGCCTTACGATGACGTCTTACTGAGATTCAAAACCGGCTCAGTTCGGGTTTTAGCTGTCATTTTTAGTATGGATCTGACAGCGAGCGAACCTAAACTGAATCGAGATTGAATCGCATTAAGACGCCATGGTAACCCCCCTTGTAGACGTGACAATATTGAACTAAAAGCATGATCGTGTAAAACGTTGCGTTATCGCAGGTTTTCCTACGTTGTTTCTCTGATGATTTATTACAAGTATTACAACGCATATAAACTGCGATAGTAAAAGTAACGATGATGACTAATATTTATTTTACTATTAGCTGTTGCCCCCGACTCCGTCTGCGATAGACTCGCTTATCGCTATCCCGCGGGAACTGCTATTTTCCGGGATAAAAACTATCCTATGTCCTTTTCCAGGACTGTAACTATCTCTGTACCAAATTTCAATAAAACCGGTTTAGCCGCCATGAAAGAGCAATAAACATTCAAACTTACAAAATTCCGCATTTATTATATTAGTAAGATAAGATAAGATGTATTGTATTCTTTTATCGTATTTACGATACGCAGGGGTCGGAAAAAAAGTGCGGATGACGTCAAACCACTTATAGGATGATTTCAAATAGTATTTTAGATTTTTAAACCGATTAAGAATAGGGGCCTTACCATGACGCTCGCTGTCAGATCCATAGGTACTAAAAGTGACAGTTAAAACCTGCTAGCTTATTACGTAACTCGCTCGCAATCGCCATCGTGTTCATTTTGACAGTTCTTGTATGAATGTGACAGCTGGCTGATTCCGATGCCGAGTGTCAGCCCATACATGAACTGTCAAAATGAAGACGATTGTGATCGCGACCGAGTTACATAATAAGCTATCTGAACTTGTAACGAGGCTGTCTCGGCTCGTTACGAACTTTTTCCTTTTGGCTTAACTTTTTAAAAGAAACATTTAGTATTCGGCTCCTATTTTAAATTCAAAGTGATTTCCTGTCTTTTCTATCCATCAATTTTTGATTCATTCGCTCTCCTGATCTACCAGCGCGTAGTCGCTCTGCTTGATTTATTGTCAAGTTCGAGTTTATTTTCAAGTTTACAGTTCTAAGTACCAAGTTTCCAAAATTCAATTATATTTAACAGTGTGAATTGTTTCCTGAAGGCACGTTTGTGAGTATTTAACGTTACAAATGTAGTATTGTTGCTAGTTATTATTTAATGTACCTTTCACCATTTAAATTGTACCTATTGTTTTAGGAGCCTTCATTTATGACCTATTAAAAACCGTACACCATCAAGATGGTCTAATTCATTCACGACGCGACAAACTGAGTCGGAATTGAGACGTCATGGTAAGGCCCCAGAAAACCATTTAACAGGGCCATCAAGTCAGACTAACCCAACAACTTCATGATATATATATACATACACAAGGTTGACTGGAAGAGATCCCTTATAGGGATAAGTCCGCCTTTGTGCATGTATCTGTGTTTGTCAATTGTATTATAATGTCTTATGTTTATCTTGCACAATAAAGAGTTTATTTACTTAAGATCTTTTCATTCTTAACTGCCCTATTTGGTAAACAAAGTTCTAACCTCAATGTACAATTTTTTGTAAAGAATAAGGTGTTTTATGTTATCAAATAAACTTGAGGCAATATTTTGTACATAATTTTGCTTATACAGGGTGTATCAGATACCCCCTAACAATAATCAACTGGGGTTAGTATATAACCATAGCTATAGAAGCTAAAAAAATATTTAAAAAAAATTGGAGTAATTTTTTTTTATGTTTTCTATAGGAATGATTACAGTTAATAGTACCATACCTATAGATATAAAAAAAAATTACCCCTGTCGAAGAACAGAAAAGATTGGATGGAACTGTCAGGCTGGTCGGTCAGGATTCAACCGAGCTCTATGCGTAGCCGAGCTTAGGTCACCATCTCGACCATCTTCAAGGTACATTAATTGGGATAGAAATAGCAGCATACGTGTTTCACTCGTACAGCCAGTCTTTATTCAAATAGCGCTTACACAAAGGACTCAGGACTATCACACACTCTAAAAGACGAAACGTGGAGAGTTCTGTGCTTGCGCCCACTGACTGGCCTTAGACGTCTGAGCTCTATCGAGTCTCGATCAAGAATGCCTTCTCCTTCTCACCGTCATCAGATGTAACTCTGTCATTTTACTAACATTGCAGGTAGTTGCAACTGAGCCAAGCACAGACCACCCCCAAGCGAAGCCCGACAACGACCAGTTGCCATCGCTTGACGTTTCATAAAAGCAATAACTAATGAGGGTACATTCAACAAAGTACTTTAACTATCATAAGTTTAGTCATTGTAACGACGCTCCGACACCCCAATTTTTTTTTTAATATTTTTTTTAGCTTCTGTAGCTATGGTTATATACCCCAGTTGATTATTGTTAGGGGGTATCCGATACACCCTGTATTTTATCTCCAGTTCCTTTATTTACGATGAAATAGTTAAAAAAATAGGTACCCAACAAAAATTAGATTTTGAGGTTAAAATTTTGTTTACCAAATAGTACAGTTAAGAATGAAAATATCTTACACACATACACAAATCACGTCTCTATCCCTTGTAAATGAATTACAGACTTTTACATACATCATCACTACATAGTATAAAACAAAGTCGCTTTCCGCTGTCTGTCTGTCCCTAGGTATGTATGCTTTCCTTTAAAACTAAGCTACGGATTTTGATGCGGTTTTTTAAATAGGTAGAGTGATTCAAGAGGAAGGTTTATATGTATAATTCTACGCAGACGAAGTCGCGGGCATAAGTTAGTACATTACATTCATAATCGTGAAAAATACGTACCTATATTTATTGGCATTATATCTCTCCCCCCTCTCTCTCCAGCCTATACTCCCACTGTTGGGCACAGGCCTCCTCTCAGAATGAGAAGGCTTAGACTATAGTTCCCACGCGGGCCCAGTGCGGATTAGGAACTTCACACACACCATTGAATTGCTTCGCAGTTGTGTGCAGGTATCCTCACGATGTTTTCCTTCACCAAAAAGCTCATGCTAAATTTCAAATACGATATCGTACATAAATTCCGAAAAACTCAGAGGTGCGAGCCCGGAATTTAAACCCACGACCCTCTGCTTGAGAGGCTACAGGTCAAACCATAAGCTACCACGGCTTTTTGCATTATGCATTTACGAAATCCACGAAGCCCTGTCCAATTTACCAACAGCAACAGCATCAACTAACCTTATACTTCTCTATAGTCTTCAAGTACAAGTCAACCTCGAATCTATCGAGGGTAACAATCCTCATGCCCTGTGTCAGGTTATTGAGGAACAACATCAGACCCATGGCGTGGAACCACGGCGTGACGCTGATGCTGGCAGGGGTGGGGTACTCCAGAGCTTCTTGCAGCGCTGGTCTGAAAACAGATGGGTCATAAGAATCAAATCTTTACGAGTACCTATTATAACCGCGGGAGACACCGCTCTCGAATCTTAAATGCAGATTCCTTTTTTTAAGTTAAGGAGGCCAGACAAACGAACTAGTGGGTCACCTGATGTTAAATGATCACCACTCCAGACACCCGCAGCGCTTTACGCGATGCCAGTGCGTTGTCGGCCCTGCAGAAAATTGTACACTCGCCTCTTAAAGGCACCCAGGTCGTAACTCGATGGGAAACCCCAATACCATCGTCTTAAATGCAGTTCAGTTTAGGTACCTATTATAATGGATATGGGCAGGCCACATCGCTCGTAGAACAGACAACCGAGGGAGAAAAGTTCTCGAGTGGCGACCGCGAACCGGAAGACGCAGTGTTGGCAGGCCTCCCACTAGGTGGAGCGACATCGTGAGGGTTGCGGGAAACCGGTGGATGCAACGAGTTGTCGTTCGTTATGGTGTACTATGGGGAGGCCTTTGTTCAACAGTGAACGTCTTTTCATATGTGTTTTTTGATTTTGTTGTTTCTTTTCTATAAAATTGTGTGTTATGCTCTTATATTTGTGTGTCTTACAAAATGAATAAATGTCTTCTTTCTTTCTTTCTTTCTTCAGGCTGATGATGATGATGATTATAATAGAAGGTCTTATTGGTTGTCTGGTAGAGCTATTAAGCGATAAGACCGCCTATTGTCTACTTTGTTCCTTGTTTCTGAATTGTTTAGTACTTTGTGGTGTTCAATAAAGAGTATTTTGTGTTTTAAAGTATATCATAGGTAAAGGTGTATTAATACAACTAAAGTACTCACAGAAGCAATGTAACTATGACGTTCAGATGAGTCAGCACAACTCCCTTAGGAAGTCCCGTAGTGCCACTGGAATACATAATAAACAGTGTGTCTGTTTGCCCTTTTACCTCAGGCACCTCAAACTCTTCGATATTGACATTATCCTTGACTAAATCATCAAAGGCTATTGTGTTTGGTGGTCTCTCATCACCGAAAGTGATGATTTTCTTCACATGTCTCTGAGATCTAAACGTTTTCTCGTGGTTTTTGAAGCAGGTCGGTGATGAGATTACGTAAGACGGTTTTGATATGTTCAAAACGTGATTGAGTTCGCCTGAAAAAAATAAATAGTAAAATACTGCATGTTCAAGGACCTTAATAATAATAATAATAAGATAAAAGATAAATATACCGAATAATAATAATAATAAATAATTCAGACAACAAAGATCCAATTATTGTTAGTAATCACTTATGACTATGTTAGTATTCATATTGGACAAGAGACATTGTATTTTTAATTAAATGTTGCATCATGGAGCCCTCATTTCTTACGGCTATCGCCTTAGCATGACGTCTAATGCGATTCCATCTCGATTCAGTTTAGGTTCGCTCGCTGTAAGATCCATACTGAAAATGACAGCTAAAACCTGAACTGAGTGGGAATTGAAACGCATTAAGACATGGTAAGGCGCCAGTTCAGGAATTGAGATTGAATCGCATTAAGAGAAAGGGAGCGCAGGGCGTTGGCGGTGCGAAGTAATGTGCTGACTCGCAGATTTAGCAGATGTTCGGATGACGTGAAAGTTACGCTTTTTAAAGCGTACTGCACGTCGTTTTACTCGAGTGGTTTGTGGTTTCAGCACACGAAACGGGCCTACAGCGTCCTGCGAGTGCTGTACAACAACGCGTTCAGGATGTTGCTAGGGCTACCGCGACACTGCAGCGCCTCCGCCATGTTCGCGGAGGCGCGCACAGACGGTTTTCACGCGATAATGCGCAAGAAGACTGCCTCTCTTCACCATCGTGTGCGCGGTAGCAATAATAGCATACTGAACATGATTGCAAACCGGCTGGACTGTCCTTTGTTGTGGCACACGACTAAAAAAGTCAAAGGGGTCGCATCTAACTAATCTAACTTAATATTATAAATGCGAAAGTATGTATGGATGGATGGATGGATGTTTGTTTGTTACTCAATCACGCCAGAACGGCCCAACGGATCTGAATGAAATTCGGCACATAGATAGAGAAAAGTCTGGAATAGCACATAGGAGGGAGAGTAGACCGCCGGCGCGGCGTAGGAGACGAAGCAATCCCCTTCTCTTTCTGTATTGTTAATTAAACAATATATATGGAAACAAAGTATTTTATTTAATATTCTCGTTATAATATCCTGCATACAATTTAGCTAGGTGTAGCAAGCGAGAGCGACCACAGACAAGCACCACAGACAAGTCATGTCGGAGTTCCGTTCAGGAACACATTATACTACATCATCCCCTTTTCTTTTTGACTTTAATAAGTACCTATGTTTACTACATACAATTTCTTTCCCCTTTCAATGAAGCTACATACAATACCGTGACTTATTCTTTAATCTTATATTATACATTTTAAACTTATTTATTTTAAAATATGCTAACTTTACTTTAAAAAAAAATTTGGAGCAACACACCCAGCGAGAAGCTGAGTTCTGGAAACAACAATCACCCAGGTCGAACATGATATGAGGTCCTTGTGTATCGTACATTGTTACTGTCTATTAAATCATATGATCTAAACCCATTATCTTTTATTATTATGCCTTGTCTCCACTTATTTACGTTACTATCTTTCTTAAACCAAATCTTTTGGCCTAAGGTGAGGAAGAGTCCATATGACTAGTCAAAGTGTGTAATTCAATAAATGAATGCATGCGAGAATGGACAGAGTTAATCGAAATAAATCATAAAAATACAATTAACTTTAAGTGTGACACTGGGGCACAAGTTAATGTACTGTCATTTAAAGATCTTAAAACGGTTGTCAATGATGATAAAAACATTAAACTGTCTGAGACAACAATAGTACTAGAGGTGTTTGGGGGAACACGCATTGTTCCAGAAGGAAAGTTAAATCTGACTGTAACACTTAATGATGTTAATTATAACCTGGAGTTCATAATAGTAAAACAAAATGTGAAAGCCATTTTGGGCTTAAATTCTTTAATAGAATTAAAGTTATTAAATAACATACACTCCATTAAGAGTGAAGATGAAAAAAATTTGGTAATTAAAAAAAATTGTGAACTGTTTCAGGGTGTTGGCGAGTTTGAAAAACCTTTGGAGCTACACACTCGGTCAGGAGTTGAGCCTGTTGTAAGACCGCCACGTCGAGTACCTAACGCGATCAAAGCTCGATTAGCGGAGAAGCTCAGGTCATTGGAGGAGCGGCAAATAATCACCAAGGTCGAACATCCTAAGAGTTATGTGAGTAACCTTGTAATCATTGAAAAGAAGGATAAGTCTCTAAGAATTTGTCTAGATCCCAAAGATCTCAATAGTGTGTTACTGAGAGAATACTATCTAATACCAACTTTAGAAGAAATAGTACCCAAGCTGTCTAATAAAAATTACTTTTCAGTACTAGATTTATCTGAAGGTTTCTATAATATAAAATTAGAGGAAAAATCAAGTGATTTATGTACATTTAACAGCCCATTTGGCTGCTATAAATTTAATAGGCTTCCTTTTGGACTATCAGTAGCACCAGAAATATTTCAAAAATACAATGAAAGGGCTTTTGGAGACATCCCAGGTGTTATTATCTATTGTGATGACCTGTTAATTTGTGCCGACACTGAATCTGAGCATGATGCAATTTTAACAAAAGTATTTGAAAGAGCCAAAAAACATAATGTGAGATTTAATAAAGCTAAATTCCAGTATAAATTAAATGAAGTCAAATATTTCGGACATATATTTTCTCAAGATGGCATGAAAATTGATCCTGAAAGAATCAAAGCCATTAACAGTATTAAAACACCAAATAATAAAAAAGAACTTCAAATATTTCTTGGCATGGTGAATTACTTAAGAAAGTTTGTTCCTAACTTGGCAAAAATTGCATCCTCACTTCAGTTACTGCTTAAGAAAGATGTAAGTAGATTGGTTGTGGACTGAGGTGCATGAAAATTGTTTTAAAAACATCAAACTGCTAATAACCTCAGCACCAGTCTTACAAAACTTTGATGCAAAACAACCTGTGGTAATACAAAGTGATGCCTCTAAGGATGGCCTTGGATGCTGTCTTCTTCAAAATGGTAGACCGGTTTGCTTTGCATCAAGGAGCCTATCATCAGCTGAGAAAAATTTCTCACAAATTGAGAAAGAACTGTTAAGCGTTGTATGGGCTACCAGTAAGTTTCATTATTACATATATGGGAGTAAATGCACAGTACTTAATGACCATAAGCCGTTGGAAACCTTACTTAAAAAACACATACATGAGGTTCCATCCTCCAGGCTTCAAAGATTAAAATTAAAACTACTCAAGTATGACATTGAATTTAAGTATCTAAAGGGTAAACTCATGCATATTGCTGACCTTCTGTCACGTGCGTACATTAATTGTAATAATAATGATGAAGAATATTTGTATGATGTTATTCACTGTGTTGGCTTAGCAAATAACTTGCAGTGCACAGATGAAGTAAAACAAGAGCTCATTAGTGAAACTTGCAAAGATGAGGAACTGTCAATAGTAATAGAGTATACAAAAAATGGTTGGCCCGATAAAATAAAACAAATTCCAGATAATGTACAATACTATCATAAGTTCAGAGGAGACATATCATTAGATGAAAATTTGCTTTTTATGAAAAACAGATTGATGATACCTAGGTCACTACGTTTAGAAATCATGAAAAAAATGCATGAAGGGCACTTGGGTATGACTAAGATGAAACAGTTAGCAAGCGAGAGCGACCACAGACAAGCACCACAGACAAGTCATGTCGGAGTTCCGTTCAGGAACACATTATACTACACTTTCTACCGTGCGATTCAAGTTTTCTCTTCTGCCGGCACTCCCGCAGTGCAACCTGTTGTTTTTTTATTTATCTACAGACAGGATAGTAGGTAGGTACCTACCTACTCGACTTATTTTATTTAATGATTTGTACCTTCCGTGTATCCCATATTGAGTGGCGTCATAACTGCGCCCGCGCATACTACCCCCACCACTGCGCTCCACACATCCAGTCGATTCTCCGAGCAGATCGCGATCACCTCTCCCTGTCGCACGCCCAGCCGTGCAAGCGAGACAGCGAAGTTGACAGCTTTCTGACACAACTCCAAATACGTCATAGACGTGTTCGAGTATTCGTTGATCTGTAAAAAAACATACATAAGGTAAGGTCTTTTCGTTCTTAACTGTCCTATTTGGTAATAGTACGGGTCCTTAACGTAAAATACGGTCCCATCCTGAAGAAAGCATGAAACTTGGCATGAATGTAGCTATCACATATGTGCTTCAATGTCGATGTGGAAGCACGTCGAGAAATTATTTTTTCCCCCCATCCCCCCCCCCCCCTTTTTATGTGCCAAATCGTGGTTTTTATTATTTTTTATGAAAACGGGTACAGCTATCAGAAAACTGTCAAAGATCAATATGTTCCTTATTAAATTAGCTACAAAATGACACTCATTTCATAGTCGTAGAGGCATTACTTCTAGAGTTACAGCTCACCGAGTCTGACTCAAGTACTCTTTTTTACCTTTTTACAATACCATCTTTCCGTGTGCTGTTCAAGAGCACCGAGTGGTTTTGGGGTCCAGATGATATGCCTAGTAACGTAATAAAATTGGAGCTGGTTTCCGGAAGAAAAATTTTTTTTTTCGTAATTCCAGGCGCTGCAGCGTCGTCAAGTTTTTGACCATAACTTCGTCATTTTATATCCGAATTTCAAACTTTGAATTGTAATGTAAAGTTTAATAATTTATTTTCATTATCGTATCACATTATTTTAGTCTGGAGTCTTTAGTTTTGGTGCAAGAAATAAAAGTCCGTAATATTTTTCCAAGATTATTATTTTTCTATTAATAGCTCTTAAACGATAACATTAATGCAATTACGGTTCAGAGCACAAATATAGTATATTTAACTAGCTTTCATTTGATACCCCACATGTATTCGTGCGTTGCATAAGTTGCGTGTAATTTTAATTTTCCAAAACGCGGCGGCGGCCAATTTGATGACGTCATAACTGGTGACCTTGACACCTCAGAAACTGTCTCGCGGCAGTTTTAGGATCCAGGTGATATGACTAGTAACATATAAAAATTTGGTGCACATACAAGGTCAGATTAGACTTACGTGCCGGCACTTATTAAAAGTTTGCATTTTTAATAAAACTTTTAAGTAACATGTACATATTTTATAAACTATAAGTTCTATCAACGTACGTCCAAGGACAATATTGTAGCTAATTTAATAAGGAACATATTGATCTTTGACAGTTTTCTGATAGCTGTACCCGTTTTCATAAAAAATAATAAAAACCACGATTTGGCACATAAAAAGGGGGGGGGGGGGGGAAATAATTTCTCGACGTGCTTCCACATCGACATTGAAGCACATATGTGATAGCTACATTCATGCCAAGTTTCATGCTTTCTTCAGGATGGGACCATAAAACTGATTTTTGTTAGGACAGGGAGCCGTACTATAAACAAAATTCTAACCTCAATGCCATTGACTTAAGGCGAAGGGATAGGCAAATGACCTTGCCCGTTTGTGACGTGGCAAGCAGTCCGATCAACGCGACATCTGTTAAATAATCGACGTGTGAACTCGATGCGAATGGGCGCGGGCTGATGGATTGAAATATTGCACTGTGATGTTAGTAGATGGCGCTTGTTTCAGTTTTCCGATTGCCTTACACACACAGCATAATGTTCAAATCAGATTTCGCAAAAATAATAAAAGTTGTAACATTTCGGCATTCGTAACGTGGCCTTAAAGTCTTGTTACCTTGGGCTCTGTCTGCTCCGCAAGGGATAGAGGCGTTATTTATGTATGTATGTATGTGATATTATACATGAGAAAGTTTGTGACGATGTGAGTGAGTGTGTAAGTATGTTTGTTTCTTCTTTTTTTTTCTTTTTTTTATGTGAATAGGAAGGTAAACGAGCAAGTGGGTCACCTGATGGTAAGCGATCACCACTGCCCATAGACACCCGCAACCCCGGAGGGATTGCAGATGCGTTGCCATGCCAACCTAGAGGACTTAGATGAAATGCTTCTGCATGAAATTTGGAACGAAGACAGTTGGTACCCTAGATTAAAACAGGCTACTTATTATCCCAGAAAATTGCGGTGTCCAGGGTCTGTCTAGAGTCGCAACGTAAATTATTATTGCAGAATAAAGTAAAACTTAAACGTGTGCGGGAAAGGTACAGAATAAGGTATAGTTTTTGCAATGATTATTTTCAAAACCGATATCTGAGGGTCCGAGAGATCCCCAAACATAAATCCGTTATCAAAAATGAAAAAGGTGGCCGCCATTTTGAATTCTTTAAGTTTTGAAACGACTATTTTCAAAATCGATATCTGAGGGTCCGAGTGGTCGTCAAACACAAATCTGCTATCGAAAATAAAAAAAACTGGCCGCCATTTTGAATTCTTTACTTTTTGAACCGATTGTTTCCAAATTCGATATCTGAGGATCCAAGTGGTCTCCAAACATGAAACCGTTTTTAAAAATGAAAAAGTGGCCGCCATTTTGAAAACCTTTGTTTTTGGACCAATTGTTTTCAAAATCGATATCTGACGATCCGAGTGATTCCCAAACACGTATCCATTATATAAAATGGAAAAAGTGACCGCCATTTTGAAATCTCTAGTTTTTGAACCGATTGATTTCAAAATCGATATCTGAGGGTCCGAGTGGTCCGCAAACATGAATCCGTTATCAAAAATGAAAAAAGTGGCCGCCATTTTGAAATCTTTAGTTTTTGGACCGATTGTTTTAAAATTCGATATCTGAGGATCCGAGTTGTCCCTAAACATGAATCCGTTTTTAAAAATGAAAAAAGTGGCCGCCATTTTGAAAACTTTTGTTTTTGGACCGATTGTTTTCAAAATCGATATCTGATGATCCGAGTGGTTCCCAAACACGTATACGTTATATAAAATGGAAAAAGTGACCACCATTTTGAAATCTGTAGTTTTTGAACTGATTGTTTTCAAAATCGATATCTGAGGGTTCGAGTGGTCCCCAAACATAAATCCGTTATCAAAAATGAAAAAAGTGCCCGCCATTTTGAAATCTTTAGTTTTTAGATTAATAGCTTCCAAAATCGATATCGGAGGATCCGAGTGGTCCCCAAACACAAACCCGTTATCAAAAATGGAAAAAGTGGCCGCCAGCTCAGATATCGATTTTGAAAACAATCTGTTCAAAAACTAAACATTTCAAAATGGTGGTCACTTTTCTATTTTGTATAACGGATACGTGTTTGGGAACCACTCGGATCGTAAGATATCGATTTTGAAAACAATCGGTCCAAAAAGTAAAGAATTCAGAATGGCGGCCAGTTTTTTTTATTTTCGATAGCAGATTTGTATTTGACGACCACTCGGACCCTCAGATATCGATTTTAAAAATAATCGGTCCAAAACTTAAAGATTTCAAAATGGCGGCCAAATTTTGTCATTTTTAAAAACGGATTCATGTTTGAGGACCACTCGGATCCTCAGATATCAATTTTGAAAACAATTGGTCCAGAAAGTAAAGAATTCAAAATGGCGGCCAGCTTTTTCATTTTCGGTAGCAGATTTGTGTTTGACAACCACTCGGACCCTCAGATATCGATTTTGAAAATAATCGGCCCAAAACTTAAAGATTTCAAAATGGCGGCCACTTTTTTCATTTTTCATAACGGGTTTATGTTTGGGGACCTCTCGGACCTTCAGATATCGATTTTGAAAATAATTGGCCCAAAACATAAAAAATTCAAAATGGTGGCCACTTTTTTCATTTTTGATAACGGATTTATGTTTGGGGACCTCTCGAACCCTCAGATATCGGTTTTGAAAATAATCGGTCCAAAAACTAAAGATTTCAAAATGGCGGCCACTTTTGTCATTTTTGATAAAGGATAAGTGTTTGGAGACAACTCGGATTCTCAGATATCAATTTTGAAATCAATCGGTCCGAAAACTAAAGATTTCAAAATGGCGGCCATTTTTTTCATTTTCTATAGCAAATTTGTGTTTCACGACCACTCGGACCCTCACATATCGATTTTGGAAATATTCGGTCCAAAACTTAAAAATTTCAAAATGGCGGCCACTTTTTTCATTTTTAAAAACGGATTCATGTTTGGGGACCACACGGATCCTCAGATATCGATTTTGAAAACAATTGGTCCAGAAAGTAAAGAATTCAAAATGGCGGCCAGTTTTTCATTTTCGGTAGCAGATGTGTTTGACAACCACTCGGACCCTCAGATATCGATTTTGAAAATAATCGGCCCAAAACTTAAAGATTTCAAAATGGCGGCCACTTTTTTCATTTTTGATAACGGATTTATGTTTGGGGACCTCTCGGACCCTCAGATATCGATTTTGAAAATAATTGGCCCAAACTTAAAGATTTCAAAATGGCGGCCACTTTTTTCATTTTTGATAACGGATTTATGTTTGGGGACCTCTCGGACCCTCAGATATCGATTTTGAAAATAATCGGTCCAAAAACTAAAGATTTCAAAATGGCGGCCACTTTTGTCATTTTTGATACGGATACGTGTTTGGAGACAACTCGGATTCTCAGATATCAATTTTGAAATCAATCGGTCGGAAAACTAAAGATTTCAAAATGGCGGCCATTTTTTCATTTTTGATAACGGATACGTGTTTGGAGACAAGTCGGATTCTCAGATATCAATTTTGAAATCAATCGGTCGGAAAACTAAAGATTTCAAAATGGTGGCCATTTTTTTCATTTTCGATAGCAAATTTGTGTTTCACGACCACTCGGACCCTCACATATCGATTTTGAAAATATTCGGTCCAAAACTTAAAAATTTCAAAATGGCGGCCACTTTTTTCATTTTTAAAAACGGATTCGTGTTTGGGGACCACTCGGATCCTCAGATAACGATTTTGAAAACAATTGGTCCAGAAAGTAAAGAATTCAAAATGGCGGCCAGTTTTTTCATTTTCGGTAGCAGATTTGTGTTTGACAACCACTCGGACCCTCAGATATCGATTTTGAAAATAATCGGCCCAAAACTTAAAGATTTCAAAATGGCGGCCACTTTTTTCATTTTTGATAACGGATTTATGTTTGGGGACCTCTCGGACTCTCAGATATCGGTTTTGAAAATAATCGGTCCAAAAACTAAAGATTTCAAAATGGCGGCCACTTTTGTCATTTTTGACAACGGATACGTGTTTGGAGACAACTCGGATTCTCAGATATCGATTTTGAAATCAATCGGTCGGAAAACTAAAGATTTCAAAATGGCGGCCATTTTTTTCATTTTCGATAGCAAATTTGTGTTTGACGACCACTCGGACCCTCACATATCGATTTTGAAAATATTCGGTCCAAAACTTAAAGATTTCAAAATGGCGGCCACTTTTTTCATTTTTAAAAACGGATTCATGTTTGGGGACCACTCGGATCCTCAGATATCGATTTTGAAAACAATTGGTCCAGAAAGTAAAGAATTCAAAATGGCGGCCAGTTTTTTCATTTTCGGTAGCAGATTTGTGTTTGACGACCACTCGGACCCTCAGATATCGATTTTGAAAATAATCGGCCCATAACTTAAAGATTTCAAAATGGCGGCCACTTTAATTTGTCATTTTTGATAACGGATACGACACGTGTTTGGAGACAACTCAGATCCTCAGATATTGATTTTGAAATTAATCGGTCGAAAAACTAAAGATTTCAATATGGCGGTCTTTTTTATTTTGATAACGGATCCATGTTTGGGGACCACTTGGACCTTCAGATATCTTTTTTTTTCTTTCTAATGATAGACTATACATTGGAGTACTACTTGCCTAAATATCAAAAATTTTCATGCAGTAATTCCAACCAAAATCCTATTTCCCATGCTTGTTCGCTAAACAGCAAGTAAGTATCAAACCAACCTGCCACTAAGTTCCCAAAAAACGGATTGAAAATAATAACTTTTAACTTAATATAGGTATTATACGTGCGAAGCGAACGAGTACGACTTTTTGAAGCACTGTTTTGCGCCTATTCTGTGACTCAAACAACATGCTTAGCCAAACCAATATGAAAAAACGCATAGCGAATATTGGCAACGTCGCGTCGCTTACATACTGCCGCCACCGAGCGAACATGCAACGTTGCTTTTTCCTTATTATTTTCATACGTTTTATCCAAATTATTTTTTTATTTATTTATCTATTATTTTTTTATTTTTTTTTATGAACATTTTTGGTTTTATCTTAATAATTTATTTCATTGTATTATCTTTTTAACATTTTTTTGGTTTCCGAATTTTTTTGTACATTGAAAAGCGCCTGATTGAATGTGCGGGCAAATATTGCGTTCGCCCTTTTCACAGGATCAGGGCAGTACTACTCTCTAAAGCCTTATTTGTTGGCTAATTGAAGCAAACGCACCGTGGAATTTTAATTATAAGTTACTAGAGTGACCTCGTCGAGATTGGTAGCAAACAGATTGGTTTCACCCGAGCAAACCGTGTACAAAATATTTGCGAGACTCTTAGAGCAAACGAATTTTTGTACTAACTACGACATTAAGGAATATGTTTTCACCGGTGAATTCTAATTCAAGACATGTTTTATAGAATGTGCAGTTTTCAAAACTCCAAATTGTGTATTATCGCCATAAAACATGCACAAAAACAACCAATTTATGAGCTTTTGCCTATCCCTTCGCCTTAAGATAAACAACTAGACTCACAATCACGCTCAAAAATTGTCGGAAGCAAAAGACTGCACGACGCGTCTATTGTGCAGAGTTTTGGTTCAGTCGTGTCGTGTTTCGACCGCGCTTCGATAACAATGTACATGACTGTCTCTTTCGCACCGTAATCTCAAACGCTTGAGAACAATAAGAGACAGACAGGTTTCCAGCGCGTGGCGTCGTGTTATTACTTCTCACGATCGTATGCAACTGACATTGAACATTACTGCCACGAAATAAGGTGTTAATTTGAACTAATGTGTTAATGTTATCTGTGTAAGTTAATGTGTTGACACACACAATACATAGACAACGCCGCTCGGACGTTTCTTGAGGCACTTTTGTTTGCGATTGGGAGTCTAGTTGTTTATCTTAAGTAAATGCTCAATGCACAATTTATTGTAAATAATAAAAGGTGTATTATGTTATCAAATAAACACAAGGCAATATTTTGTACATAATTTTGCTGATATTTTATCTCCAGTTCGTTATTTACGATGAAATAGTTAAAAAATAACAAAAATGAAAGGTTAGAATTTTGTTTACCAAATAGGACAGGTAAGGATGAAAATACCTAACATACATACATGCCGTCACGCCTCTTTCCCACAGGGGCAGGCAGAGACTCTTTGTTCCACTTGCTATAATCCTGACATAGGTACCTCTTCCGCTTCATCCACATTCATCAATCTCTTCATACACGCTCGTCGGTTTCGGGTACTCTTGACCTGACCTTTTTTCCCAACGTCCCCAATTTTGATCACGGAACGTCCGTCTAGCTACGCCTTCCCCTCCCAACGCACCCATTCACACCATATAAATCTGTTTAGTTAAGAGGCTGACAACACCTAGTTTTGTTGAAATTGATGTTATTTAAGTAAGCACTTTTTTAAGAAAAACTACACACAAAAAAAAATACAAAAAAAATATAATGTTAATTTTCATCATATTTCAAACACGCTAGACGGACTCGATACATAATTGAACAAAATCGGCTCGATAGAAAATAATTGCACAGATTGGTCTTAAAATCATCATTAAACGGTTCTATGTCTTTATTTTTTCGACGTATGGGTCTGCAATTAAAAACATGAAGTCAACATATTCATACCTACACGGCTAACGAGTCATATTTCACAAATAATCCATACTGTTTTTTATTTCTTCTTATTTGTGTCTTATTTGCAAGATTGTAGACGCGCGCCAAGCTGCCGGAATAGTTTCTTCTCTTTCACTTACAGGCACGCGAACCGTATGTGTGAAGAGTGGCGCTGCTCAAGGTCATTTGCTGTTGACAGCGCCTTAATCTTAGTTTGTTTAGTAAAAATAACTTTGGGTACAAAAGTACCTATCGCACAGATGCACTTTGCACTTGTAGTCTGAAATTAGTTTCAGGAGCGTCCTAATTCCGACTCAGTTCAAGTTTTAGCTGTCACTTTTAGTATTAATCTGACAGCGAGCGAACCTAAACTGAATCGCATTAAGAACGTTATGGTAACCCCCCTGCCTTTGATTGATTATGGAGAAAGTCCACTTTAGTAGTGATTACCTATATTCTTTGGTCCACTTTATATATTTTTGTACATATACCTACGAAAGAGTCCATTCGTACAATAGTTATTTGTTACAAGGGGGGAAAGTTGTATTTTACCTGCGAGTGTTCATTTGAAACACGAGCTAGCGAAAGGATTCTATGATTGACCACGAGCAAAGCGAGTGGTTCAAAAATAGAATCGTGAGCGTAGCGAGTGTTTCAACACTCGAGGCGTAAAATAACTTTTCACCCGTTTATAACACAAAACTTTTCACCTCACTACAGCGAGGAAAATAAGAAATAGGGTTTGTTCTATCACTCATTTATAATAACAAAATAACTAGAAAAACATGCGAATATTTAACGTTGACGGCTTAGCTTAATTGAATAGTTTTGACTTAATTTTGTTTAATTATTTGAAAGAAAGAAAACATTTATTCGTGATATAAATTACAGAAATAAAAGAAGTAACAGCATATACAATCTCGAAATGGTTCCACCTCAGCATAATGCTTGCCTTACAGCCAGCGCTGGTCTTCCGTTGGGACCATCAAGTGCTACTGTCAGCACAAACAGTGAACCGGCATCTTTAATATGGCTGAATGAACAATAATTCCTTTACCTCTCCTACAAGGGATGAATTATATAAAAATAAATATTTCGGATGAGTTTTGTTCGCATATTGACTTACTTGGACTGTCAGAAAATTTTATCCGTTTTTACAACAATAATGAAGGTTAATGTTGAATGCTGATATTTATGAATTAAAATAAAGTTGTAAGACTGTATTTAGTGTTTTTACTCGATGCAATTCATTAATTGTGATATTAAAAATTCAGCACTTTTAACGTTTTACGTTTTATTAGCTGTCAAAAATCACTTAAGATTCCTTCAAATGTCTAAACCCTGTACTATATCTTTCTAATCTGTGCTCAAAACTCTTTCTCCACATGTGGATAAAAAGCGATTTTCTCAATAGGTGTCAAACAAACAAAAAGTGCTTTCCGAGCTAGTGAGTTGACAAATCAATTAAATTAGCTGACTTACCTACCTGTGCTGTGACCCATTTTACACCATATCGTCGGTAGGTACTATTCGTTTAGTATAAAATCATCGACTTTGTTTTCTGTTTAAGTATTTTACTACTAAAGTGTATTGTAGGTCTCTTTCTTTTATAATATAATATAATAATAATAAACCATTTATTTCGGACAGAATCCATTTATATCCTTTATCCATTTATACACTTATATCCATGTGTATCGAATTTGTGTAAATAATATATGTGTCTCTCTCTCTCTCTTATTTTGATTAAATACATGATGATGGATGGAATGATGATGAAGTACTTACGATGGCTGTTTTTTCCTTGTGTTGCATGAACTTATTCAAGGCGAATTCTCCAAAGTTTATCCTCATAGGAACTTCCAAATCCCTAGGACCGTATACGTATTTAGGATTTTTCAACATATTAATTGACAAACGTATTGTTTTTAATCTAAATATATATCAACACGACGTTAACAGCCGGAGAGTCGTAAACTAGTGGCGTGAATGTCGTAACAACTCAGATTACGATTATTTTTGTTGTGTTACATAGTATTGCATATAATTTTACGTGCGTAGAACGTATGATTTATCTGTGCTAGCTGTGTTATCTACGAGTATACTCATAATAAGTTTCTTTCAAAACTATACTGTGCTGTGTCGTTAATTGTATTTGCGTTGTCATCCATACTTATACCAAATTCCACAGATAGTAAAATCCCATAAAGGGAATGGGTGAAAATCGTGTTAAATATAGGCGATGCGGCTAGCAACCCATCACTATAGTGATTCCCCCATGATTCCCCTTTCCACCTATACTCCTACAATCATGCTTAACGTGGCCTTTAGGTCTTGTTACCTTAGGCTCTGTCTACCCCGTAAGGGATGAAGATGTGATTTATGTATGTATGTAATGTAATGTGCAACAGTTGTGGTTACTGCTCCTAGATGAAAAACTTGGCTTAAGATGGTGGAACCGATCCGGAAGCACTTTTCATAAGGTATTACCCAAAAAGAAATAGTTATTTGTGTCACAAGGGAGCAAAAGGATGTATTTACGGCGAGGGCGCTACATTGACACTAGAATGTAGCGAAGGATTCTACAATTGAATCCAGAGCGTAGCGAGGGATTCTAAAGTAGACCTAGCGCATAATGAGGGAAGTGTTAACGCCCAAGATGAAAATAATTTTGCTCCCGAGTGGCTCATAAAAATTTTCACACCGAGGATTAAGAAACTAAAAAAAACTATTCTAGATATAGTTAAAGAGCAACCAGCATAGAAAATGGCGTGGTTTTACAATTATCAACTTTAAAAAATTGCATTTGCAAAAAACGGGTGCGTCCCACGAGATATAACTACAAAATATCTAATTTCATAATAATAACGTTCACAAGATATAATGAACGTTAGCTATAACAGCAAAAAGTATAGTTTTTTAACGTATTAGGCTTAAATTATATAACGTTATTTTTATATAACTTCAATTTGTATAAGATTTATATGGCCTAATTTCTTTTAACATTACAAACATTTAACCTAACTGAAACAGCTGCAAGACATTGTTTAATTTTCGGCGAGCGAGCGAAGCGAGCGAGCAAGACGGTACGGTACGGAGCGGAAGCGACTCGGATAGGTTAGGTTCAAAGGCTAATGCGGGAGCGTAGCGCAGCGAAGCTCCCGCATTAGCCTTTGGTGTTAGTTATTTTTTTTTTATAACCACCTAGAAAACCTCCAAACCACATAGCAAATTCAATAAACAACTGTGCATTATGCTTTTTGATGTTAGCTGTTATGAACATTATATGCTTTGATCGTTATTTCAATTGATATTACATATATAAACAACGTTATACCTTACAAAATTAGATATTTTAAGATTATAATTTTCGTTCATTATATCCAGTAAACGTTATACTAAACGAGTTTATATAAAGTGAGCGTATATATTATGAACATTAGATAATAAGTTGTTATATCTCGTATTACTTACCCGCAAAAAACACTTAGAAAAGCCTTGAACAGAAAAGTTGCACTTTGATCCCTCTCGTCAGGGAGCAAAACTTACTTTTCTGAATGAGAGGCGTGAAAAAGACATTTGAGCTTGTTCCCCGTAGGCACATAACCGGCACTGGTAAAACCAATGTAGGATGATTAATTTGGATTAATTTAGGTTTAGGGCCACCCCTAAGCCACGAACATGTTTGTTTTAATTTAGAAATAGTGATTATTTTACCTTAGAATGTCCTTGTAATGTAAAATAGTTATGTAACGGGGAACAAGCGGACATTTGTACCTTTTTCTACTCCTGTCTGTACTACCTACGAGTAATATTCCAAAGTCATAGGTCGGGGAGGTTCACTAAGTTTGTAAACAAAAATATTCCGCCGTCTGCATTTATAGGTAAGTAGTGTTCTGCTCGCAACTTAGTCTGCGTCGGTTTAGTATTTTGGATAGTAGGTAGCTACAATACAATACAATACAAAATACTCTTTGTTGAACACCACAAATCAGTACAAAACAATAGGCGGTCTTATCGCTTAGTACCGATCTCTTGCAGACAACCAATAAGTCAGAGAAATAAGTTGGAGACAGTTTGAGTAGGCCACCCCTTCTAGGAGTTGAATTTTTGTAGAGAAAAAGGTTTTCTCTAATTTAAGATTTGTGCCAGTTAGGTACTTTTCTTTCTTCGTTTAGCTGACAACTTTATTTACTTTAGTTAATGCCTATATCTACGTACATCTATCTAATCTAATCCAATCTAATACCTACCTTTAAACGAGCAATTCTTGTATGTTTGCGGGTGGTAGGGCCTTGTGCAAGGTCCGTCCGGATCGCTACCACCATCTTACTCACTAATCCTGCCGCTAAGCAGCAGTGCTTGCGCTACTGTGTTCCGGTGTGGAGAGTAAGACAGCCGGGGAAATGACGGGCACAAGAGGCATTTCATCTAAGTCCTCTAGGTTGGCAACGCATCTGCAATCCCTCCGGGGTTGCGGGCGTCTATGGGCAGTGGTGATCGCTTACCATCAGGTGACCCACTTGCTCGTTTTCCTTCCTATTCACATTAAAAAAAATGTATAGGTATAATCGTATAATCTGGATCTCGGAAACGGCTCCAACGATTTTCATGAAATTTTGTATGCAGGGGGTTTCGGGGACAATAAATCGAACTACCTAGGTTTCATTTTTAGTTAACGTACCAAATTCGTCATCCAGATACTTTAATCTTCTTCTACTTTTATTAATGTGGGACTAAATTAATAAAATAAACCAATTTAGTCGCCGTTGAACTATATTTTGTTCAAGTTACATATTTACATATCGAAATCGTACCGCAGACTGACTAACTGAATCCCTAAAGATCTTACATACGTCATCTCATTCTTCAAATCGAATATTCACTCTCTCACTCTTATATCTGTTACATACATGTATGACTAGCTTTAAGTACTCTATGGAAGTCATAGATAAGAGACGAACAGCTGTGATTGGAGGATGGGATTCTATTAATAATAAACAATATGTCGTCTTACCAAAGAGTGGTTTCATTTATTACATGGTGTCAGAATTGAAGAAAACAGTCATAAATATAAATAAATCATGGGCGAAGAAGCTAAAAAACATACTGAAAAGACAGAAAAGAAGAAAATTTCGTTCGTCGGGAGCGTGGGGCCGCTATCCTTGACGGGAAATTTAGCGGCCAATTGGAAAAAATGGCTGCAATGTTTTAAAATATACATGGTTGCCGGTGGTTTAGAGGATGAAAGCAATGAAAGAAAGGTTGTGATTTTCCTTCACCTAATAGGGGAGGACGCATTACAAATATATAATAGTTTTGACCTGAGTGGAACAGTTACATACGAAGCTGTTATTGATAAATTTGAAGGTTATTGTGTACCAAAAACAAACACCACATTTGAAGCGTTTAATTTCTTTAACCGGAAACAAAAAGAAGACGAATCCATTGAGGATTTTATCACAGACTTGAAGATAAAATGCAAATCATGTGAGTTTGGTACACTTGCGGACAGACTTGTAAGAGATGTGTTTATTTGTAACCTCAATGAGAATTGCCAGTTTATCAGAGAAAAATTATTACAAGAAGAGAATTTAACGTTGGACAAAACAATATCTTTATCCAAAACATTAATAATGTCACAAACGCAAGCAAAGCAGTTGAGCAAGAAAGATTTAGAACCTACACCAGTCTTATATGTCAAATCCAAAATGCAGCAGTCACAATCAAGTCCACTGTCGCAGTCACATCCAGAGTCGCAGTCTCGTGCGCCCCGTCCACCGTTCCAGTCTTATTCACGTCGTCCTATGTCACAGTCACATCAGTACACACAGCCACAGTCAGAACCACGCTGCGGAAGATGTGGTCAAGTTCATAGATTCCGGTGCCCAGCTGCAGCTGTTAAATGCAGGAACTGTCATCGTATAGGACATTATGAGTCTCTCTGCAGGTTCCGGAATGCTAAGGTACACTATGTTCAAATGGATAATTCCATTGATGTACCGGAAGAGTCAGGTAACTATGACTGGAACATTAATCTTCACATAAATAATACAAAAATCGTGTGTACATTAGATACAGGCAGTGATGCAAATGTCATGTCTATAGATGTTTATAACTCATTAAAGATTTCTAACAGTCTCATGCCCAGTGATGTCAGAGTTACATCATATAGTGGAAATAATGTCAAAATAGTTGGTCAACAAGATATTTTGTGTCAGTACAGTCTGAACAGAAAGCTATTGTCGAAAAAGATTAATTTTATTATTGCTGATGTAAAGTCACCTACAGTCATAGGCAAAATCACATGTTCAGAGCTTGGTCTAGTTCGTAGAGTCTATAGTATCTCTCAATTAAAGGAAATGTCAAATTCATATTCTGAAACAACTTGTCACAATACAAATGTTGTAGATTCTAGTGAGAAAAGCTTTAATAAATCAAATCTTGTGTTACAGGATTTACTGAAAAATAATGAGTCTGTTTTTGATGGATTGGGCTGTCTACCAGGGAAATGTCACATTGCTGTTGACCCTAATGTCTCTCCGAAGATTGATGCTCCACGAAAAATACCATTTGCCTTACATGACCGTCTCAAACAAGAATTGGATCATATGGAACAACAAGATGTCATCACTAAAGTAACTGAACCAACAGCTTGGGTGAGTTCTCTTATATTAGTTGAGAAAAAGAATGGTGCTCTTAGGGTGTGTCTTGACCCAAGAAATCTTAATCAAGCAATCTGTCGATCACATTACCCAATACCCACTAATGATGATGTGCGCTCAAAGCTACATGGTGCTGCTTATTTCTCAACGCTGGATGCCAGTAGTGGTTTTTGGGCATGTCAACTAAATGAAGAAAGCTCAATGCTATGCACATTTAATACACCATTTGGGCGCTACCGATTTAAACGACTACCTTATGGTATAAGTTGTGCTCCTGAAATCTTTCACAGAATCATGACTGACACTTTTGGAAATTTGCCTGGGGTCTTAGTTTATGCCGACGACATACTGGTTTATGGTGCCACCCAAGAGATTCACAATGAAAATCTCAGGAAGGTTATTGAAAAAGCTCAGGAAGTCAACTTAAAATTCAACAAGAGCAAATGCTGCTTTGGCACTACTGAAATAAAATACTTAGGACATGTCTACTCAAAAAAGGGTACAATGCCTGACCCAGAAAAGGTAAAGGCTATTAAAGATATGCCATCACCAACATGTTTAAAAGACTTACAGAGATTTTTGGGGATCCTTAATTATTTAAGTGGGTTCCTTAAAAACATGGCAACTGAAACAGAACCATTACGGCAGCTTTTAAAAAAGTCAAGCGAATGGCAGTGGAATGCGAGTCACGAAACCATATTTTGTCGTCTAAAACAATTGATTTGTGAGGCACCTGTTTTGGCCCATTTTAATGTAAACAAACCGGTGATCTTGTCTGTTGACGCCAGTCAGTCTGCTGTAGGTGCTGTTCTTCTTCAGGAAGGTCATCCTATATGTTATGCATCCAAAACCATGACGGTAAGTCAACAACGAATGGCTCAAATTGAGAAAGAACTATACGCTATAGTTTTTGGCTGTCTTAGGTTTCATCAGTATATATATGGACAAAAAATATCAGTAGAAACAGATCACCGTCCTTTGGTCACTCTTTTTAAAAAACCGTTAGCGGAAGTACCTACGCGTCTTCAGAGACTAATGCTTAAATTGCAAACATATGACCTACAAGTACAATACATAAGAGGATCTGAATTGTACATTGCAGACTCTTTGTCCCGAGCTGCTCTAACCGAGACCAGTGAGGATGGAATAGATGAAGACATTGTCATTCATGTCAATCTTTTAATGAAGAACTTACCCGTTTCAGCTGAACGGGCCCAGTGGATAGCTAAAGCGTCAGAACAAGATGAAGCTATAACACTCCTTAAGCACTACTATAAACATGGATGGCCATCATGTCGGTCTCAAGTCAGTCAACTAGTATTGCCGTATTGGAATCACCGTGATGAGATACATGTTGTGGAAGACCTTGTATTTAAAGGCAACAGTCTCATAATACCTACTCAGCTAAGGTCAGAAATCCTAAAAATTATTCACAGTGGACACCAAGGAATTGAAAAATCAAAAAATTTCGCCAGAGGCTCAGTTTATTGGCCACTGATGTCACATGACATACAAAATGTCATACAAAGTTGCCCTACATGCATGTCACACAGAAGTGCTAATCCACCTGAAC